>OX632360.1:29513715-29666215 GCA_951751655.1 Ophion costatus
GAAACTGCGGAAAACCTATACCAATACAGTCGGTCATCAAGTTCGCCCCACAGTCGTGGAGCTAGTCTAATTTCGCCGCGAAATGCCGAAGAAAAACATTTCACGACGAAATGTACGCGACTAGGTTTCGAACCCGGGACCTCCCGGGCCGCAGGTTTAGTGGCAAGCACGCTAACCACTAGACCAACGCACCGGTTTTTAAAAAATTATATTTATTATAGATCGCTCAATGAATAGATATCATGAAAAATGATTGCACGATTTTTGTAAGCAACGGTTGCCAAAATATAAAAAAGGAATTCACAAATATTAATTTTGATTGCGTTCCAACGATCCAAACTTCAACACATACCCTCTCCGTGGAACGCAGTAGGACTATCGTAAAATTAATCGTGCAACTAAGAGTAAAATATTTTCATTAATTACGTTAGTTTTAGCAGTCAAGTATGAGGGGAAACTTAAAAATTATTTTAAAAAGAGACGAGTTTTTGAAAAAGTCCGTGTTTTCAACCATACTTTTTATATACTACTCCAAAAATTACAGAAGGAACAGAACATTAAAGGAACAGAAAATTTCATTATTTTTTCAACGTTTTTTGAAGCGCTGTATCTATGTGAAAAATGGCCGCATCGAGATGAAAAAAGCCTTTTAAAGCTTCAAGTTTATAGTTTCGAGATCTGATGGCAAAAAAATTGTGATGTACGGTTATCGCGCAATCATAAGAAATAGTGGGGAAAAAATTCCAAACTTGTTTTTTTTTCAGGGGTCCACGGACTAAGGAATTTTGTTTCGGTTAACTCAATGTATAGGTCAGTTAGCTTGTTTATTCAACTTTAATTTTGTTTTTTATCTCTCTACGTCAATTTTTTGCTGAGATATCCGATAATGAATGAAAAATGATCCTTCTGTCTTTCATTATCAATATCTCAACAACCAATTATCGTAACGGAAATTAAAGGGTTTGAAAAATTGAATAAATGTCCTGCCAGCCCCACTCGTTGATTTTTGTAATTTGTTTCTTCACCCTTAACCTTTATTTGGTAAAAGACAAAAAATGACTTTTTTTGGATTTCCAGTGAAGCTACTGCTACGTTACAAATATTGATGCAAAGACTAATGTTGCCGCGTTTTATTTCAGCTCGATGTACTCCCAATAGCCCTGTTTGCTTTCAAATTGATCCATCGAACCGTATTCCATCAAAAGTTGATCGACGTTTTACAAAACAATTAAAGGAACAAGTGTATTATTCCTAAACATCGTGTAATCGTGCGTAAATTGCGCACTATAATTTCACTCATCTTTAATTGCTTCAATTAAAGTCGATACTCCCAAGCTGTATTTAATAGTTGATCTGAGAATGTTTGTGCAATTAACTATCAATATTTTCTACGAAGGTTATTAGGATTATGGAAAACAGTTTTTTTTTTCAAAACTCGGCATGATCACAAAATGAAAATAAAATGAGTACAAAAACATTAGATTGATTTTTTTTACGAAAACGTAGACAAAATTGACCGAAAAGATTAGTTTTGGAAAAAAACGGTTGATTGGTTTTTTCTTCCAAACGAAAGGTCATTTTTGAAAAAAGTGTTTTTATATCCCCAATAACCTTGGCAGAAAATATCGAGAGTTAATGACATACAAGTTCTCTGGCTGGCGATTTTCGAAAAAAAGTTTTGTTGGAAGCACTTTTAAAAAATCCTTGGAACCTTAAAAAATTGTACAATTCTCTTTGTTTAAACAATCGCGTTCGCCATTTCTATCTCTGCCATGGCTTATCTTCGGCAGGTTTTCTGCGGCCGACCAAATTCGCTAGCGAACGAGATTGACCGAGTCTCAATCTGTGAAAGAGTGGTAATATTTTGGATTTACTGCAAAAAAATACGGTTAACATTTTTTTTCTCTGCCCGGATTTATCTTCGGCAGGTATCTCCAGGGATCGAATTTTCTAGCTATGACGATCGGAGGAGTCTCGCTCTACCGAAGAGCGGTAAAATTTTACTACCGCGAATTGTTTAGAGGACATCGGTGTAAAATTTCCGAAAAATCGTTTTATGGAAGCACTTTTAAAAATCCTTACAACCTTAAAAAAATTTACACTGCGCTTCGTTTAAACAATTGCGTTTACAATGTTTTCTCTCTGCCGGGATTTATCTTCGGCAGGTTTCTCCAAGGATCGAATTTTCTAGAAAATACGATCGCAGGGGTCTCGCCCTACAGAAGAGCGGTCAAATTTTACGAGCGCAAATTCTTTTTGCGGACGCCGGTGTAAAACTTTCGAACAATCGTATTGTTGGAAACACTTTTAAGAAATCCTTGGAACCTTAAAAAATATGATGCATATTCGTTTGTAGCTGAAAAAGCAATTATAAAGTGGTTTTCGAGCTACTTTTTAAGGAAGTCGCCGGCGCTGAAGACCATTTTCGGCGATGTCATGCCAGTAGGCACAGTTCTCAACTCTTGTAAGCCTATTGTGGGGACAAAGTCACCGAGGAAAAACAGTTTTACTTTCGACCTACAGGTGGCATTAGATTACGGGAAAAAACTTCTTCAGCAACTATGGAACCGCTGAGTTCAAACACGTTTTTCTCAAAACCATGTGTTTGTTATCGGGACGTAAGTAGTAGGGCTGAACCCGTTCTAACTCACTTTTTGGGGGGACGGAGCGAGGGGCGAGGGAGCGATAGGGGGAGGGGGGGGTGGGAGCGAGGGCCGATGTGTGCGTCCGTGTAAGAGCGTGTGCGTGCGTGTGCATGCGTGCGTGTGTGCATGTGTGTGCGTGCGGGTGCGTGTGCGTGCGTGTGTGTGCATGAGTGTGCGTGTGGATGCGTGTGCGTGCGTGTGCGCGCGTGTGGGTGTGTGTGCGCGCGCGTGCGGGTGCGTGCGGGTACGTGCGTGCGTGCGTGTGCGTGCGTGTGCGTGTGCTTGCATGTACGTGCGGGTGTGTGCATGCGTGCGTGCGTGCATGCGTGCGTGCGACAACCATATATGGTTCGGAAAGTTGTCAGTAATTTGAAGACGCTACATGAAGGGGCGGCCTTTCAAAGCCCCCCAATTTATGACATGTAACTGGTTCCATTCCGAAAGACAATGTCAATTGCATCCGCCCCGTCTCAAAGCTCGCCGACAGTCGAAACAGGTCCTGACAGGTTTCTTGGAAAAGCGTGCATGCGTGCATGCGTGTGTGACAACCATATATGGATCGGAAAATTTTCGGTAATATGAAAACGCTAGGCACCACATGGGTGGTCATTATTTATGACATGCAGCTGCCCTGCTTCTATCTCGAAGATAACGTCAAGATGTTAGCATCCCTCCCGTCGCAAAGCTCGCCGACACTCGAAACAGGTCCTGACAGGTTTCTTGGAAAAGCGTGCATGCGTGCGTGCGTGTGTGATAATCATATATGGATCGGAAAATTCTCGGTCATATGAAAACGCTAGGCGCCACATGGGTGGACGTTATTTATGACATGCAGCTGCCCTACTTCTATCTCGACGATAATGTCAAGATGTTAGCATCCACCCCGTCTCAAAGCTCGCCGACACCCGCCGCCCTGTACATCGACAATAAGCTCCATGTTGACTGATGCGGGTGCGAATCATCGGCATGATTTTGTTCCAATTTTTTAACCCCACCACTGATTGGATTGTACTCGACAGAACGATCATGAAGGATCGTGCAGTATGTCGAAGTTTGTGGTGAAATATTGTTTTCCAATTCAAATTCAAGACGCGCGTCAACAGGGCCGGACTTGAGCAAATCGTTTTCCTTCGAACAGTCAATGATAACAAGGGGGGCTCTTTCTAAAAATTCCACCCTGCTCAGCCATGTTTCAGCCTCTATGTTGTAATAGGTCTGCTGAAAGTTTGCATACATCTCGTAGAGTAGAGCATATTGATTTTGTTCAATGTTCAAATTCAAATTTCCATATGGATAACATTGCGAGTTGAGGTATAGTTTGACATCGCTCACGTTACAATGATCAAAGTGGCTCGCATTGTGTTGTTTCTTATTTTTCCGTCCCGTCTGCAGCGCGAGTACGACATATGGTGGCTTCTCCAGCTGATTCGAGGTTTTCACAGACCACACGTGCTTAGAGGTCGCAGATAGCAATGGACATTCATACAGTTCCTATGTTCCGAAACTCCTGGAGATTGGGGCGTATTTAGCGAAGACCTTCAACGGTTGAACTCTTCGCTGTTCCGAGACTGTTACATACGGTACGAGCCGTTCTATTTTATACAATACGAGTTTGAAGTCTTCGCTCTTGGGATCCATAGAAGTATCCACGGCTAGAGAACACAACAAAATATTCATGGATCGCACCAGTTGCCATCCCAGCTGGAGAAACAAAAATATGTCATTTTTGCGGCACAGATGGGTGAAAAGAATTATATGGCGAAGGACATTTCATTATTCGTCGAATGCGAACTTACCAGAGTTAAACTTTATCGCAATTCGGAATTCTATCATCACGATGGACCGAATTTGGACTTCGACTAAAAAAAAATTTCGCCATTTTGTTCAATATGTACTCTCGATTTCGTAAATATTATTACGACTGAAATAGTGATCGTTCTCCGCTAACCATCGCCAAGTTTTAATGTAGCGCCCCTCCCACGGTTGATGATTGATCGCAATCAGAATGAGCCTGTAAACAAATGCTACTGTAGATGCGTGAATAGAGTTCGGATGCAAGGAAGATTGCAGTAGGAAGGAAGATTGCGAAGTGCAGTATTTCGTTATGTCCGCGTAATCCGATATCGGTTTGTGCAACAGAATATAATTTTTTTTTTTTCGAATGTGAAACTCAATTCTTTTTTGTATGGAATTTGATTGAAAATAAATTAATATAATCGCACAATGAGGGTCGAAGACATTCAGCAGTGTATGTTCGACAGATGTTCAAGAGCCGTTTGTTGGAAGTTTGCGAGGCGTTCAAAAACATTCATAAGCCGTTTGAAGACATGCATGAGAGGTTCAAGAGACTTTGAATGACGTTCATGAAAAGTTTGAAGATGTTCGTGAGACGTTCAAGAGACTTTTGCGAACGTTCATAGGACGATTAAAGACATTGGCCAGAGGTTCGAAGACGTTCAGAGACTTTCGAAGACGTTGAAGAGATCTTTGACGATATTCATAATACGTTTGAAGACATCGATGGGGGCTTCGAAGACGTTTAAGAGACTTTCAAAGACATTCACGAGGGGCTTCAAGCCATGCAAGAAACTTTTGAATACGTTCAAGAGACTTTCGACGACATTCATAATACGGTTGAAGACGTTCATGAGGGATTCGAAGACGTTCAGAGACTTTCCAAGACTTTCAAGAGATCTTTGACGATATTCATAATACGTTTGAAGACATCGATGAGGGGTTCGGAGACGTTTAAGAGACTTTCAAAGACATTCACGCGGGGCTTCAAGACATGCAAGAAACTTTTGAATACGTTCAAGAGACTTTCTACGACGTGCATAAGACGTTTGAAGAGGTTTGTGTCGACATCCAAGACACTTTCGAACACGTTCAAGAGTCTCTCAACGACATTCATAATACGTTTGACGACATTCATGAGGGGCTTGAAGGCTCGTAAGAGAGACTTTCAAAGACATTCGCGAGGGGTTCGAAGAGTTTCAAGAGACTTTCTACGACTTTTGAAGATATTCGTGAGACGTTAAAGAGACTTTCGAAAACGGTCATAAGACGTTTGAAGGCATTCACAAAAGGATCGAAGACGTTTAAGAGAGTTTCAAAGACATTTGCGAGGGGTTTGAAGACGTCCAAGAAACTTTCGAATACGTTCAAGAGATTTTCGACGACATTCATAATACGTTTGAAGACATTCATGAGGAATACGAAAATGCTTAAGAGAGTTCCAAATATATTCACGAGGGGGTTTGTCGACATCCAAGTCATTTTCGAACACGTTCAAGAGACTTTCAACGGCATTCATAATACATTTGACGACATTCTATGAGAGGCTTGAAGACTCTTAAGAGAGACTTTCAAAGACATTCACGAGGGTGTTCGAAGAGTTTCAAGAGACTTTCTACGATGTTCATTTGGCTGGAATTGTTTGGGTGATAATCCCAAACAAACCTACACAATTCCAGCCAAACTCAAATGTCATGAAAATCTTCGGTTTATGGATGTCGTCGAAGATCGCATTATAAACTCGAAGGTCGCTTCAGCATCTTCAAACCACTTGTGCATATCTTTGAAAGTCTCTTAAGCATTTTCGAACCACTCATGAATGTCTTCAAACGTTTTATGAATGTCGTCGAAAGTCTCGTGAACGTGTTCGAAAGTGGCTTGGATTTCGACAAACCCCTCGTGAATGTCTTTGAAAGTCTCTCTTAAGCGTCTTCGAACCCCTCATGAATGTCGTCAAACGTATTATGAATGCCGTTGATAGTCTCCTGAACGTGTTCCAAAGTTTCTTGGACGTCAACGAACCCCTCGTGAATATCTTTGAAAGTCTCTTAAGCGTCTTAGAATCCCTGATGAATATCTTCGAACTTATTATAAATGTCGTCGAAAGTCTCGTGAACGTTTTCGACAGTCTCTTGAACGTCTCACGAACATCGTCAAATGTCTCATGAACGTCATAGAAAGTCTCTTGAAACTCTTCGAACCCCTCGTGAATGTCTGTGAAAGTCTCTCTTAAGAGTCGTCAAGGCCCTCATTGAATGTCGTCAAACGTATTATGAATGTCGTTGAAAGTCTCTTGAACGTGTACGAAAGTGTCTTGGATGTCGACAAAGCCCTCGTGAATATCTTTGGAAGTCTCTTAAGCGCTTTCGTATCCCTCATGTATGTCTTGAACCGTATTTTGAATGTCGTCGAAAATCTCTTGAACGTATTTCAAAGTTACTTGGACGTCTTCAAATCCCCCGCGAATTTATTTGACAGTGTCTTAAACGTCTTTGCACCCATCATCGATGTCTTTAAACGTATTATGAATATCGTCAAAGATCTCTTGAACGTCTTCGAAAGTCTCTGAACGTCTTCGAATGCCTCATGAATGTCTTCAAACGTCATATGAACGTTTTCGAAAGTCTCTTGAACGTCTTACGAACGTCTTCAAACGTCTCATGGACGTCGTAGAAAGTCTCCTGAAACTCTTCGAACCCCTCATGAACGGCTTTGAAAGTCTCTTAAACGTCTTCGAACCCCCCATCGATGTCTTCAAACGTATTATGAATATCGTCAGAGATCTCTTGAACGTCTTCGAAAGTCTCTGAACGTCTTCGAAGCTCTCGCCAATGTCTTCAAACGTCCTATGAACGTTTGCAAAAGTCTCTTGAACGTGTCACGAACATCTTCAAACTTTTCATGAACGTCGTATAAAGTCTCTTCAAACTTTTTGAACCCCTCATGCATGTGTTCAAACGGCTTATGAATGTTTTTGAACGCCTCGCAAACTTCTATCAAACGGCTCTTGACCATCTGTCGAACATACACTGGTGAATGTCTTCGACCCTCATTGTGCGATTATATTAATTTATTTTCAATCAAATTCCATGCAAAAAATGATGGAGTTTCACATTCGAAAAATAAAAAAATGATATTCTGTTGCACAAAGCGATATCGGATTATGCTGACATAACGAAATACTGCACTTCGCAATCTCCCTTCCTACTGCAATCTTCCTTGCATCCGAACTCTATTCACGCATCTACAGTAGCATTTGTGTACAGGCTCATTGTGATTGCGATCAGTCATCAACCGTGAGAGGGGCGCTACATTAAAACTTGGCGATGGTTAGCAAAGAAGGATCACTATTACAGTCGTAATAATGTTTACGAAATCAAGAGTACATATTGAACAAAATGGCGATTTTTTTTTTTCAGTCGAAGTCCAAATTCGATCCATCGTGATGATCGAATTCCGAATTGCGATAAAGTTTATCTCTGGTAAGTTTGCAGTCGACGAATAATGGAATGTCCTTTGCCATATAATTATTTTCACCAGTCTGTGCCGCAAAAATGACATATTTTTGTTTCTCCAGCTGGGATGGCAGTTTTTGCGATCCATGAATATTTCGTTGTGTTCTGTAGCCGTGGATACTCCTATGGATCCCAAGAGCGAAGACTCCAATCTCGTATTGCATAAAATAGAACGGCTCGTACCTTATGTAACGGTCTCGGATCAGCGAAAAGTTCAACCGTTAAAGTTCCTCGCCATATACGCCTCGATCTCCATGAGTTTCCGAACATAGGAACTGTATGAATGTCCATTGCTACCTGCCACCTCTAAGCACGTGTGGTCTGTGAAACCCTCGAAACAGCTGGAGAAGCCACGATTTGGCGTACTCGCGCTGCAGACGGGACGGAAAAATAAGAAACAACACCATGCGAGCCACTTTGACCATTGTAACATGAGCGATGTCAAACTATACCTCAACTCGCTATGTTATCCATATGGAAATTTCAATTTGAACATTGAACAAAATCAATATGCTCTACTCTACGAGATGTATGCAAACTTTCAGCAGACCTATTACAACAACGAGGCTCAACCATGGCTCAGCATCGTTGACTGTTCTTATCGTTGACTGTTCAAAGCAAAACGATTCGCTCAAGTCCGGCCCTGTTGACGTGCGTCTTGAATTTGAATTGAAAAACAATATTTCACCACAAACTTCGACATACTGCATGATCCTTCATGATCGTATTGTCGAGTACAATCCAATCAGTGGTGGGTTTAAAAAATTGGTACAAAATCATGCCGATGATTCGCACCCGCATCAGTCAACATGGAGCTTATCGTCGATGTACAGGGCTTCAAGAGACCCATCAACAAATTTGTCCTAAAGGAGATGCCCATCGTCAGACTCCTCGACAAGGATGCTGAACCGTTGACGCTCGCCTTCGACGCACCATTTGCATGGGACTCTCTACCGGCCAAGTACAAAATGACAAACAAGTGGTTGGAACGCAATTTTCATGGAATAGGATGGGACCACAGCGGCATACCATACGAGGCAGCTAGAAAGACAATTCGACGAATCTTGTAAGGAGCTCCCGCCATCTATGCGAAGGGATTCGAGAAATGCGCATGGCTATCAAGATTCACGGATGCTGCAACAAAGGTCATCGACTTGGAGACTCTGGACTGTCCATCGCTGCAGAAGCTGCCGAAAATCACGAAATCCAAATGCCCCCATCATTCCTTCAACACGAAATACAACTGCGCCCATGCAAATGTAAAATCGCTGAACAGCTGGTTGAGCGTATACCAGGCGTGAGCGAGGGATTTTTTTCAATGAATGAAAAACATTTCGATGGAAATATATACCATTTGTATTCTTTATTCTCCGACGAAACCACATTGAATTTCTCCTTCGTCTACATTTCAATAAACTATTTTCAATGCATTTTTTTTTTACATAGACAACACATAAACCGTCGAAAATAATTGCGAGATGAACGTGGTGCGAACAGTTCAACGATGGTGTTCCAGCGAATTTGATCTATTTTTCCGCCTCAGAGACGATGGTAGCCTTTTGTATTTTCCGCAACTGCATGTAGCCGTTTGCGCGCCAGTTGCAGCATGCTCTCGATGGTGCCGTTCGACGATGCAACGAATTTTTTTCCCGTCCACCATGTTCAGAGACGGCGGAACTCGACACTGTTGTATTTTCCACCAATGTACTGCACGCAGAGTTGACCATCGCGTGCCACTTGCAGCATACTCTCGAACATTGTCGGATCTTAGTCAAAGGCCTTGACAAGTCGCGCCGGTAAGAAGACGGAAAACTCATCCGCGATGTCCACGATGTAGCGTTTCCCAAATTTAGTTTGTACGGCCCTCATATCGGAGATTAGTCGTTCCGATTTAACGGGGAGTTCGAAAGAAGAGAGCACGAAATATTTCGACTTACGAAGATAAAATAAGCACCATCGGCACTTATATGCCGTAAAAGGGTACGACGATGTAACCGAACATGTTTTTTTGGGTGTAAATATTAATATATTAGTGAAATTTGCTAATTTGATGATGACCGAGCGAAAACTTTTGGACACGAATAGACCGAAATCCAACTGTGAAAAAAAAATTGTCGCCCATGTGAGATATTTGATGGATATGAAGCATCAAATTTTAATTAAAAATGCATAAAATATACAATTAATCATCAATAAAGTTATATTTTCATTCGTATGACGTTTTAGAAGTCCAAATAACGTATCGAAAATCACGTACTAATCGCGGCAACGGCGCACTGCGCTATTTCGTTATTTTACAGTTGGCCCTACTGTGACGCATCCCCATGCACATCGCTCTCTCTCTCAGACTCTCTTCTAGGCCGTGCGCGTATCGTTGTGCGCATCGCCTTCTCCCTCTCACTCTGTTTCAGCCGTGTTCTGTCCAATCAGAAGACACTTTCTGATGAGGGCCCAGCAATGTAGTATGCGTAGGTGAACGATGGGACTCCAATGCAATGCTTATTGTTGATTGAGCTGTATTGAGAGGTTATAAAGATCGCGATCACCGTTGACGTGTACGTGTCAAAAGGCACAGAGCAAATGTCAAGCACTGGAAAGGTCGATTAGTAAGAGAGGCAATTTATAAAAGACGACTATCATTACGTGAAAGCTGTGGAAAACTGAACAACGCGAAAAGGGCCAAAAGAGACAAAAATGCAAGCTCCAAACTCGAGTCAGAAGATCCGAATGATACGATGAAACCGGATTCTATCGAGGGACGTCGAATTGTGGAATTAGCCGTTCTCGCTGAACAATTGTGGTGTGTCTCGTGTAAGGAAGTGCTTTCTTTACAGAATATCGAAAACGAATCACGCCGGGGGTTAGGTTCAATATTGCTGGTGAGATGTCACAAATGTTTACTCATAAGCTCGGTGACTACAGGCAAGCAACATAGCTACGAAGGACGTTTATCTCGTTTTGACGTCAATACGAAAGCGGCAATGGATAAGTTATCCTTTTTTTTTGTTATTTATATCTTTTTCAATATATATTTCAGCTAACGAATATGATTGAATCGTTGACAAGTGCATAGAACATATGTATTATAATATATAAATATTAATGTATAATACAAAAAATATTAATATTTTGAGACGTACAGGTCCGTCTCTTGAATAACACATAAAGAAATATGGCCACAAATTCAAAAAAGCAACCGACTTCAGGAAAAGAAGTCGGAGAGGGGGGATTAACAGCCAACACAAAAACAAGGTCAATTAAGTAGGACGTACAGAGAAGAAAAGTGACCAACGGCGAAAGGGACAACGGAAAGAAAACAAAGAAAACCACAAAAACAAACTGAAGGCAAAGTCGATTTAACAATAAAAAAGGGCAACGGAAGGGGAAAGTAAAGGCGGCACAACAAAATGAAAAGGTAGACACTGAAACGAAAACAAAGAAAAACACACAAACAGACGAGGAGTAAAATTTATTTAATAAAGAAAGAAAAAGTTAACAATAAAGGGGATTATGGCTAATGAGTAAGGGAAGGGGAATGAGAAAGCGGGAAAATATGAGTATATAAGGATAGGAATTTTGGAGGATGGTCGTCTTCTTTTTCTTTCATCCTACGTGGATCGACTAGTACTGCTTGGCAAAGCCCTAGTGGACAGGAAACGCTGAGAACACGGAACGTTGAGAAACAAGAGAAATAAGGAGTCGCACCTGAAAGAGTCTGATCTTTTCTTTTTTGTAAGATTAACAAGTACTGCTGGGCCAAGTACATCCCTAGCGGATCGGAAACGCCGAGAACACGGAACGTTAAGGAACAAAGGAGAGGAGGGATGGGAATCTTTTGTTTTCTAGTCTTAAAATAAGAGAAGCTTCGAAAAATCACAAATTAATAAAAGGAGAGATAAGGAAAGTCAATAAATAAAGCGCAGAAGTGAGTTATTGCAAATTAAATAGGAAATTGAGATTAGGAGGACATAGAGTGAGAGAAGGGAGAATAATTCATAAGCATACGCAAATATTAGCATATCGAGATTGGGATAATACGAGAAATATTAGATTAGGAAATAAGAAAGTGCGAAAAGAGATTTAAAGATTATAAGCTATAGTCACACAAAACACACACTCACACGAAAACACACCGTTATTGTCGGCCAAATGGTATCAGGAACACATAAAGGACAGGGAAGTATCCCGAAATCACGAGCGTAACGAAATATATTAGAAAAAAAGGTCGTCGAGCGCCCGATACGAATCGTGAGGATCGAGCGTTGTAGACCGGTACGTGGCGACCTCCCACGCCGAAATTGGAAACATCGGTAATCGATTATCGACGCGGGGTAATCAATCGAGCGTCGCGATCTATTCCGCCGTGAGGGCGAGTGCGTCGCGATCTATAGCGCCGCGAGGTCGAGTGCGTCGCGACTCACGCGCGCCCTGAACATAGTCGAGAGAGAGAGAGAGGGAAGCGCCGCGTAGACCGGTATCGAGCGTCGCGCCGCAAGCGAGAGCGCGTCGCGACTCCGGTGAAAGGACTAGGGAAGAGGGGGTAGCCACGATCGATCGGTGATAAGCCATCGCGCTGGATCCTACTTACCACGCGAGAATGTGAAATTTTACCGACCGAGATATCTATTGCGTAAAACACCGGAACAACACAAACAACACCTTACACGTCTATATAACGTCTTTTTCACATTATATCGAGCCAAAAATCAATGAATAAATTAATTTTAGTATAAAATACCAAAAATACCAAATAAATTTATATGTGACGGATATTCGACCCATTACAATATAAAACATAATATAAGAAAATACATAGAAGAATTATACCGACAGAGGTGGGCGCGCGGTCGGTGTGCGGGTTCGGCGGTCACTGAAGTTAAGCAGCATTGGAGGCTGCCAATACTTGGAGCGGTGACCGCTTGCCCGTGCACTGGTTTGCGCGTCAACCTTTGAGCGGGAGGCAGTTTCTCTGAGTTTCTGATGTTTAATACAACTGAAACTCAGCCAAATATAGCCGCCTGTATCGGCCCAGGTTTTCCGCAGTTTCCCTGGGCCCTCGTGCAAATGCGATACAGTAGTGCATTAGGAAAGAGTGGCTGCGGTCAACACTCTGCGGGGGAACTCTGGAAGGAAATGTAGGGAGCTCTGGAAGGATTGTGAATGTCGGAAGGAATGGAAGGAATAAAAAAAAAAAAGGAGGGGATGGTAAAAGGGGAAGGACCCCGTACCTCTGAGGAATACATACATAGAAGAATTATTCTATGCACTTGTGAACGATTCAATAATATCCGTTGGACTCTTTCCAATCGAAACCTGATGTTCAACTCTTACACTGCATTTGAGGTGTTCTACATGCCGGATTAGGACATACACATTTGAACAAACTGCTATCCTGCCTCAATATTCCAACTATCGACTACGGCACCTTCAAGAGATGCGAGAGAGAAGTTGGACAAGCGGCAGAGAGGATTGCGAAGGAGAGTTGCCAGGACGCAGCAGAGTTGGAGCGGAAGCTGACCGTAGAGAACGCAGAAAACATCGAACATTTATTGTAATTATAAGGCTGCGGGTACGCGTTCGGATATTGTACGAATAAAATTATATTATTCGTCCGGACATAAGTACTGAAAACGCCATGTTCACTATAAGTAGTATTACGTATATACATATAAGTATATATAATAACGTATCCTGACGAATAATGCACAATTATTCGTACCGATAATTGAAAGCTTGTAGAGGAGCTGGATTCTCTTGCCGCGCTCTGAATCCCCATAATCCCTTCCTCTTGAGGTAGTTGTATCGTGACATTCAAATAAAAAATTGTTTTTTAGTTTTTCTCTCATACAAAATAGTTTACGGGCTTAAGTTAATTAAGAAAACTTGTTGCAAATCGACTAAATAACAAAATTCAAGGTAATCCAAGGCAATATGTACCTGCTATATAATTACAAAAATTGCGACATTTTTTTCAGATTTTTTTAAAAACTGAATAAAGCTTCTGTGTTGCTGCATAAAAATGTATGCAAAGTTTTGAAATGCTTCACCGAGTCGAAGTTGAAATATTTATTGATGAAAATGCATCTTCACGCGCTCTCTCATGAGAGCGCGTAAGGATGACTACGGAAAATTATGATTTTTATACCAATAAATATCTGCACTTCCGCTCGGTGAAACCTTCCAAAATTTATTACACGCGTGTATATGACATCAAAGAAGATTTATCCAAATTTTCAACAAAATCTTTAGAAAACGATTCAACGATAGAACTAGCTTAATGAGTGTGGCCGTCGACAATGGTGAAGCTGTGTAAAAAATGTTGAGAATGGAGCGGAAGCTCACCATAAAGAATGAAGAAAACATTAAACCGTTATTGTAATTATAAAGCTGCGATTAGTCATCCGGATATTGTACGAATAAGGTTTTATTATTCGTTCGGACGTATGTACTGCAAACGCTAAGTTCACTTTAGTTACATAAATGCCTCTCTGTTTGGGGCGATTTCATTTCGACGTAACATTTGTACAGTGTTACCAGCACTGAATAAACATCACTTCGAAAATGTGTATGAGGAAATAAATAAGTATTGAAACAACAGTTTCGAGTTATTTTCCTTTTCACCTTTAGGCCAGAAAATCTTCGCTCCGGTTTCGTAATACCGTCAGGAGAGGGAAGTGAGCACGATGAAGACGACCCCGAAGAAGAAAAAGAGTTGGTAACATTCGATAATGTTGTGCGCATCATGGTTTCGTACGACATGGGCTGGAGCACACGAGGCACTGGAAGAAACTACGACAGCTTGAACGGATTCGGAGCGAAATTTTCGAAATTTTCTGGCTTGTGGCACATGGCCTTAAAGGCACCAACAGGGCGAGTAAAGTTTTGTAAAAAACACTCTCCACGACGAAGCCACACTTGGGGCCTTCTGTCATCGCCGTACAAACAAAACCGTGACTCATCACTGCATAAAACATTACCCCATTGCCTCATATTCCACTGGAGATGTTGGTGAGCGTACGCTAGACGAGCCCAGCGATGTCTGGCCGTCAGCATTGGCACACGTCTGGCTCGCAACCCAGACTCACGGAGACGGTTCATAACCGTTTGGTACAAAATATTTTGCGGCCGTTGTCGTTGTCGTCGTCTTCACTGTTGTTGTTGTTGTTGTTGTTATTGCTGTCGACGGTTTGGGAAACGCTGAGCAACGATGTTCGCATGGATAAAAGGTTCTTGACGAACACGTCGAACGATTGCCCGATCATCTCGAGGAGTTGTTATAAGACTTCGATCCTGTCCCGGCAGTCGACCGTGTCCACCGGTTTCTTGATAACGCGTATACGCACGAGACACAACCGATGCGCTAACGCCCAATCTTTCTCCGACATCCCGATAACTGTATCCCTCTCCGATAAAAGTCACTAGCCGAGCGACTTCTGCCTCAAATATATGCCGCCTAGTTGCCAAAGCCGCCTTTTGAAATGCCAAAACTGGCCAAATTCAATGTCACCTAGGCAATACTTTTTAAAATAGTTAAAGTTTGAGAAAATTGTGATGAATTTTTTTGGCAAAACTTCGTGGAATTTTACCGAAAAGAAAAAAAGATTAGTTTTGAAACATATCGTTGATAAATTTTTCATTCCGAAAAAATGGGGTTTGAAGAGAACTTTTTTTTGTAACCCTGATAACCTTCTCAGAAAATATCGAGAATTACTCGCATAAATGTTCTCAGATAGAGTAGTGAATAAAGCTTGGGGGTATCAACTTTTAATTAATGAAAATAACGACGAGTGAAATTATGGTGAGCGAAGGCCGAATCGGGTCTAAGATAAGTCAGTGTTGTTTGCTGAAACGTCTCACAAATTTACAAAAAAATTGAAAATTTTTCGAATTTTTTTCTCATATTTCGAAAGCAACTGGTGCAAAGTTGTGAAAAAAGTCGAAAAAGCTGGTCTTTGTATTTTGATGATGATTCACGATATTTAGGGACAATAGACTTGTTCCTTCAATTGTTTTGTAAACTTTGATGAATCGGTCCGGAAAATCAGTGCGACAGATCAATTCGCAAATTTACAGGGCTATTAGGGATACATCAAGCTGAAAAAACCTGCCAATCCTAGTCTTCCCATCAACGCTTGTAGTGTAGTGGTGGATTTACTGAAAAGCCGTAAAACATCATTTTTTGTACTTTTTTCATATCAATGTTGAGGGTGAAAAAAAAAAAAATTCTCAAAAATCAATGATAGAATTTTGTAGGAAATGTATTCAAGTTTTTGAAGTTGGCGATGTGACGCACGCCTCCAACCGCTTCGAAATTTTGAAATGAGAATTCTCCCAAATGAGCAGCCGATTGGAATGAAATTTGTTGTGTGCATGCAGGACACTTGCTCCGAAAAGATGGCCTCCTCCATTATCCAAAATTTCAAAAAAATGTACAGTTTGTGATTACCGTGCGAAAAATGGTGAATTATTAACCATTGCATCGCATTTTCGGTAATTTTCTGAGAACCATCCTCTGGATCGTGAAAAGCACACATTTTGAGCTTTGTTTCACCTGTTTTCATGAACAAATATCGGAGAAAAAGCATTTTGAAATGTTTACATAAATGTAGTAAATATGTACCAAAAAGCTCAAAATATTAGGTACCGGAGCGAGAATGCAGTTCATCTGTTTTGTCCCAGGCGGCGCGTCGCTCGCTTCGTCCTGTTTTTACCGACCGCGCTCGCCTCCTTCCGGAACAGTTTGCTTTTTGACAGGTCGAAAACAGGAGCTATAACCTCGAAAGATCGTTCGAAATATATTTCATACGATGTGAAATAGTGTGTGATAGAGTGAAATTTTTTTTTTCGTCGAGCTGTCGTGAGTTTTTTCGACTGTGAAGAACGAAAGGAGCCCGATGGTCGAGGGCTCCGACGAGAAATAACGATAAAAAAAGAATCGACGAGAAAACCGCTGCGGCCGATCACAAGGAGAAGAAGATCGGGGAAAATAGCGACAGCGCGAAGTCGAAGGAGAACGGCGAGGTGAAAACACCGGAAGTCAAGGTAAGTGCATGAGAACGTACTCAACGGCTTTAGGGATATCAAGGGTGTAAAGGTGCTGAGAAAACCTTAGCCTCAACTCGCCGAGGGTATTGAATGAAGTATTTGTGGCCTCAACTCCCAAGCTGCTACGACACGACAGGGTGTCATCGATTCTCTACCGAAAACTCCGTTTATCCCGGGCTCCGAGTAGGCTGGCAATACCCAGGCTGTTCTGCCCGATCACAAAGCCTGGTCAGACCTCGTTGTGGTGTACTTGGATGCGGCAACTATCACCCTGGATTATTCCGTTACGATTCAAGCTTGCATGTATAACGCTCGGCAAGACTTTTCTGATCCATGCCGCCAGCGCTGATGTGGGCCAGGCAGTCGTTCATTGCCAAAGACGGCTCATGGCATGACAATCTTTGGTTTTTACAGCCCATCGAAAAACGACGAGCTCAGATTGACTAGCACAATTGATTATGTCCTAGAGCGTGGAAGCGAGTACAGGCATGAAGTAAGGAAAATATCGACGGGGTCGTTGACCGTGTTCTCGATTGTGATGGTGGCAAGGAGTGCAACAAAAGATGTGCCTTGCGAAAGACCATGGGAAAATATGTTCTCTATGGCTCGAGCACCGTCGTAACCAGCACAAACAGCCTATCTTCTCCATTGTCCGAAGTAGTATGGGAGCCACTATGGCGACCCCCACTCCTCATCCCCACTGCTGCTCCTTGTGACGGTGAACTCCGAGGGTACCCACACACACACACACACACACACACACACGCCCACACGAGCACGAGTGTCACGGCTAGTTCTCCCACCCCTTCGGCTTGAACGAGTCGTCGAACCCGTCGTCGGGCCACCCCGCGTCGTAAAAAGCGACGGGTTCGGGCCCATCGATCAACGCCGCGATGAGTACCGTCGCGACGTCGACCCCGTTGTACATGCGTACACGGGGGAGGGGGGTGGCGCTTTCGGCCACAGCCACGACGACGCGGTTCTGTACGAGATCCGCGAGCAGGTCCTAGACGAAGGGGATGGTTCAAGATGCGCGATCCCCGAAACCGTGCTCTGAACCACGAGACCCGCAACAAACGCGCAAAAGGGCGCTGGGGTATACGGCGAGTCCGCGTCTACGTACCCGCTGTACCCCATCATCCACGAAAAAAACTTCACTGTATCCCTCGGAGTCGCACGACACTATGTTCCCGCTGCGCGACGCTGCACGTAAAATGCGTACAGGGCTTCGCGCAACCACTCGTGCGTTTCGCCCGTCGCCACTGTACGTATATATATACGGCCAAGCCGCCGACGCGGGAAACACGGCACGCGAACGGCGCCACAGGGAGCTCGAGGCACTCGGGGTACATTTTTGGCGAACTGGTGTAAAAGAAGAAGACGAGACGCACGCGACGGAGTCTGAAGAGCAACTGAAGCTGCCCGTCGTATGAAGAGCATCTTTTGCAGATTTTGACAGGTCAGCATAATTGCACGCGTGCGAGGTAGCCGATGCATCGTTCTACGATGAGCTCACCCGCCGTTGAGCGCGATCGTTCTATGATAAGCTCATCCGATTGGCGAGCACGGAGTTTAGATAGCATAGATGCAAGCTAAGCAGTGAGTACATCCGCCAGTGAGCTCGCCGCACGAGTTCGCGAATTATGCTGATAACTGTCAAAATCTTTTGCGCAGCAACCCGCAAGGGAAAAACCGTATTCTCGGCCTCTCCTCCGCGGGAAACGTGGCACGCGAACGGCGCCAGAGGGAGCTCGAGGCACTCGGGATACATTTTTGGCGAACTGGTGTGAAAGAAGAAGACGAGACGCACGCGACGGAGTCTGAAGAGCAACTGAAGCTGCCCGTCGTATTAAGGGCATCTTTTGCAGATTTTGACAGGTCAGCATAATTGCACGCGTGCGAGGTAGCCGATGCATCGTTCTACGATGAGCTCACCCGCCGTTGAGCGCGATCGTTCTACGATGAGCTCATCCGATGGCGAGCACGGAGTTTAGATAGCATAGATGCATGCTAAGCAATGAGTTCATCCGCCGGTGAGCTCACGGCACGAGTTCGCGAATTATGCTGATAACTGACAAAATCTTTTGCGCAGCAACCCGCAAGGAAGAAACCGTATTCTCGGCCTCTCCTCTTCGTGCGGATATTCGTACCTGCTATAAGCGAACACACCGACGGACACGAGCATACGTGTGTCGTGACATCGGGCCGCTTGCTGGCACACACACACACACACGCACACACACACACACACACACATGCGCGCGCGCAAGGGAGAAGCCGTATTCTCGGCCTCTCCTCTTTGTGCGGATATTCGTACCTGCTATACACCGCACACACCGACGTGCACGAGCATCGGGCGGCTTGCCGGCCCACACACACGCGCGCCCTTGTAGCAGCCCGCAAGGGAGAAGCCGTACTCTCGGCCTCTCCTCTTTGTACGGATATTCGTACCCGCTGTAGAGCGCGCACATCGACGAGCACGAGCATACGTGTGTGTGTGGCACAGGGCCGCTTGCTACTGCACACACGCACGCGCGTCGCAAGATTCTCTTAGGTATAAAAAAGCAGTGATTGGCCGAGGGATTATTGTTTTTCGATCCATAGTTTTTGTTAATGAATATCGAGCGTTTTTTGCTCACCCAATATCAATGCAATGAACGAGTAAAAAACAGATGATCCGTTCGTTCGTTCGTTCGTCCGCTAAACGGACGTAAGCTCGAACGCACGCGACGAACGATCAAGTACACGCAGTGAGTAAATGAAGGAACAAGCGATCGAACGTTCGAAGGATCGCACGATTGGAAGACCCAACAAACGAGCGCATTGACAGGTCCATCGAACGAATGAACGAACGAATACCACAGTTCCATGTGGTGGTATTGAATTGTACGGAAAAACTCTCTATGTTCGTTGAAAAAACATGTATCGAAAAAAAAATCTTCGTGTAATCCCTGCTGTCTGATATGTAAAAGAACTTTGCAGTCGTTGGTTGTTTCGATCGGTTGATGCGTTTGCTCGCTCGGTCGGTCTTTCGTTCGTAAACCCGTTGCATCCGTTCGATCGTTCGTTCCTTCGCTCGATGGTTCGTTCAATCCTTCGCCGCGTTCACTCGATCGTTCGATCGTTCGTATCGAGCAACAAACAAATGAACGAACAAGCGATTGAACGAACTATCGAACGGAGGCAGCGGTTTTGATTTGTTTCCATGACGAGTTTGATTTTTTATTTCGTTTCATAAAAACGAGCGAACCAAAAATCTCGAGATTTACTTCTCCGAGTGTGTAGGCCGATATTTCGCGAGCAACAAACAAATGAACGAACAAGCGATTGAACGAACTATCGAACGGAGGCAGCGGTTTTGATTTGTTTCCATGACGAGTTTGATTTTTTATTTCGTTTCATAAAAACGAGCGAACCAAAAATCTCGAGATTTACTTCTCCGAGTGTGTAAGCCGATATTTCGCGAGCAACAAACAAATGAACGAACAAGCGATTGAACGAACTATCGAACGGAGGCATCGGTTTCGATTTGTTTCCATGACGATTTTGATTTTTTATTTCGTTTCATAAAATCGAGCGAACGAAGGGAACGAACGAATGGACGAACGAGTGAATGAACACACGCTTCTTTGGCATATGAAATAAACAATGACACGAACGATCGATCGAGCGCAACGATCGATCGAGTGAACGCGGCGAAGGAATGAACGAACGAGTGATTGAACGAGTGATTGAACGAACCATCGAGCGAATGAACGAACGATCGTACGGACGCAATGGGTAAACGAAAGACCGAACGAGCGAGCAAACGCATCGAACGATCGAAACAACGAACGACTGCAAAGTTCTTTTACATATCACACAGCAGGGATTGCGCGAAGATTTTTTTTCGATAAATGTTTTTTCAACAAACATAGAGAGTTTTTCGCTGAAAATCGATACCGCCACATGGAACTGTGGTATTCGCTCGTTCATTCGTACGATGGACCGGTCGATGCGCTCGTTCGTTGGGTCTTCCGATCGTGCGATCCTTCGAACGTTCGATCGCTTGTTCCTTCATTTACTCACTGCGTGTACTTGATCGTTCGTTGCGTGCATTCGATCTTACGTTCGTTGAACGGACGAACGAACGAATGACCGGACGATCCGTTTTTTACTCGTTCATTGCATTGATATTGGGTGAACAAAAAACGCTCGATATTCGTTAACAAAAACTATGGATCGAAAAACAATAATCCCTCGGTCAATCACTGCTTTTATATATCTCAAAGAAGCTTGCGACGCGCGTGTGTGTGTCCAGTAGCAAGCGGCCCTGTGCCACACACACACGTATGCTCGTGCTCGTCGGTGTGCGCGCTCTATAGCGGGTACGAATATCCGCACAAAGAGGAGAGGCCTAGAATACGGCTTCTCCCTTACGGGCAGCTACGCGGGCGCATGCATGTAGTAGCAAGCGGTCCGGTGCCACACACACGTATGCTTGTGCTCGTCGGTGTGCACGCTCTATACCGGATACGAATATCCGCACAAAGAGGCGAGGCCGAGGATACGCCTTCTCCATTGCGACTGCTACGCGAAGTGTGTGTTTTATCACGCATACATGTAGCACATTCGGAGACAGTAGCCTTTTTGGAACTCTCGAGATTTATTTCTCCGAGCGTGGAAACCGATATTTCGCGTAGCTGCATTTTTGCTGACTCGCGAACATTCCTGAAAGTATCTCCATCACCGTCTCCGTTGAGCGTTTATTGTCGGAGAAGTTTAATGTAAAACGAACGAGCGGTCGAGCGAACGCACCGAAGGGTAGAACAAACGTAACAGATGCAGTGATGAAACGTAGAAATCACGCAACAAACGAGTGAATAAACAAAATGTCGAACAAGAGCAATGAAGAAATGACCGAACGAGCGATTGAACGAACGATCGAGCGGGCACAACGCGGAACGAGCGCAGCGAACAAACGATCGAGCGACCGGATGGAATTAATGAACAAAAGAGAACAGCGATTTTGATTACGATTTATTTCATGCCGATTTCGATTTTTTGATTTCGCTATGCACAAGCGATTGAACGAACGATCGAACGGAAGCATCGGTTTCGATTTGTTTCCATGACGAATTTGATTTTTTATTTCGTTTCATAAAAACGAGCGAACGAAGGTAACGATCGAATGAACACACGCTTCTTTTGCATATGAAATAAACAATGACACGAACGATCGAACGAGCGCAACGAATGATTGAGTGAACGCGGCGAAGGAATGAACGAATGAGTGATTGAACGAACGATTGTACGGACGCAACGGGTTAACGAACGAAAAGACCGAACGAGTGAGCAAACGCATCGAACGATCGAAACACCCAACGACTGCAAAGTTCTTTTACATGTCAAACAGCAGGGATTGCGCGAAGACTTTTTTCGATAGATGTTTTTTCAACGAACATAGAGAGTTTATCCGTGAAAATCGATACCACCACATGGAACTGTGGTATTCGTTCGTTCATTTGTTCGATGGACCTGTCGATGCGCTCGTTCGTTGGGTCTTCCGATCGTGCGATCCTTCGAACGTTAGATCGCTTGTTCCTTCATTTACTCGCTGCGTGTCGGAACGACCGCAGCGAACAAACGATCGAGCGAACGGATGGAATTAATGAACAAAAGAGAACAGTGATTTTGATTACGATTTTGTTCATGTCGATTTTGATTTTTTTATTTCGCTACGAACAAGCGATTAAACGAACTTTCGAACGGAGGCATCGGTTTCGATTTGTTTCCATGACGATTTTGATTTTTTATTTCGTTTCACAAAAACGAGCGAACGAAGGTAACGAACGAATGAACACACGCTTCTTTTGCATATGAAATAAACAATGGCACGAACGATCGAACGAGCGCAACGAACGATTGAGTGAACGCGGCGAAGGAATGGACGAACGAGCGATTGAACGAACCATCGAGCGAACGAACGAACGATCGTACAGGCGCAACGGGTTAACGAACGAAAGACCGAACGAGCGAGCAAACGCATCGAGCGATCGTAATAACGAACGACTGCAAAGTTCTTTTACATATCAAACAGCTGGGATTGCGCGAAGATTTTTTTTCGATAGATGTTTTTTCAACGAACATAGATAGTTTTTCCTGAAAATCGATACCACCACATGGAACTGTGGTATTCGCTCGTTCATGTGTTCGCTGGACCGGTCGATGCGCTCGTCCGTTGGGTCTTCCGATCGTGCGATCCTTCGAACGTTCGATCGCTTGTTCCTTCATTTACTCACTGCGTGTACTTGATCGTTCGTCGCGTGCGTTCGAGCGAACGAACGAACGAACGAACGGATCATCTGTTTTTTACTCGTTCATTGCATTGATATTGGGTGAGCAAAAAACGCTCGATATTCATTAACAAAAACTATGGATCGAAAAACAATAATCCCTCGGCCAATCACTGCTTTTTTATACCTAAGAGAATCTTGCGACGCGCGTGCGTGTGTGCAGTAGCAAGCGGCCCTGTGCCACACACACACGTATGCTCGTGCTCGTCGATGTGCGCGCTCTACAGCGGGTACGAATATCCGTACAAAGAGGAGAGGCCGAGAGTACGGCTTCTCCCTTGCGGGCTGCTACGAGGGCGCGCGTGTGTGTGGGCCGGCAAGCCGCCCGATGCTCGTGCACGTCGGTGTGTGCGGTGTATAGCAGGTACGAATATCCGCACAAAGAGGAGAGGCCGAGAATACGGCTTCTCCCTTGCGCGCGCGCGCGTGTGTGTGTGTGTGTGTGTGTGTGTGTGCGTGTGTGTGTGTGTGTGCCAGCAAGCGGCCCGATGTCACGACACACGTATGCTCGCGTCCGTCGGTGTGTGCGCTTATAGCAGGTACGAATATCCGCCCGAAGAGGAGAGGCCAAGAATACGTTTTCTTCCTTGCGGGTTGCTGCGCAAAAGATTTTGACAGTTATCAGCATAATTTGCGAACTCGTGCGGTGAGCTCACCGGTGGATGAACTCATTGCTTAGCTTGCATCTATGCTATCTAAACTCCGTGCTCGCCATCGGATGAGCTCATCGTAGAACGATCGCGCTCAACGGCGGGTGAGCTCATCGTAGAACGATGCATCGGCTACCTCGCACGTGTGCAATTATGCTGACCTGTCAAAATCTGCAAAAGATGCCCTTAATACGACGGGCAGCTTCAGTTGCTCTTCAGACTCCGTCGCGTGCGTCTCGTCTTCTTCTTTTACACCAGTTCGCCAAAAATGTATCCCGAGTGCCTCGAGCTCCCTCTGGCGCCGTTCGCGTGCCGCGTTTCCCGCGGAGGAGAGGCCGAGAATACGGTTTCTCCCTTGCGGGTTGCTGCGCAAAAGATTTTGACAGTTATCAGCATAATTCGCGAACTCGTGCGGTGAGCTCACTGGCGGATGAACTCACTGCTTAGCTTGCATCTATGCTATCTAAACTCCGTGCTCGCCATCGGATGAGCTCATCATAGAACGATCGCGCTCAACGGCGGGTGAGCTCATCGTAGAACGATGCATCGGCTACCTCGCACGCGTGCAATTATGCTGACCTGTCAAAATCTGCAAAAGATGCTCTTCATACGTCGGGCAGCTTCAGTTGCTCTTCAGACTCCGTCGCGTGCGTCTCGTCTTCTTCTTTTACACCAGTTCGCCAAAAATGTACCCCGAGTGCCTCGAGCTCCCTGTGGCGCCGTTCGCGTGCCTTGTTTCCCGCGTCGACGGCTTGGCCGTATATATATACGTACAGTGGCGACGGGCGAAACGCATGAGTGGTTGCGTGAAGCCCTGTACGCATTTCACGTGTAGCGTCGGGCAGCGAAAACATAGTGTCGTGCGACTCCGAGGGATACAGTGAAGTTTTTTTCGTGGATGATGGGGTACAGCGGGTACGTAGACGCGGACTCGCTGTATACCCCAGCGCCCTTTTGCGCGTTTGTTGCGGGTCTCTTGGTTCAGTGCACGGTTTCGGGGATCGCGCATCTTGAAACCATCCCCTTCGTCTCGGACCTGCTCGCGGACCTCGTAGAGAACCGCGTCGTCGTGGCTGTGGCCGAAAGCGCCACCCCCTCCCCCCTGTACGCATGTACAACGGGGTCGACGTCGCAACGGTACTCATCGCGGCGTTGAGCGATGGGCCCGAACCCGTCGCTTTTTACGACGCGGGGTGGCCCGACGACGGGTTCGACGACTCGTTCGAGCCGGAGGGATGGGAGAACGAGCCGTGACACTCGTGCTCGTGTGGGCGTGTGTGTGTGTGTGTGTGCGTGTGTGCGTGTGTGTGTGTGTGTGCGTACCTTCGGAGTTCACCGTCACAAGGAGCAGCAACGGTGAGCACAACAAACTAAAAATGAATTTTCAGAAAGCAGAAAAAAAATGGGGCCACTATGGCGAAACCCCCACTCCGGCCATCCCCCCCTCCGCACCCCTCAGCGGCGCGGGGGAGGGGATAAGCACGGTCATCCCCACTCCATCCCCACAACCTCGGCTGCCGAGGAGTGGGGGTAGTAGTGGGGATGAGGAGTGGGGGTCGCCATAGTGGCCCCCATACTGCTGTCCGATATTAGAGGACGAGGGACCAAATATTGCCGTTGAAGCTCTTCGAGGAAAATGACACATTGTCCAGGTTGTATCTCCGTCGTCTGATGCATCAGCACTGTCCGCATACCTTTGTGGGGCAAGTGGTGGTCAAGATGTATCTATATAATGCTCGAGGTATTTGTTTAAATTTATTTCAAAGGATGGTAAGGTGTCACCATCTTAACATCCTTAGCAACTCGGAAAGTCCAAATTTGAGTTGATATAAAAATTATTGAAAAGATTCAATTTTGGGGAAGCGAGCATATTATTTCAAATTCGTCCGGGTCAAAGTGACCCAGTGTGTAAAGGAAGGAGGACACCACTAACACCACCGATTTTCGATTGTTACCTTTGAATTTTTTTTATAGAAAGGAATAAAATACATAGTTGAAAGAACTTCTACGCTCTATGTAGTATATATTGAAGCGTGTAAAAAAGTTTATTTGTTAAAAGAATAGAAAATGGCGGTGCACGAGTCGCTTTAGCACTACGGGTTTCCAGTCAACCCTCTCCATGCTGTTGAAGTTTGCATTGTTGGAACGCAACGAAAGGTCTTGAGTAGTATAGCTAGGCGGGCTCTAACGCACTTTTTGGGTGGCGGGAGAGAGCGGCGAGGGGGTGACGGAGGGAGGGAGGGGGAGGGAGAAAGCGGAGTGGAGGTGGGGTTGGATCGAGGTGGAGGGGAAGGGTGGGGAGCGAGGGGCAGGGAGGGAGGGGTGTCGTGCGTGCGCGCGCGCGCGTGTGTGTGTGTGTGTGTGTGTGTGTGCGTGCGTGCGTGCGTGCGTGCAGGTGCGTGCGTGGCGGCTTTTTAAAGCCCCCTAATTTTTGACATGCAGCTGGTTCCATTGCGAAAGACACTGTCAAGATGTTTCCGCCCCATCTCAAAGCTCGCCGACACTCGAAACAGGTCCTGACAGGTTTCTTGGAAAAGCGTGCATGCGTGCGTGCGTGTATGACAACCATATATGGGTCGGAAAATTTTCGGTAATATGAAAACGCTAGGCGCCACATGGGTCGTCTTTATTTATGACATGCAGCTGCCCTGCTTCTATCTCGAAGATAATGTCAAGATGTTAGCATCCACCCCGTCTCAAAGCTCGCCGACACTCGAAACAGGTCCTGACAGGCTCCTCGCGGAAAACTGCAAACTATAGGGATCTATCGTCAAGGGCCGTTGGCGCCGATGGACCACTTGAGCTACAGGACCCATGAAATCTTTTGATCCCGATGCATCCCGACTTCCTGTTTTTTGCCTCATGTTCCTCAGGGCATTCTGCACCGATGCGTTATCGGAAAACTGTGGTGTTTTTTCCCCCCGAGACACGGGACTGATTTTTTTCCCCCGAAGGAAGAGTCTTTTTAATGATCCGCCCCGCTCAAAACTGACCGCACTTTGCATGAAGCACTCAGTCTGTTAACATCGTGGAAGATTTTTCGTATTCGTGATCATGGAGCAAATCTTGCGTGACCAAGCCGCGCCTTTGCGCTCGTTCGAAGATTTTGCTGCGTGGGAGCAACGATGCGTCGAATTCATCGAAGGGCTGGAAACGCAGAGTCGGATTAAGCGCCCGCGATTATTAATTGGGCATCAACAGTCACTAATAGCCCAAATAGCGCGTCAGGAAGGATTAAGGAATTCTGTGCGGAGTCGCTTCATACACACGGGCGCAGGACATGCTGATCACGGGTTAATTTGGCGCGAGATTGACACGTCCTTGAAGAGTCGGATATTGACCGGTTCCGTCATCAATCGCAGCCACATCGAGCCGGAAAACTTTGTTAACGATGCTCGCGCCCTAGTGCTTCAACATGTGCGAAATATTATCAACAAGCACAACAGCATTAAAATTAACACAATGTTCAATGGTGAATTCGTCAGTGGCGATCAACAAGCCAATAAACGTGTCAGCACGCGAAACTGTGAACTATTTAGCACAAGCGATTTGAGCGAGTGGTATGAACGGCGTGTTACGGAGCCCATTTTAACCTTACTCAACGAATTTCAAGAACGCGATAGTGGCTGGGCTCTGCAGAAAATACTTAACCTCACGATAAACATGAATAAGTATAATCCGATGCGTGCTGGGATTATACTTCCATATCATTGCCGTGGGCTCCATATCATTGCCGCGGGAAATAATGATGAAGAGGGCTGTGGTTAACGTCAAATCGCGTCATAATGCATGTTTCGCGTGGGCAGTTGCCGCTGCTCTACACCCAGCTGAACGAGACAGTGCCCGCCCGTCTTCTGACCCCCATTATTCGACAGTACTAAATCTCCAGAATATCGAATTCCCGGAGACGATACATCAAGTAAAAACATTCGAGCTCCAAAACAATTTATCTATTAACGTGTATACCACCACCACGAAAAAGGACATTGTTCCAATACGCGTGACTGAGCAGAACAGGGAGAAGCACATCAATTTGCTGTACATGCAAGACACTGAGGACGACAATGTGGGGCATTTCGTATGGATCAAGAACCTGCCGAGACTCGTGGTGGCGCAACTGACCACAAAGAAGCAAAAAAATATATATGCGATCGGTGTGTGAATTTGGCATTATTAAAACAAAATTATATATCTACTAAAGGAAAAAATTGAACAAAAAAACATCTTGTTTGTTTTGCAGGTGTTTGCATTACTTTAGTTCCGAGGAAAAATTGCAATGACACGAGGTCGATTGTGGGGCGATAAACGACTGTGCATTTCGGCTACCAAACGACACCAATAAGTGGCGCCAGTTCAGCAACTTTAGCCGGAAAGAGCGACATCCTTTCATTGCCTATGCTGATTTGGAGTGTGTGTTGGTAAAGACCGATGGGTAGAACCTCGCGAAAGACATGTATCAACACCATGAAGTATTTAGTATTGGATACTACGTGTGTTGTTCGTATGACGTTTCATTATCTTCATATCACTCACGTCGCAGTGCTAATTGCGTATCGTGGTTTGTCGAAGAACTAAAAAATTGCGGATAAAAGAAATTTTCTGCGACAATGTCCCAATGATTTATCAGACACCGAGCGAGTGAGCAAGTTTTCGCAAAGCGACCCAATGTCATATAAGCAGGAAACCATTCGCGGAAGACGATATACGCGTTCGAGATCATTGTCATCTAACTGGATGCTATAGAGGCCCTGCCCATGCTAATTACAATTTAAACTACAAACAGTCATTCTTCATTCCAGTAGTTTTTCACAATTTGTCGGGTTACGATGCACATTATGTCATCAAGGAAGTAGCCACAGCGTTCGAGGGAAAGACCGATGTGCTTCCAATCACACAAGAGAAATCACATTTCCTTCACGAAGAATATTCAAATCACAGACGATTCTAAACAGAATATCCAATTGCGCTTCGTCGATTGATTCAAATTCCTCAACACCAGTCTCGACAAATTAGCCTCATTTTTGACTGAGGACAAACTCAACATTTTACGCATGCAATTCCCAACGCTATCTACGGACACTTTGAATTTGCTGACGCGAAAAGGGGTGTCCCCTTATGAGTATATTGATGACGTGACCAAGCTAGACGACACTTGCCTACCACCACGTGACGCCTTTTATAGTTCCCTGACAGATGCTACAGTATCCGAGAGCGAGTACACACATGCTGAAAAAATTTGGGAGCGGTTCTCCATTCGAACGCTGGGTGACTTTAGCGATTTATACTTGAAGACAGATGTCTTATTATTAGCTGATATTTTCGAAAACTTTCGAAATACGTGCATTGAGAGCTATGGCCTAGATCCCGCGTATTACTACACATTGCCGGGGAATACCTGGGATGCAATGCTAAACACTTGAATGTCAAGTTTGAATTACTAACTGACATCGACATGGTTTTATTCGTTGAGCGGGGTATACGCGGTGGTCTCAGTCAATGCTCAATCCGATATGCACACGCTAATAACAAGTACATGGAGTCGTTTGATCCATCGAAAGCATCGTCATACTTGATGTATTTTGACGTCAACAATCTGTATGGATGGGCAATGTGTCAACCTTTACCATACGCAGATTTTCGATGGGTCAACGACGTGTCCAAGTTTGATCCATCTTCCATCGCGCTAGATTCACCAACAGGCTACATCCTTGAAGTCGACTTGAAATATCCGCAATCTCTACATGATGCGCACAAAGACCTGCCGTTTTGTCCAATTCATGAAAAACCACCGGGTAAGCAGGGGGAAAAGCTGTTAGCAACCGTCTGTGACAAAAAACGCTACATCATTCACTATCGAAATTTACAGCAGTACTTACGTCATGGACTTTGCCTCACGTAAATCCATAGGTTATTACAATTCACCCAATCCCCATGGCTACGTTCATATATTGAGTTAAATACGCAATTTCGAACGCTAGCCAAAAACGTTTTTGAAAAGAATTTATTCAAATTAATGAACATTGCGGTATTTGGCAAAACGATGGAGAATATGCCCAATCAAGTGGATGTAAAGCTTTTAATATAATGGGGGGGGGGGGCAGGTATGGCGCAGAGGCAATGATTTAGAAGCCAAACATCCACAGCCGAAGTGCTTTTTCGGAAAACCTTATTGCTGTAGAATTGCGCAATCTCGAGGGGAAATTCAACAAGCCGATATATGTGGGCATGTGCATACTCGACATATCCAAAACATGCTTGTATGCATTTCATCACGAGTATATGGAACCTCTGTATCCGGATAAGTGTAAAATCATGTATACCGATTCGGATAGTCTCATATATAACATTGAGAGCGATGATATGTACATGGACATGAAGCGCGACATTGTAAAACTCGATACGAGCGATTATCCGGTGGACAATAGGTGTGATATGCCGCTTGTCAACAAAAAGGTACCCAGTCTCATGAAAGACGAATGCACTGGTGCAATTATGACCGAGTTCATTGGACTTCGATCGGAAATGTATGCGACACGTGTTGAGGGTCAGGACACAAAAAAGTTAAAGGTGTCAAGAGTAGCGTTGTGGCTAGGACAATCAAAGTTGCACAAGGTCTACACCATTCGTGAGACGAAAATCGCTCTGAGTCCTCATGATGATAAGCGGTGTATCATACCTGGGACCTCTGAGACCCTACCATGGGGGCATTACAGCATACCGTTGTAAACAACTATCATGCATATAAACTCGATGTAAAATTGTGTACATTTTCGTAAATTCATGATATATAAAACTTGTGAAAATTGTGTATGTTTTTGTAAATATTAAATCGATGTAAAACTTGTATGTTGTAAATATTTGATTTCGTAAAAATGGACTTTTGTAAGTAAAGTAAACGCCTTTTGTAATCCATGTGTACCCATTATTTCCCGCGTACACTCTCCGCTAGTGGGGTGAAGAAGGGATTGGAGGGAGAGAAAACGCCTGTTGTGGCGCACCACGTTGACGGGTAGAAAGAGAATCATAAAATTCTAAATATTTTTGGCCTCTTTTATTGACGACTACAAATCAGATTAACTTATCCAACTATTGTGAGCATTGTCGAAACACAGCCATTTTACAAACATTCGATGAACGCGCTTCTTTAAAAAAAATTCTATGAGATAGACATCGGGGTACTTGACACGAAGAAGATCTTGTTCGAAGAAACCACCGGCGATGGGTTCATCTTTATGGTCCTTCAAACGATACGTCACTGGATGCGTTTTCTTTACACGAGATTCGGTGGTGTTTTTATTGGCGGCTGAGTCTTATTGAAAACCTGCCGCAATAATTCCATCTCATTCTCCGCGTTGACATTTCTCAGTTCCATCTTAATGGTGCGGTGTACAGAACCATTATATTCGGCTACTAGATTATCAAGAATATCCATCTACTTATAGCGACCACGAAGACTAAATCGCATCCACATCTTACTCTTTAATGTACGATTGAAACGCTCGCAAATGGATGCCTTCAAGTTGCTATATGTTGAATACATGTGAATATTGTACTGCTTCATGAGGGCCTTAAAGTCACAATTGTAAAATTCTTTTCCACGATCAACGTGTAAGTTCTGCGGTATGCGTCCCTTAACGAGGATCGACTTCATTGCGGCGGCTGCATCCGTACCACTCTTACTCAGCATTGGCACGGCCCAGTCGAATTTTGAGAAGGTATAGATGACGGTGAGGAGGAATTTGCGTTTGGAGTTTTGCCGCGCGTATGATGACATATCGACGAGATCAGCTTGCCAGGTCTCGTCCAAGCCACGGATGTCCACATGTCGACGCGAATAGTTTCGTCGAGCAGGCTTATGTAGCTCCAGCACGAGAGCGCCCGTTTTTCGTTCATTTTCCAGTCCACTCAGTCGTGCGTCCAATTCAGCAATGATGTTTGAATTGTGAATCGCCAAGTCTTGTAGAGTTTTGACATCGGCCTCGAGAGTCTTTGCAATGTTTCTTATCGTAGCTTCAAGTCCATTAACCAGCAACTGGCTACTCTCATTCATTTCTTTGCGAATGTTCTTAATGATAGTTCGGGATCTTTTGTGTAATGCAGTTAGAGTGATGGCGTCGTCTTCCCCGTCCGGACGAGCAATGTTACACAATCGTTTCTGCCCTACATCATAATGACCATCGGCGGTGCTTTTAAATCCAATCCCAGGTCGGCCTGGAGGACCTGGCTCACTGACGAGTACACTCTTACGCAATTCGCGTCCAAACACATCGACACTCATGTTGATAATGCGTAAATTCCCCGATGTCGAGGAGCTAATATATGATTTCAGCTTCACGCAATTCCTCGATAATCGATATAATTTCATTCGCATGTGCCGAATTTCTGGCTGCTTGTGCTGCGAGAAGTAAGCGAAGACGATCTACTAGCTCGTTTGGATTGTTCCAATAAACATAGTCCAATTGGGCGTTTTTTCTAGCTAGCTTATACTTTGGCATACCTCGTCCCACATGATGATCGACTATATTTACGATATATGTGTTGAATTTGTGTTACGTCGTATGGCCTCACTAGACTTGAAAAATTTTTTGTGCGCATTCGTCGAGATGACAATCTTTTCATAGTTTTTCAAATCATCTGGTGTGAGGGCTTCGATTTTGGGCACTTTTTTAAACAGCAGCTCAGTTAATCCAACAGTTTTCGCATAATTCACATCTCCCAGACGAATATGTTGAGAGCAGAAAATTATCGGAGAATCTGCACACCATATGATACATCCAAGCTTGCCTTTCTATTTGTTTGCAATAGCAGAAGATATTCGCTGATCAGCTCATCGACATTTTGCGAGTCATCATCATCCTCATATATCAATTTGAACGAATCTTGGGTTTCACTCTTGATGGAATCTTGTGTCGCATTTTGGTATTTCACACTATTTAACACATCTTGTTCAGCATCATCACTCACGTTTTCATCCTTAATTTCCTCCTTCACCGCCACCACCTCGCCGTTTTTATACGACACCAATTTCTCCAATCCCCACGATAGGTTTAAAGACATCTTGCATTCTCCGCTCATCGCTATCTTTTCCACATTTCATCAGCCGATGCTGTCGTCTGATTGCGTCGCTCGCCTTGGCAAGTTCGCGCAAGACATCCTTTTCACGCAACAGTTGTTCGCTTTTCATGTTGTCACCGCCAAGGCGTGCACAATACCGTTTCTTTAACCACCCGTGATGAGTCATTTATTAATGTTTAGAAAATAATCAAAACCTTGTCTGTATCGACCCGCATTAATATCGCTATCCTTGTTAATCGTGATAAATGCATGCTTGTCGGAATTCCAGCATGTGAAGCAACGATTGTGAATTTGGATGAAAATGTCGGTCCTGGAACACACTGGGTCGCTTACAAAAAGACCGGTAGGAAAGTCGTGTACTTTGATAGTTTCGGCAATCTTCCACCACCATCCGAACTCATGAGATATTTTCGTGTTGGTAGCTTTAATTATAAGTATACTAGATATCAAGAATATGATACGATTGAATGTGGACATTTGTGTCTCCAGTTTCTTTGTCGACAATTGCAGCACAAAGACAAACATACACTATATATAGGGGGGAAATGACGTGGAGAATTCAGTTGTCAATTTACCAGCACCATGGATGATAGTTTAACGTGGACCATATCTGGCTCATCATCCATACTCGAGGCGGAATACTTTCCCCCCATCGAACTCTCGCCACACAAAAATTATACCCTCGGTCTCGTGGAATTGTTAACGTTCAACTCTATTCCCAATATTGACGTTGACCACGATAAACTTTACGTGGGAAGTGAGGTGTTGACGATACCTACGGGCAGTTATGAACTAGATGATAGCGAGGCGTTTGTACAAGCAGAGCTCTCACGCAAAAACATCAAAATCAGCATTAAATCCAACAATAATACGCTACGCAGTGAGATCGAGTGTGATTGTGAGGTAAATTTTGAACCGAAAGATTCTATTGGACATCTACTAGGCTTCACTGCACGCAAATTGGAAGCCAATAAAAGACACGAAACCGATATTCCAGCGGCCATTCTCAAAGTGAATGCCCTACACGTTGAATGCAACATTACCGCTGGTGCCTAAATTAACGGATAAAAAGTACACACAATTCACGAATTCTTTCCATCCGTGCCACCGGGCTATAAGATCATTGAAGTTCCCTCGCATGTAATTTATCTGCCAATCACGAGCCGAACGATTGATGCGATACAGCTTCGCATAGTGGATCAGGACGGTGATTTGGTAAATTTCCGCGGTGAAGTAATCACCATACGCCTGCTTATAAAGTTGTGATGGGTATTGTTTTCAGTCGATCTTCCAATAACAATAAACGACCATGGATAAAATCAATCAGTCGTCGGCCAGCGCCCAAAGTGCTAACACCTCAAAACGTTCTACTTTTGAGGAATTTGGGTCTCAAAGTGCGTGGCGAAAGCGTGTAAAAAATTATTTAGTCTGTGCTCTGTGCATCTGTTGCGTGAGATGGAAGAAGAAATTGTAAACATTCAGGCGTGGTCTTTGATGAATCCATCATCCATTGCGAGATTCACGCGCATCAGCCATATGCATCTTCAACCTTCAATAACAGCGATGAAATTCGTGTTGCCATCCAACATCAAGACCTCTCTATCCTGCCAAGCAAGGGTTCCCTACACATATGTGGGAAATTATCCAAGCGCGATGGGTCGCCAACCACTGCTACAAGTCTCGGCAACCATTCCATCTGTCATTTGTTTGAGGAAGTGCGATATGAATTGAATGCCATAGAAATCGATCGTACTAAGAATGTCGACATTACGAGTGTATTAAAGAGATACTCATCTCTCTCACCGGCCAAAAGTTCTATGCTCGAGAACCCTGGATGGCTCGATGTCGAAGAGACCAAGCAGATTGTAGATGTATCGGGAAACTCTGATGTCTGTTTACCGCTCAGCATGCTCCTCGGCTTTGCCGAAGATTATCGTAAAATTGTCGTAAATGCCAAGCAAGAGTTCATTCTTACGAGATCAAAGACCGACGACAATGCCATTGTACAAACGGCCGCCGAAGACTTCAAACTCGTATTGCATAAAATAGAATGGCTCGTACCGTATGTAACGGTCTCGGATCAACGAAAAATTGAACTGTTAAAGTTTCTCGCCAAAGACGCACCAATCTCCATGAGTTTCCGAACATGGCTACCGTTGCTGCCTGCGACCTCTAAGCACGTGTGGTCTGTGAAAACCTCGAATCAGCTGGAGATGCCACGATATGTCATACTCGCGCTGCAGACGGGACGGAAAAATACGAAACAACACAATGCGAGCCACTTTGATCATTGTAACATGAGCGATCTCAAACTATACCTCAACTCGCAATGTTATCCATATGTACATTTGAATTTGAACATTGAACAAAATCATTATGCTCTACTCTACGAGATGTATGCAAACTTTCAGCAGACCTATTACAACAGAGAGGCTGAACCATGGCTGAGCAGGGTGAAATTTTTAGAAAAAGCCCCCCTCGTTGTCATTGACTGTTCAAAGCAAAACGATTCGCTCAATTCCGGCCCTGTTGACGTGCGTTTTGAATTCGAATTGAAAAAAAATATTCCGCCACAAACTTCGGCATACTGCATGATCCTTCATGATCGTATTGTCGAGTACAATCCAATCAGTGGTGGGGTTAAAAAATTGGTATAAAATCATGCCGATGATTCGCACCCGCATCAGTCAACATGGAGCTTATCGTCGATGTACAGGGCTTCAAGAGTCCCATCAACAAATTTGCCCTAAAGGAGATGTCCATCGTCAGACTCCTCGACAAGGATGCTGAACCGTTGACGCTCGCCTTTGACGCACCATTTGCATGGGACTCTCTACCGGCCAAGTACAAAATGACAAACAAGTGGTTGGAACGCAATTTCCATGGAATAGGATGGGATCACAGCGGTATACAATACGAGGCAGCTAGAAAGAAAATTTGCCGAATCTTGCAAGGACCTCCCGCCATCTATGCGAAGGGCCTCGAGAAATGCGCATGGCTATCAAGATTCACGGATGCCGCAACAAAAATAATCGACTTGGAGACTCTGGACTCTCCATCGCTGCAGAAGCTGCCGAAAATCACGAAATCCAAATGTCCCCGTCACCCCTTCAACACGAAATACAACCGCGCCCATGCAAATGTAAAATCGCTGAAAAGCTGGTTGAGCGTATACGAGACGTGAGCGAGGGATTTTTTTCAATGAATAAAAAAATTTTCGATGGAAATATATACCATTTGTATGCTTTATTCTCCGACGAAACCACATTGAATTGTAAACATCTTAACATTATATTTCGGACTGAAACCGAGACCTCGATGTATTGAGACTTTTTTTTTCAAGAGTACAGCTGTGCTCAAGTGGTCCATCCGCAGTCAAAGTCTTTGGCGAAAGATCATCGTAACCCTCCCACTCAATTTTTCAAACTTCTCCCCACTTTTGCAATCAGAGAAAAACAAGTTCAAACACGTTCGAAGAACACCTGCGTGGCTGGATGCACTGTGTACATACTCGCACATGTGGACATCTTGACGTTATATCTCGGAATAAAACCGAGACCTCGATGAGACTTCTTTTTTCAAGAGTGCAGCTCAAGTGGTCCATCGGCGCCAACGGCCCTTGAAGATAGATCCCTAAAGTTTGCAGTTTCCCCCGAGGAACCTGTCAGGACCTGTTTCGAGTGTTAGCGAGCTTTGTGACGGGGTGGATGCTAACAGCTTGACAGCATCTTCGAGATAGAAGCAGGGCAGCTGCATGTCATAAATAAGGACGACCCATGCGGCGCCTAGCCTTTTCATATTACCGAAAATTTTCCGACCCATATATGGTTGTCACACACGCACGCACGCATGCACGCTTTTCCACGAAACCTGTCAGGACCTGTTTCGAGTGTCGGCGAGCTTTGAGATGGGGCGGAAACATCTTGACATTGTCTTTCGCAATGGAACCAGCTACATGTCATAAATTGGGGGGCTTTGAAAGGCCGCCACGCACGCACGCACGCACCCGCATGCATGCATACACACACACACACACACACACACACACACACACACACACACACACACACACACACACACACACACACGCACGCACACCCACGCACACGCACGCACGCACACACGCACACACACACACCCACACACACATACACACACACTTGCGCGAGCGCACACACACGCGCGAGCGCACACAAGCGCGCGCGTGCGTGCACGACCCCCCTCGCTTCCTACCCTCCCCCCTCCCTCCCCCTCTCTCCCGCCCCTCTATCCTTCCCCCTCGCTGCCCCTCTCTCCCACCCCCATCTCGCCCTCCATCTCCCCTCTCTCCCTCTCCCTCTCTCCCTACCCCCTCTCGCCCTCTCCCTCTCTCCCACCTCCCTCTCGCCCGCCCCCCAAAAAGTGCGTTAGAACCCGCCTAGCTATTCTACTGTCTTGTTTATTTTTTATTTGCCATATTTTTATTGGGATCGAAAATATTTTTTTTATTATTTATATTATAGATCACTATATGAATAGATATCTTGAAAAATGGTTGGAGGAGTCTTGTAAGCAAAGGTTGCCAAAATATAAAAAAGGAATTCACAAATATTAATTTTTATCGCGTTCCAACGATTCAAACTTCAACCCTCTCCGTGGGACGCAATAGAACTATCGTAAATTTAATCGTGGAGCTGAAGGTAAAATATTTTCGTTAATTACGTTAGATTTAGCAGTCAAGTATGAGGGGAAACTTAAAAATAATATAAAAAAAGAGACGAGTTTTAAAAAAAGTTCGTGTTTGCAACCATACTTTTTATATACTACTCTAAAAATTACTGGAACAGAAAACTTCTTCATTTTTTCAGCGTTTTTTGAAGCGCTGTACCTATGTGAAAAATGGTCACATCGAGATGAACAAAAGCCTTTTGAAGCTTCAAGTTTATGGTTTCGAGATCTTGGGCCAAAACATTTTGATCTACGGTTATCGCGCAATCATAAGAGATAGCGGGAGAAAAAAATGGCAAACTTGCTTTTTTTTCAATGATCTACGATGTATAGGTCAGTATGTATGTCAGCTCAATGTATAGGTCAGTTAGCTTGATTATTCAGCTTTGTTTTGGGTTTTTACCTCTCTACGTCGATTTTTTTTTGAGATATCCGATTATGAATGAAAGACGATCCTTTTGTCTTTCATTATCAACATCTCAGCAACCAATTATCGCAACGGGAATTAAAGGGCAGCTTTGTAAAATTGAATAAATGTCCTGCCAGCCCCCTTTGTTGATTTTTGTAAATCTTTTCTTTACCATTAACCTTTATTTGGTAAAGGACAAAAAATGACTTTTTCTGGATTTTCAGTAAATCTATCAGTACGGTACAAATATTAATGGAAAGACTAATGTTGCCGCTTTCGCCAGCTCGATGTACTCCCAATAGCCCTGTTAGTTTTCAAATTAATCGATCGAACCGTTTTCACCAAAAGTTGATCGAAGTTTTACAAAACAATTAGGAACAAGTGTATTATTCCTAAACATCATGTAATCATCATCAAAATGAAACTATTAATTTTCTTCGACTTTTTTGACAATTCGGCACTGGTTGCTTGTTAAATAGAAGAAAAAGATTCGAGAGATCGACATTTTTTAATTTGTAACATATTTCAGGAAACAATACGGACTCATTTTTTACACGATTCGGCCTTTGCGCACTATATCTTCACTCATCTTTAATTTGATCAATTCAAGTCTATACTCCCAAGCTGTATTTAATAGTCGATCTGAGAACATTTATGCAATTAACTCTTAATATTTTCTACGAAGGTTACTAGGGTTATGGAAAACAGTCTTTTTTTTCAAAACTAGGCATGATCAAAAATTAAAAAAAAATGTGTTTACAAAAATATTAGATTAATCGTTTTTACCAAAACGTAGAAAAAATTGACCAAGAAAGATTAGTTTTGGAAAAAAAACTGTTGATTGGTTTTTTCTTCCAAACAAAAGATTATTTTTGAAAAAAGTGTTTTTTGTATCTCCAATACCCTTCGCAGAAAATATCGAGAATTAATCGCATACCAGTTCATACGAACCCGAAGCGTGGCAACAATGAATCACCTTTGTTTCCCGAAAAGTTTTACAAATTTAAAAAGATTAGAATTTCATTGAAATTTGTCAGTTTGTTTTCTTAAATTTAACAAGAAACTACTGCAAAGTGCTAAAAATAGTCGAAGAAAATGGGTCTTTTCATTTTGATCATGAGTACACGATGTTTAGGAACAATACACTTGTTCCTTTAATTCTTTTGTAAAACTTCGATCGATCGGTCAGGAAAAAAAAGTGTGACAACATTAATCTTTCCACCAATATAGAGTAGTAGATTTACTGAAAAACCATAAATGTCATTTTTGTCCTATTTTTCAAATTAATATTAATGGTGAAAAAAATGTTTTTTTTTTCTCAAAAATCAACGAAAGGGTCTTGTACGAAATTTATTCAAGTTTTCAAAGCTGCTTATTAATTTCCTGTGTGATCATTGATTGCTGAGATATCATTGATCAAAGACAAAAGGATTTTTTTTCATTATAAGTTGGATATCTCAGCAAAACGTTGACGTAGAGAGACCACAAAAAACCAAATTGAAGCTGAATAAACAAGCTAACGGACCTATGCATTGATTTAGAAGAAAAAAAAAATTGGAAAAATAATGTTCTCGCTATCTCTTATGATTGTGCGATAACCGTAGCTCACAAAATTATTTTGCGAAAAGATCTCAAACTAGAAACTTAAAGCTTCAGAATATATTTTTTTCACCTTGATACGACTTTTTTAACATTGATACAACGTTTCTAAAAATACTTTAAAAAGTGACGAAGTTTTCTGTTTCTTTAATTTTTTGGGGTAGGGTATAAAAGTGATGGACAATTTTCAGTCAATCGAAAAAAGTGGTCGTCCTACACTGTTAAAGCAATCTAAGAAGGTACAGTCAAAATTTCAAGTCCATTGGACGAAAATTGTTCGAGTTCTGCTACGTCCCGATATCAAAAACATGGTTTTGAGAAAAACGTGTTTGAAGTCCGCGGTTTCATAGACGCTACAGCTGAAGAAGTTTTTTCCCGTATTCTAATGCCACCTGTAGGTCGAAAATAAAACTATTTTTAGTCGGTGACTTTGTCCCCACAATAGGCTTATAAGAGTTGAGAACTGCCCCTACCGGTATGACATCGCCGAAGACGGTTTTCAGCGCCGGAGACTTCCTTAAAAAATAGCTCGAAAACCACTTCATCATAGTTTTTCAGCTACAAACGAATATGCATCATATTTTTTAAGGTTCCAAGGATTTCTTAAAAGTGTTTCCAACAAAACGATTTTCGAAAATTTTACACCTGTGTCCGCAAACCAATTCGCGATTGTAAAATGTTATCGCTCTTCTGTAGAGCGAGACACCTGCGATCATCTTTGCTAAAAAATTCGATCCTTGGAGAAACTTGCCGAAGATAAATCCCGGCAGAGCGAAAAAATACTAAACGCAATTGTTTATACGAAGAGCAGTGTAAATTTTTTTGAGGTTGCAAGGTCTTTTCAAAGTGCTTCCAATAAAACGATTTTTTGAAAATTTTACACCGGTGTTCTCTAAACGATTCGCGATAGTAAAATTTTACCGCTCTTCGGTAGAGCGAGACTCCTCCCATCGTCATAGCTAGAAAATTCGATCCCTGGAGTTACCTGCCGAAGATAAATCCCGGCAAAGAGAAAAAGTGCTAAACGTATTTTTTTGCAGTAAATCGATACTGTTACTACTCTTTTGCAGAGTGAGACTCGATCATTCTCGTTCGCTCGCGAATTTGGTCGGCCGCAGACAACCTGCCGCAGATAAGCCATGACAGAGATAGAAATGGTGAACGCAATTGTTTAAACAAAGAGCATTGTAAAATATTTTAAGGTTCCAAGGATTTTTTAAAAGTGCTTTCAACAGAACGTTTTTTTCGAAAATTTTACACCGGTGACCTCTAAACGATTCGCGATAGTAAAATTTTACCGCTCTTCTGTAGAGCAAGACTCCTCCGATCGTTACGGCTAGAAAATTCGATCCTTGGAGAAACCTACCAAAGATAAATTCTGGCAGAGAAACAAAATACTAAATGTATTTTTTTGCAGTAATGATAGAATTTTACCACTCTTTCGCAGAGTGAGACTCGGTCGATCTCGGTCGCTCGCGAATTTGGTCGGCCGCAGACGACCTGCCGAAGATATGCCATGGCAGAGAAAAAGATGCCGAACGCAATTGTTTCAACGAAGAGCATTGTAAAATTTTACAACTCTTTTGTAGAGTGAGTCTCGAGCGATCTGGGTCGTGACTCGAGATTTTGGCAGAGATCGAATTCGTCGGCGATGAGCGACATCTAGATGCTGAATAGTCATCGAGCTTTTTTGTTTAAATTAATTGTAAAAGAATGGGAAAATGCCAGCACCCTTCCACCATACGAGTCTCTAGCAAATCCCGTTTGCTAGAAAGTTCAACCATAAAGAAATTTCCATCGATGACCGCCCCCGAAAAAAAAAATCGTACCGAGGGCATTTGTTTAAACAAATAGCGATCGCAAAATTTTACCGCTCTTCCGTAGAACGTGGCTAGCGATCTTGATTGTTCGAGAAGTTAACCAGCAAAAATGCTGCTAAATATGCAGCCTGTCAGAGATAAAAATGCTGAACGCTTTTGTTCAAATAATGAGCATTGTACAATTTTACCGTTCTTTTGTCGAGTGAGTTTCGAGCAATTTCGTTCGCTCGAAATTTTGGCAGGCATCGAAATCGTTGACCAGAAGCAGAACCGAGGTTACAAATAGATTTCGAGCTTATTTGTTTAAATTAATTTAAAAAGTATGGGACAATGCTGGTACCCTTGCACAAGACGAGTCTTTTGGTGGTGGCCGTCGTCGAATAAAAAATCCATTCGATGGCTGCATATAGAATGTAAAATGCAACAAAGATACACCGTTCTCCTGCCGAGCGGGCGCATGCTTCCATGGTACAAGCGTACCATGGTCGCTACGCATAGTTGTGTGTAGTGTGTGATACACACATAGATGTAAGGTGTTTGCGTACGGACGAACGGCGTGCGAGAATGTATTCGTTCTTTCTTCACGCGGACGGCGTAGCAAACACACACACTCGCACGCGCGCGCGCTCAGCACCTATGTGAAGTTGGCAACTGACTTTACAGAAAGTAATTTTTTTTTTGCATTCGCTTGTACTCGGTTTGTACCCGTTTGTATTGTCTTAAATTTCGTTTGTACCTTAAGGGGGAAAAAAGTACGAGGGTATGAAAAAATGAACCGCAACCCATTTAGAGCTAAGCAATTTTAATAAACGCGACTGAAAAGAGAATCGTTTGTACCCGTTTGTACCGATAAAAATTTTTTTATTTGAATTTTTTTTTCAAATTTTATTCCGGAAAAAAAAATTTTCGATTTTTTTTTTCTTAATTTCCGTTCGTACCGACAAGTATATCGTTTGGACTACCTAGAAATTGTTTCTATTCATTCGTATCGGAGAGTACATCGTTTCTACCACCGTGTAATCGTTTATACCTATTCGTACTGACGAGTATATCGTTTGTACCACCGAGAAATCGTTTGTACCCGTTGGTATCGACGAGTATTTCGTATGTACCACCGAGAAAACGTTTGTACCCGTCTGTACTATCGAGCAATCGTTTGGACCCATTCGTACTGACGAGTATATCATTTGTACCAACGGGTAAATGTTTGTACCGGTCTGTATTATCGAGCAATCGTTTGTACCCGTTCGTATCGACGAGTATATCGTTTGTACCACCGAGAAATCGTTTGTACTCATACGTCCCGGCGATTAATCGTTTGTACCCATTCGTACTGACGAGAATATCGTTTGTACCAACGAGAAATTGTTTATACCCGTCTGTATTATCGAGCAATCGTTTGTACCCGTTGGTATCGACGAGTATTTCGTATGTACCACCGAGAAAACGTTTGTACCCGTCCGTACTATCGAGCAATCGTTTGTACCCATTCGTACTGACGAGTATATCATTTGTACCAACGAGAAAACGTTTGTACCTGTCTGTATTATCGAGCAATCGTTTGTACCCGTTCGTATCGACGAGTATATCGTTTGTACCACAGAGAAATCGTTTGTACCCGTCTGTACTATCGACCAATCGTTTGTACGCATTTGTATCGACGAGTATTTCGTATGTACCACCGAGAAAACGTTTGTACCCGTCTGTACTATCGAGCAATCGTTTCTACCCGTTCGTATCGACGAGTATATCGTTTGTATCACCGAGAAATCTTTTGTACCCGTCTGTACTATCGAGCAATCGATTGTACCCGTTCGTATCGACGAGTATATCGTTTGTACCACCGAGAAAACGTTTGTACCCGTCTGTACTATCGAGGAATCGTTTGTACCCATTCGTTCTGACGAGTATATCGTTTGTACCATGGAGAAAACGTTTGTACCCATCTGTACTATCGAGCAATCGTTTGTACCCGTTCGTATCGACGAGTACATCGTTTGTACCACCGAGGAAACGTTTGTACCCGTCTGTACTATCGAGCAATCGTTTGAACCCGTTCGTATCGACGAGTATGTCGTTTGTACCACCGAGAGATCGTTTGTACTCATTCGTACCGGCGATTAATCGTTTGTACCCATTCGTACTGACGAGAATATCGTTTGTACCAACGAGAAATTGTTTGTACCCGTCTGTACTATCGACCAATCGTTTGTACCCATTCGTATCAAAGAGTATTTCGGATGTGCCACCGAGAAAACGTTTGTACCCGTCTGTACTATCGGGCAATCGTTTGTACCCATTCGTACTGACGAGTATATCGATTGTACCAACGAGAAAACGTTTGTACCCGTCTGTACTATCGAGCAATCGTTTGTACCCGTTCGTATCGACGAGTATATCGTTTGTACCACCGAGAAATCGTTTGTACCCGTCTGTACTATCGAGCAATCAATTGTACCCATTCGTATCGACGAGTATATTGTTTGCACCACCGAGAAAACGTTTGTACCCGTCTGTACTATCGAGGAATCGTTTGTACCCATTCGTTCTGATGAGTATATCGTTTATACCATGGAGAAAACGTTTTTACCCATCTGTACTATCGAACAATCGTTTGTACCCGTTCGTATCGACGAGTACATCGTTTGTACCACCGAGGAAACGTTTGTACCCGTCTGTACTATCGAGCCATCGTTTGTACCCGTTCGTATCAACGAGTATGTCGTTTGTACCACCGAGAGATCGTTTGTACTCATTCGTACCGGCTATTAATCGTTTGTACCCATTCGTACTGACGAGAATATCGCTTGTACCGACGAGAAATTGTTTGTACCCGTCTGTACTATCGAGCAATCGTTTGTACCCGTTGGTATCGACGAATATTTCGTGTGTACCACCGAGAAACCGTTTGTACCCGTCTGTACTATCGAGCAATCGTTTGTGTCCATTCGTACTGACGAGTATATCATTTGTACCAACGAGAAAACGTTTGTACCCGTCTGTATTATCGAGCAATCGTTTGTACCCGTTCGTATCGACGAGTATATCGTTTGTACCACCGAGAAATCGTTTGTACCCGTCTGTACTATCGACCAATCGTTTGTACCCATTCGTATCGACGAGTATTTCGTATGTACCACCGAGAAAACGTTTGTACCCGTCTGTACTATCGGGCAATCGTTTGTACCCATTCGTACTGACGAGTATATCGTTTGTACCAACGAGAAAAAGTCGTTTGTACCGTTTGTATCGACGAGTATTTTGTATGTACCATAGAGAAAACGTTTGTACCCGTCTGTACTATCGAGCAATCGTATGTACCAATTCGTACTGACGAGTATATCATTTGTTCCAACGAGAAAGCGTTTGTACCCGTCTGTATTATCGAGCAATCGTTTGTACCCGTTCGTATCGACGAGTATATCGTTTGTACCACCGAGAAAACGTTTGTACCCATCTGTACTGTCGAGGAATCGTTTGTACCCATTCGTTCTGACGAGTATATCGTTTGTACGACCGAGAAAACGTTTGTACACATCTGTACTATCGAGCAATCGTTTGTACCCGTTAGTATCGACGAGTACATCGTTTCTACCACCGAGGAAACGTTTGTACCCGTCTGTACTATCGAACAATCGTTTGTACCCGTTCGTATCGACGAGTATGTCGTTTGAACCACCGAGAGATCGTATGTACTCATTCGTACCGGCGATTAATCGTTTGTTCCCATTCGTACTGACGAGAATATCGTTTGTACCAACGAGAAATTGTTCGTACCTGTCGGAACTATCGAGCAATCGTTTGTACCCGGTCGTACTGTCGAGTATATCCTTTGTACTACTGAGAAAACGTTAGTACCCGTCTGTACTATCGAGCAATCGTTTGTACCCGTTCGTATCGACAGTATATCGTTTGTACCACCGAGAGATCGTTTGTACCCATTGGTATCGACGAGTATGTCGTGTGTACCGGCGATCAATCGTTTGTACCCATTCGTACTGTCGAGAATATCGTTTGTACCAACGAGAAATTGTGTGTACCCGTCTGTACTATCGAGCAATCATTTGTACCCGTTCGTATGAACGAGTACATAGTTTTTATCACCGAGAAATCGTTTGTACCCGTTAGTATCGAAGAGAATTTCGTATGTACCAGCACGAAAACGGTTGCACCCGTCTGTACTATCGAGCAATCGTTTGTACCCTTTCGTACTGAGGAGTATATCGTTTGTACCAACAAGAAAACGTTTGTACCCGTCGGCACTATCGAGCAAGCGTCTGTACCGGTCTGTAATATCGAGCAATCGTTTGTACCCCCCCGTACTGACGAGTCTATCGTTTGTACCACCGAGAAATGGTTTGTACCCGTCTGTACTATCGAGAAATCATTTGTACCCGCTCGTATCGACGAGTATATCGTTTGTACCACCGAGGAAACGTTTGTACGCATCTGTACTATCAAGCAATCATTTGTACCCGGTCGTATCGACAGTATATCGTTTGTACCACCGAGAAATCGTTTGTACCCGTTGATAGCGACGAGTATTTCGTATGTACCACGGATAAAAAGTTTGTACCCGTATGTGCTATCGACCAATCGTTTGTACCCGTTGGTATCGACGAGTATATCGTTTGTAACACCGAGAAATCGTTTATACCCGTCTGTACTATCGAGCAATCGTTTGTACCCGTCGTTACTATCGAGGAATCGTTTTTACCGGTCTGTAGTATCGAGCAATCGTTTGTACCCCCTCGTACTGACGAGTATAGCGTTTGTACCACCGACAAAACGTTTGTACCCGTTGGTATCGACGAATATATCGTTTGTACCACCGCGGCAACGTTTTTACCCGTCTGTAATATTGAGGAATCGTTTGTACCCATTCGTACTGACAAGTATATCGTTTGTACCACCGAGAATACGTTTGTACCCGTCTGTACTATCGAGGAATCGTTTTTACCCATTCGTACTGACAAGTATATCGTTTGTACCACCGAGAAAACGTTTGTACCCATCTGTACTATCGCGAAATCGTTCGTACCCGTTCGTATTGACGAGTGTATCGTTTGTACTACCGAGGAAACGTTTGTACCCGTCTGTACTAGCGAGCACTCATTTGTACCCGTTCGTATCGACGAGTATATCGTTTGTACCACCGAGCAATCGTTTGTACCCGTCTCTACTATCGATCAATCGTTTGTACCCGTTCGTATCGACGAGTATATTGTTTGCACCACCGAGAAAACGTTTTTACCCGTCTGTACTATCGAGGAATCGTTTTTACCCATTCGTACTGACGAGTATATCGATTGTACCACCGAGAAAACGTTTGTACCCGTCTGTACTATCGAGGAATCGTTTGTACCCGTTGGTATCGAAGAGTATGTCGTTTGCACCACCGAGAGATCGTTTGTACTCATTCGTACCGGCGATTAATCGTGTGTACCCATTCGTACTGACGAATATATCGTTTGTACCACCAAGAAAACGTTTGTACCCGGCTGTACTATCGAGCAATCGATTGTACCCGTTGGTATCGACGAGTATATCGTTTGTAATACCGAGAAACCGTTTTTACCCATCTGTACTATCGAGCAATCGTTTGTACCCGTCGGTACTATCGAGGAATCGTTTGTACCTATTCGTACTGACGAGTATATCGTTTGTACCACCCAGAAAACGTTTGTACCCGTCTGTCCTATCGAGCAATCGATTGTACCCATTGGTACTGACGATTATATCATTTGTACCAGCGAGAAAACGTTTGTACCCATCTGTACTATCGAGCAATCGTTTGTACCCGTTCGTATCGACGAGTATGTCGTTTGTACCACCGAGCAATCGTTTGAACCCGTCTGTACTATCGATCAATCGTTTTTACCCATTCGTACTGACGAGTGTATCGTTTGTACCACCGAGAAAACGTTTGTACCCGTCTGTACTATCGAGAAATCGTTTGTACCCGTTCGTATCGACGAGTATATCGTTTGTACCACCGAGAAAACGTTTGTACCCGTCTGTACTATGCAGCAATCGGTTGTACCCGTTCGTATCGACGAGCATATCGTTTGTACCACCGACGAACCGTTTGTACCCGTCTGTACTATCGAGCAATCGGATGTACCCGTTTGTATCGACAGTATATCGTTTGTACCAGCGAGAAATCGTTTGTACCCGTTGGTATCGACGAGTATTTCGAATGTACCACCGAGAAATCATTTGTACCCGTCTGTACTATCAGGCAATCGTTTGTACCCATTCGTACTGGCGAGTATATCGATTGTACCACCGAGAAAACGTTTGTACCCATCTGTACTATCGAGCAATGGTTTGTACCCGGTCGTATCGACGAGAATATCGTTTGTACCCCCGAGAAATCGGTTGTACCCGTTCGTATCGACGAGTATATCGTTTGTACCACCGAGAAATCGTTTGTACCCATTGGTATCGACGCGTATATCGTTTGTACCACCGAGGAAACGTTTGCACCAGTCTGTACTATCGAGCAGCCATTTGTATCCATTCGTACTGACGAGTATATCGTTTGTACCACCGAGAAAACATTTCTATCCGTCTGTACTAGCGAGCAATCGTTTGTACCCGTTCGTACTTACGAGTATCTCGTTTGTACCACCGAGAAAAAGTTCGTACCTGTCTGTCTTATCGAGCAATCGTGTGTCCCCGTTAGTACTGACGAGTATATCGTTTGTACCACCGAGAAAACGTTTGTACCCGTCTGTACTATCGAGCAATCGTTTGTACCCATTCGTATCGACGAGTATATCGTTTGTACCACCGAGAAATCGTTTGAACTCGTCTGTACTATAGAGCAATCGTTTATACCCGTTCGTATCGACGAGTATATCGTTTGTACCACGGAGGAAACGTTTGTACCCATTCGTCCTGACGAGCAGATCGTTTGTACCGCAGAGATATCGTTTGCTTCGGTTTCCATCATCGAGCAATCGTATGTACCGGTTCGTACCAACGAGTAAATCATTTGTACTTAATCTTGTGCTTCGGTCCATACTGTGTCCATTCTTGTGTACTGTGTCCATTCTTGTGTACGTACTTAATCTTGTGTTTCGGTCCATACTGACGAGTATGACGTTTGTACCACCGAGCAATAATTTCAACTTTTCCGTGCCAAGGAGTATATCGTTTGTACCGCCAAGCGTAAGTTTCATAGAGTAAGTAAGTAAGTAAGCGTACATGGGTTCAATCGATTTCTCTGTGGTACAAATGATATGCTCGTCGATACGACTGGCTAGAAACGATTGCTCGATAGTACAGATGGGTACAAACGTTTTCTCAGTAGCACAAACGCTATACTCGACAGTACGACCGGGTGCAGACGATTGCTCGATAGTACCGACGGGTACAAACAATTTCTCGTTGGTACATACGATATACTCGTCAGTACGAATGGGTACAAACGATTAATCGCCGGTGCGAATGAGTACAAACGATCTCTCGGTGGTACAAACGACATACTCGTCGATACCAACGGGTACAAAAGTTTTCTCGGTGGTACAAACGATATACTCGTCGATACGAACGGGTACAATCGATTGCTCGATAGTGCAGACGGGTACAAACAATTTCTCGTTGGTACAAACGATATTCTCGTCAGTACGTATGGGTACAAACGATTAATCGCCGGTACGAATGAGTACAAACGATCTCTCGGCGGTTCAAACGACATACTCGTCGATACGAACGGGTACAAACGATTGCTCGATAGTACAGTCGGGTACAAACGTTTCCTCGGTGGTACAAACGACATACTCGGCGATACGAACGGGTCCAAACGATTGCTCGATAGTACAGACGGTACAAACGTTTCCTCGGTGGTACAAACGATGTACTCGTCGATACGAACGGGTACAAACGATTGCTCGATAGTACAGACGGGTACAAACGTTTCCTCGGTGGTACAAGCGATGTACTCGTCGATACGAACGAGTACAAACGATTGCTCGATAGTACAGATGGGTACAAACGTTTTCTCGGTGGTACAAACGATATACTCGTCAGAACGAATGGGTACAAACGATTCCTCGATAGTACAGACGGGTACAAACGTTTTCTCGGTGGTACAAACGATATACTCGTCGATACGAACGGGTACAATCGATTGCTCGATAGTACAGATGGGTACAAACGATTTCTCGGTGGTACAAACGATATACTCGTCGATACGAACGGGTAAAAACGATTGCTCGATAATACAGCCGCGTACAAACGTTTTCTCGTTGGCACAAATGATATACTCGTCAGTACGAATGGGTACAAACGATTGCTCGATAGTACAGACGGGTACAAACGTTTTCTCTATGGTACATACAAAATACTCGTCGATACCGACGGGTACAAACGATTTCTCGGTGGTACAAACGATATACTGTCGATACGAACGGGTACAAACGATTGCTCGATAGTACAGTCGGGTACAAACAATTTCTCGTTGGTACAAACGATATTCTCGTCAGTACGAATGGGTACAAACGATTAATCGCCGGTACGAATGAGTATAAACGATCTCTCGGTGGTACAAACGACATACTCGTCGATACGAACGGGTACAAACGATTGCTCGATAGTACAGACGGGTACAAACGTTTCCTCGGTGGCACAAGCGATGTACTCGTCGATACGAACGGGTACAAACGATTGCTCGATAGTACAGATGGGTACAAACGTTTTCTCCGTGGTACAAACGATATACTCGTCAGACCGAATGGGTACAAACGATTCCTCGGTAGTACCGACGGGTACAAACGTTTTCTCGGTGGTACAAACGATATACTCGTCGATACGAACGGGTACAATCGATTGCTCGATAGTACAGACGGGTACAAACGATTTCACGGTGGTACAAACGATATACTCGTCGATACGAACGGGTACACACGATTGCTCGATAGTACAGACGGGTACAAACGTTTTCTCGTTGGTACAAACGATATACTCGTCAGTACGAATGGGTACAAACGATTGCCCGACAGTACAGACGTGTACAAACGTTTTCTCGGTGGTACATACGAAATACTCGTCCTTACGAATGGGTACAAACGATTGATCGACAGTATAGACGGGTACAAACGTTTTCTCGGTGGTCCATACGAAATACTCGTCGATACCAACGGGTACAAACGATTGCTCGATAGTACAGACGGGTACAAACAATTTCTCGCTGGTACAAACGATATTCTCGTCAGTACGAATGGGTACAAACGATTAATCGCCGGTACGAATGAGTACAAACGATCTCTCGGTGGTTCAAACGACATACTCGTCGATACGAACGGGTACAAACGATTGCTCGATAGTACAGTCGGGTACAAACGTTTCCTCGGTGGTACAAACGATGTACTCGTCGATACGAACGGGTACAAACGATTGCTCGATTGTACAGATGGGTACAAATGTTTTCTCCGTGGTACAAACGATATACTCGTCAGAACGAATGGGTACAAACGATTCCTCGATAGTACAGACGGGTAGAAACGTTTTCTCGGTGGTACAAACGATATACTCGTCGATACGAACGGGTACAATCGATTGCTCGATAGTACAGACGGGTACAAACGATTTCTCGGTGGTACAAACGATATACTCGTCGATACGAACGGGTACAAACGATTGCTCGATAGTACAGACGACTACAAAGGATTTCTCGGTGGTACAAACGATATACTCGTCAGTACGAATGGGTATAAACGATTACACGCGTAATCCGTGGTAGATACGATGTACTCACCGATACGAATGAATAGAAACAATTTCTAGGTGGCCCAAACGATATACTTGTCGGTTCGAACGGAAATTAAAAAAAAAAAAAATCGAAAATTTTTTTCCAGAAAAAAATTTGAAAAAAAAATTCAAAAAAAAAAAATGTTTAACGTTACAAACGGGTACAACCGATTCTCTTTTGAGTCGCGTTTATTAAAATTGCTTAGCTCTAAATGGGTTGCGGTTCATTTTTTCATACCCTCGTACTTTTTTCCCCCTTATGGTACAAACGAAATTTAAGACGGCACAAACGGGTACAAACCGAGTACAAACGAATGCAAAAAAAAAAAATTACTTTCTGTAAAGTCAGTTGCCAACTTCACATAGGTGCGCTCAGCGATCGCCGTCTGTTTGGTTTCGACTCTTCGTCCCAGTGCGAAGCATCGAGACCGAATTCGCGAGCGCTGCGCTGTCCGTGGATAGCGACTCGTAGCTAAAAACTACGAGATCTGCGCTACCGACGTAACGAGACGCCGTATCGAAACTTTCTGGCGTGTAGCACATGGGCTTAAATCCTTGTGCGATCATTGGTTGCTGAGATATCGATGATCAAAGACAAAAGGATCGTTTTTCATTCAAGATCGGATACCTCAGCAAAAAATTGACGCAGAAAGACTTATAAAAAACGAATTTGAAGCTGAATAAACAAGCTAACTGACCTATCTATTGATTTAAGGGCGGGGTAAAGTTAATTCGGCGAAAAAAGGCAAGTTTTTAAGATTTTTTTTTTGCGTAACGAATAGTGTTCTTTTATTGAAACATTTACACATAATAAAGTAACATTTGAACAACATTCTCCTAAATTTGCATTGCAAAATATTCAAAATTTAGCGAGTGAAAATTAAACCCCGGAGGCGCCTCGAAAAAAAGTTGGTTTGCGGTGTGCACCATAACTCGCAACAGAATCATCTGAAACAAAAAAATCAAAATGCATTTGTTAAAGGAGATGTTTCTCGAGGTAATGACGGGAGGATTTTTTTTTTTCAATTTTTCGTAGCACTTGGGAGCCAAAAACCCGATTTTCGGTAAGAAAATCGGCTAATTTGTTGTTGAAAAAATAGTAATTATTTAAAAAAAAACAAAAAAGCTCTCGACAATACCTGGTAAATTATGTGAAGAAGTTCTGTGCAAAATTTCAAAGCGATTGGTCCAGTAGATTTTGAGTTATCGTGCACACGGACCTCAAATATGACAAGTCTCAGAAAAACGGTTAGAAAAACGCAGAAGAGTTTGGTCGCATAGCGCTCATTGCACATAAGTTTAAGAACACTTCTCGATTGCATAAAAATCTGAGAAAATTCATGCATATTAAAGGTACTCAAAAGATTAATTTTGCATAATAATAATTCCAAAATGTTATTAACAAAATGATGAAAAAAAAAATTAGTCAACAAATTTCCCCGCAACCCAATTTTTTTTCGTGATTCGTTCATTTTTCTGTATACGTATGAATTTGTTCAGATTTTTCAATTACTTTGAATTTTTATAAATTCAAAATAAAACTCGATAATTTTCTTATACTCACTCAAAGTCGTCGATGCCAGGTCCGTAGAGCAAAAGGCGTCCCTCAAGATAATCGAGAGCATCTTTTTGCGTTCGTCTACGCAAAACTCTTTCTTCTTTACTGTCGTGCGCCGCTGTACTGTACTGTCGCCGCGCAGCTGCCGCCCAGGTATAAAACCCGGCATGGAGCAAAAGACGCTCAAATACTCATAACTTCATCAATTTTACTCCGATCGACTTGAAATTTTAACACAATATTCTTGATATATTATGCATTCATTTAAATAAAAATTTTAAATGAGAAAAAAAAATTTGAATACTTTACCCCTCCGTTAACTGAAAAAAAAATTCCTGGGCTCATGGAACCTTGAAAACAAACAAAAAAATTTGGACACTTTTTTTCTCGCGCTATTTCTCATGATTGCGCGATAACCGTAGCATACAAAAAATTTTGCCGACAGATCTCAAAATTAGAAACTTGAAGCTTCAAAATGCTTTTTTTCTCATCTCGATACGACCATTTTTCACACAGATACAGCGCTTCAAATAACACTTATTAAAATGCAAGAAGCTTTCTGTTCCTTTAATTTGTTGAACTAGTGTATATCGTCCAGGTAGATGACTGGGTTGATTTTTTATAAGTACGAGATCCATTGGTCTTTGGATAGTGGTTGGTGCCCGATTTAGCCCGTACGGCATGCTGTTAAATTAGGTCTAAACGTAAAGGATTTTGAAAGCCGTTTTGAGGTTATTTTTAGGATTCACTTCTAGTCAACATCTTCTATTGTAACTTCATTCATGTTTCCAAAATAAATTACGAGTTTCCATCTATTATGTTCTGTTAAGTTTACATTTTGGCTTGTATCCATACTGGTGAATTACATGGTGATTTCGAGGGTTCGAATTTCTTCAAATATAATACATCACTTGCATGTCTATTTGCGGTATTTAAACAGGTGGGTGTCTGTAGTGTCTTGTCTTGACAGGTTGATCATTGACGGTGGGAACTTAATGCTTGCATTCGCTTATCGTTTAAAGAGTTCGAACAGTAGCTGGTAGAGGCCTGCATACGATTCAATAATTGTAAACAATGCATTATCCCTTCACCGTTAAGGTTGTCCAAACCTAAAAGGTTATTTACTCCCATAGCGCGGTTTTCTCGCATCCCGGAAAATTTGACCAGCATTACAATCTGTTCTTGTGGGTTTGGCTCTTTCGAGCCGCCTTGCTACGGGATCGATGACGTGTTTCCCTGCTGCAGTGCAGCCAGATCGCGCGCAAAAGTTACCCCCTCTCTAGTCCCTTGTGCGCCCATCACACAATCATAGTAGCGCGTGTCCGTGAGCGAGCGACGCTCGGATATCTTCGGAAAGAGCCGAGTGCGGTCGAACTGTCCCGACCGCGCCTTCGGCAGCTACACCAACACATAGATACGCTGAGCACGTTCATGTGCGGCCAAGCCGAACGAAGGCTTCGAGGGAAAAAGCAATCTGAGCACGGCCCACGCGTGATGTCACGCGACGGCACGCGCGAGGCTGTTGGATGATTTCAATGCTTATTTAGCTCTTGATTCTCTGCGTTATTAATGTATACAAGAGAATTGTATCGCGCACTCTGAACGCTTATTTTTTTAGTTCATACGTTAATTTAAATATAATAATAAATCTAAATTACAACTCATTTATCTTCTAAAAAATTGTTTACGCTTTACTCACACCCGTCCTTATGCCAAATAAATTATAATTCAGAAAAGTAAGTGAAAATATATTTATATTCGTATTATTATATTAATTCTCATACTTTCATCGAGCGATAAAGTATTATCTCCAATAACAAATCAATCATCCATCCGGCCACCAATCGTAAGTGCCAGAAAGTGCATTTTTAACACAAGCGATAGGATGGTCCCGTTGGTAGCGTTCCTGGTTTCGGTCCGTAGGGGCGCAGGATCGTTCCTCACGCTCAGCGCTTTTTTTTAAATCATGGTTACTATTAATTTTTATTTGATTAGTTATTTTTATTAGTTATCATATTTATTTGAATTAGTTATCTTTTAGTACCGAAAAATTTATCGCGCACTCTGACCGCTTATTTTATTAGTTTTTACGTTAATTTAAATATAATAAATCTAAAATACAACTTATTTATCTTTCAAATTGTAATTCATAAAAGTAAGCAGAAATATATTTATCTTCGTATTATTATATTCATTCTCATATACTTTCATCAAGCGATAAAGTATTATCCCCAAAAACAACCATCCATCCGACCGCGAATCGTAAGTACCAGAAAGTGAACATACATACATACATTGACACAAAAAATTAAAGGAGCAACAAAAGTTGAACTTCTTCAAAATTGGTCGAACAAAAAAAGGATGTTAAAGCTTCAAGTTTCTAGTTTTAGTTCCGACAATGATTTTTTTTTGAGAATCACTGATTGCGCGGTCGGAAGAAATATCACGGCAAAAAAATGTTGCAAATTTTTACGTTTTTCAAAGTTCTGCACGTGTTTTGGAGATTTTTTTCGGACTTGACCAATATCACGGTCATTGAGCACATTCAATTCAGTTCAATTTGCTTTTTTTATCTCCTTACGACCATTTTTCGCTGAGAATTCGGCCCCTAAATGAAAAAACGTCCTTTTGTCTTCAGTCATCGATATCTCGGGAACTAATGGTCGTACGGGAATTCGACCGGCAATTTTGAAAACGTGAATACATACTCTACAAGCTCTGATTATTATTGTAGGTTAAAAAAAAATTATTTTTGCCATCAGTTTTAAAAAAGTACGAAAAAACGATGTTTTCTTGGTTTTTATAAAATCTACCGCTACTTTGCAAATATTGCGATAAACACTAATGTTTATGGACGGTCATTAGTCGTAGAGCTATAGCGGTTCTAACCCAGGGATCTCAGGGGGGAGCGGGGCGGGGGAGTCGAGCGCGGGGAAGTCGCGGTATGCACGGCGGGGTGGGGTGGTCGAGCGCGGGGAAGCCGGGGTATGCATGGCGGGGGCAGGGGGGTATGCATGGCGGCGGGGGGGGGGGGGTGGATCCTGCACGCGGCAGCCGATTGCGGGGTTGTGGCGGCGGTGAAGGGGGAGGGGGGTGTTAGAGAGTGATGAGGCTAGTTTTTGGTGACGCTGTCTTCCAGGCGATAGCTGGACCCGCGGGCGAGAGGGGGAAGCCGCTGTCTACTCTGTGGGGGAGGGGGCATCATAGAGTTGCGTTTCCTTGAAAACCCATAAAATCTGATAATTTATTATCAACATTATAGAGGTAAGCCGAGCATTTTTGTCTAGACTATTCACAGGAGTTTATATATATGAAAAAAAAACTTAGCCAAATGTGTGCATGCGTGTGCGTGCGTGCGTGCGTGCGGGGGGGGGGGACTCCCATCTATGGCTAGGAAAATTCTCGTGAGTGAGATAACGATAGTTCCCATATGAAGGGTGGCCCTTCAAAGCCCATAAAATGCTTTATTTATTGCATGCAGTTGCAGCGTTATTCCAAAATAAGTTTCAACCCGTCGAGGTTTCATTCCACAACATTACGTCAAGATGTTTAGATGTGCGAGTATGCACGCAGTGCATCCGGCCAAGCACCCCCTGGACTTGACCAAAAACGAGCTCGAACAAGTTCCAAAGGTCTTGCTCCTAAAGTATTGGGGTAACTTTATTGGTTTACTGTGGGAGCGTTTGCCGGAGCATCATCGGAACGATAGTGAAGTGATATCGTATCTTCCATGCATGGAGCATTATAATAGGCCACAGATGAAGGATCACATTAATGGTCCCCGACCCCAACGTCGGGACTGTGGAACGTGTTGCGAGGGGGGAAATGCTCTACGTGCGGGGTTCTTCGAACGTGTTTGAACCTGTTAAACATGCCTATGATTGGATAAGTGGGGAGAAGTTTTTAAAATCTGAGTGGAGGGGCTACGAGGGAGCTTATGATTTCATGGACCAAGCTCAGACTGCACTATTCCACCGCACCATCAACTTCTCCGAAAAGAACTTTGAAAAAGAGTGAAAATGGATCTCTCAAATATCAACAAAGTCAGCCTGATGGCGGAATTCCTCCCAACGAAGAAGCTGTCAGAACTCCACGTCCATGCGGATCATCAAATCACGGACATGAGAGCTGTACAGACCAAGTTTGGAAAACGCTGCATCGTGGACGTTGCAAATGAGTTTGCCGTCTTCTTGCCAGCGCGGCTGGTAAAGGCCTTCGATCAAGATGTGAAAATGTTCGAGAGTATGCTGCAACTGGCGCGCAATGGTCAACTCTACATGAAGTACACTGGTGGAAAAAACAACAGCGTCGAGTTCCGTCGAGTCTGAGTATGGTGGAAAAGAATGCTCGTGAAGGCCCGGCGGAAACAGCGAGTTCAACAGCAGCCAGCATCATCACCATCGTAGAGTGCAAGGACTGTTTGCATCACAGTCATCATCATCATCATCGTAGAGTTTTCGACGCTCGAGTCTGAGTATGGTGGAAAAGAACGCTCGTGAAGGCCCGGTGGAAACAACGAGTTCAGCGGCAGCTGGCATCGTCACCATCGTAGAGTGCAAAGACTGTTGCATCACAGTCATCATGGTAGAGTTTTCAACGCTTAGTGCTATGTAAAAGTGTACAAAAAAAAAACTTTTTCATCGAATATAATGTAAGAAAAAAAAAAAAAAAGAAAAAAAAATGTCAAACTGTATTTGCCGTAGATATAGGAAATAAATGGAGAGAACGATATTTGTTCAAAATGTTTTTATTCATTTAAAAAACAACCCTCGCTCACACAACGCTTCGTATACACTCAACCAGCTTTTCAGTGATTTCACATTTGCATGGGCGCAATTGTATTTCGTGTTGGAGGAATGATGCGGGCATTTGGATTTCGTGATTTTCGGCAACACCTGCAGCGATGGACAGTCCAGAGTCTCCAGATCGATGACTTTTGTTGCTGAATCCGTGAATCTCGATAGCCATGAGCATTTCTCGAATCCCTTGGCATAGATGGTAGGAGCTCCTTGCAAGATTCCTCGAATTGTCGTTCTAGCTGCCTCGTACGGTATGCCGCTGTGTTCCCATCGTATTCCATGGAAATTGCGTTCCAACCACTTGTTTGTCATTTTGTACTTGGCCGGTAGAGAGTCCCATGCAAATGGTGCGTCGAAGGTGAGCGTCAGCGGTTCAGCATCCTTGTCGTGGAGTTTGATGATGGACATCTCCTTCAGGAAAAATTTGTTCGTGGGTCTCTTGAAGCCCTGTACATCGACGATAAGCTCCATGTTGACTGATGCGGGTGCGAATCATCAGCATGATTTTATACCAATTTTTTAACCCCACCGCTGATTGGATTGTACTCGACAATGCGATCATGGAGGATCATGCAGTAAGCCGAAGTTTGTGGCGGAATATTATTTTTCAATTCGAACTCAAGACGCACGTCAACAGGGCCGGACTTGAGAGAATCGTTTTGTTTTGAGCAGTCAATGACAACGAGGGGGCGTTTTTCTAAAAATTCAATCCTGCTCAGCCATGGTTCAGCCTCTTTGTTGTAATAGGTCGGTTGAAAGTTTGCGTACATCTCGTAGAGTAGAGCATATTGATTTTGGTCAATGTTCAAATTCAAATTTCCACATGGATAGCATTGTGAGTTGAGATAAAGTTTGACATCGCTCAGGTTACAATGATCAAAGTGGCTCGCATTTTGTTGTTTCTTATTTTTCCGTCCCGTCTGCAGCGCGATTATGACATAACGTGGCTTCTCCAGTTGATTCGAAGTTTTCACAGACCACACGTGCTTAGAGGTGGCAGGCAGCAATGGATATTCATACAGTTCCCATGTTCGGAAACTCATGGAGATTGGTGCATCTTTGGCGAGAAACTTTAACAGCTGAATTTTTCGCTGATCCGAGACTGTTACATACGGTACGAGCCATTCTATTTTATGCAATACGAGTTTGTAGTCTTCGGCGGCCGTTTGCACAATGGCATTATCATCGGTCTTTGATCTCGTGAGAATCAACTCGTGCTTGGCATTTACGACAATTTTACGATAATCTTCGGCAAAGCACAGGAGCATGCTGAGCGGTATACACACATCAAAGTTTCCCGATACATCTACAATCTGCTTGGTCTCTTCGACGTCGAGCCATCCAGTGTTCTCGAGCATAGAGCTCTTGGCCGGTGAGAGAGACGAATATCCCTTAATTACACTCGTAATGCCAAAATTCTTATTACGATCGATTTCTATGCCATTCAATTCATATCGCACTTCCTCAAACAAATGACAAATGGCATTGTTGACGAGACTTGTAGCAGCGGTTGGCATCCCATCACGCTTGGATAATTTCCCACATATGTGTAGGGAACTCTTGCTTGGCAGGATGGAGAGGTCTTGATGTTGGATGGCAATACGGACTTCATTGCTGTTATTGAAGGTTGAAGATGTATATGGCTGATGAGCGTGAATCTCGCAATGGATGATGGATTCATCAAAGACCACGGGTGTCTGAATGTCTACGATTTCTTCTTCCATTTCACGCAGCAGATGCACAGAGCACAGACTAAATCATTTTTTACACGCTTTCGCCACGCACTTTGAGATCCAAACTCTTCAAGAGTAGCACGTTTTGAGGTGTTAACACTTTGGGCGCTGGCCGACGACTGATCGTTTTTATCCATGGTTGTTTATTGTTATTGGAAGATCTATTGAAAACTATCGAAATCACGACTTTATATGCAGGCGAATGGTGATTAATTGACCGCGGAAATTTACCAAATCACCGTCCTGATCCACTATGCGAAGCTGTATAGTATCAATCGTTCGACTTGTAATCGGCAGATAAATTACATGTGAGGGAACTTCAATGATCTTATAGCCCGGTGGCACGGATGGAAAGAATTCGTGAATTGTGTGTACTTTTTGTCCGTTAATATAGGCACCAGCGGTAATGTTGCACTCAACGCGTAGGGCATTCACTTTGAGAATGGCTACAGGAAGGTCAGATTCATGTCTTTTATTGGCTTCCAATTTGCGTGCGGTGAAGCCTAGTAGTTGTCCAATAGAATCTGTCGGCTCAAAATTTACATCATGATCACACTCGATCTCACTGCGTAGCGTATTATTATTGGGTTTAATGCTGATGCTGATGTTTTTACGCGAGAGCTCTGCTTGTACAAACGTCTCGATATCCTCTATTTCATAACTACCCGTAGGTATCGTCAACACCTCTTCTCCCACGTAAAGTTTATCGTGACCATCGTCGATATTGGGAATAGAGTTGAAAGTCAACAATTCCACGAGACCGAGAGTATAATTTTTGTGTGGCGAGAGTTCGATGGGGGGAAAATATTGCACCTCGAGTATGGATGATGAGCCAGATATGGTCAATGTTAAACTTTCATCCATGATGCTGGTAAATTAACAACTGAATTCTCCACGTCATTTCCCCCCTATATATAGTGTATATTTGTCTTTGTGCTGTAATTGCCGACAAAGAAACTTGAGACACAAATGTCCACATTCATTCGTATCATACTCCTGATATCCAGTATAATTATAATTTTCGCTACCAACATGAAAATATCTCATGAGTTCGGATGGTGGTGGAAGATTGCCGAAACTATCAAAGTACATGACTTTCCATCCAGTCTTTTTGTAAGCGACCCAGTGTGTTCCAGGACCAACATTTTCATCCAAATTTACGATTGCTGCTTCACATTTGAGGGGCCCGCTCGCTGGCAATGTAACGCGCATGTAAACTCCACGAAAATGTGGAATTTTTAGGATTTTCGCATATTTGAGAAGGTCGATGGCGGTGAGAGGTCGGTGATGAGCGTAACTTCTAGTTTTTTTGCTTCATATGAAGACCCAATCCCTGCTCATATGGTTTCAGATGTAAGCCCTTACCCAATGCGATCGCTTCAATTGTTCGATTATGGCGCTTACTTTCATCCAATCCACGTTTAGCTGCTTGAGCAGCATTTACCGCTTTAGCTATGCTCGCCGCACCACCTGACAAAGCACCCGCAGCGCTAAGACCCGCAAAAATGGGCACGAGGAACGGTAATAAACCACCAATTTTATGGGGTACAGGTAGAACTCGAGGTGTGCGTACTTAACCACCTTGCATCTTTACAGCTGCACGAGCACCCTTTAGAGCTGATTTAATAATCTTATGTGGATCATCACTTTGAATCATTGTCTTCTTCGCAGCGCCAATTATTTTTTTCAAACAAACGCCACCCTTGCGGGCCTTTATCCCCATACCAAATTTTCTCTTTGTCTTCATAATATTTGCGACGCCCCAAGCACTGGCTTTTTCACCGATACTAGCGTCTCGCGCACTAACTCGTTGCCAAGCCTGTTCAGCCAACACTTTATCCGCCAAATGTCTCGCTTCAAGATTATCCGGATTTTTCGATTATGCAATATCGTGTTGTTTGCAAGCTGCATCCAATGGATTAATGCCCGGATCACCACGAGCAAGACGCTTGGCCAACTTTGTGCCTGGTTCGCAATATTGATAACCGGGCAGATGCAATTCAACGGGTAGATTGTTGATTAGGCGATTGACGACACCTTTACCGCTATGAACGATCATGTCTAAAGACAATACTCGACTGACGGCGAATCCGTATAAAAATGCTATTTATATGATTTTTCCGTTAGTCCTGTGCGAGATGGCATCCAAGAAGCAAACTCACGGAGGTAGCCTTCCCGTGATAAATTTCGATGAATTTGTCGAAGATGGCCGGGAGACAAGACAAAAGCGTCATGGACAGTTATTGCCGGATAGCATACGTGCCGTGTTTTGTGGTCCATCAAATTGTGGAAAAACCCATGCTTTGCTCACTCTCATCATCCATCCCAATGGCTTGAGATTTGAGAACATTTATTTGTATTCCAAATCGCTGAAGCAACCAAAGTACAAGTTGCTCGAACAATTACTTGAACCTGTGCATGGAGTTACATATAATCCATTCAATGAGCATGAACAAGTGATTGCACCAAGTGATGCACGTCCCCACTCTATATTCATCTTTGATGATATTGCGTGCGAAAAGCAGGATAATGTTAGAGCATTCCTTTCCATGGGAAGACATGAGATTGTAGACAGTTTTTATCTTTGTCAGACGTACACCCGTATCCCCAAACATCTCGTGAGAGATAATGCAAATTTCGTGGTGCTTTTCAAGCAGGATGATATGAATCTCAAACATGTGTACAACGATCACGTTAATACGGATATGACTTATACATGCTTCAAAAACATGTGCATGAAATGCTGGAATTCCGACAAGTAAGCATTTATCACGATCGACAAAGATAGCAATATGAACGAGGGTCGATATAGACAAGGTTTTGATGATTTTCTCGCCATTGATAAATGAATCGTCGCTGGTGGTTCAAGAGGCAGTATTGTGCACGCGTCGACAGTGACAACATGAAGAGCGAACAACTGTTGAGAGAAAAAAATGTATTGCGTGAAATTGCCAAGGCGAGCGATGCAATCAGACGAAAGCATCGAATGATGAAAATTGGCAAAGAGAGTGATGAGCAGAGAATGCGAGATGTCTTTAAGCCTATAGTCAGACCATTGGAGAAATTGGTGTCATACAAAAACGGTGAGCCGGCGAGGGAGGAAATCAAGGATGAAAAAGCCGACGATAAAGAAGGAGATGCGATAAATAGTGTGAAACATGAGTTGAAGAACGAGACACACGATTCCTTCAAGAGTGAAACACAAGATTCTTTCAAATTGATATACGAGGATGATGATGATGATGAGTCACAAAATGTCGATGACTTAATCACCGAATATCTCCTGCTGTTACGAACAAATAAAAAAGCGAGCCTGGATGTATCATATGGTGTGCGGAATCTCTCAAACAACCGATTAATGATTGGTGATTCTCCGATAAATTTCGACTCTCAACATATTCGTGTGGGAGATGTGAATTATGCGAAAACTGTTGGATTAACTGAGCTGCTGTTTAAAAAAGTGCCCAATATCGAAACTCTCACACCAGACGATTTGAAAAACTATGAAAAAATTGTCATTGCAACGAATGCTCACAAAAAATTGTATAAGCCTAGTGCGGCCATAAGACGTAATACCTGTCACATATTCAACACTTATATTGCAAATATAGCCGATCACCACGTGGGAAAGGGTATGCCAACGTATAAGCTGGCTAGAAAAAAAACGCTCAATCGGACTATGTATATTGGGACAATCCCAATGAGCTGGTAGACCGTCTTCGTCTACTTCTGGCATCACAAGCAGCCGGAAATTCGGCCCATGCGAATGAAATTATATCGATTATCGAGGAATTGCGTGAAGCTGAAATAATTTATTAACTCGGCATCGGAAAATTTATGCATTCTCATCATGAGTGTCGATGTGTTTGGACGCCAATTGCGTCAGAGTATACTCCTCAGTAAGCAAGGTCCTCCAGGCCGACCTGGGATTGGGTTTAAAACCACCGCACATGGTCATTATGACGTGTGGCAGAAACGATTGTGTAACATTGCCAATCCGGAAGGGGAAGACGACGCCATCACTCTAAATACTCTACACAAAAGATCCCGAACTATCATTAAGAACATTCGCAAAGAAATGAACGAGAGTACTCAGTTGCTGGTTAATGGACTTGAAGCTACGATAAGAGATATTGCAAAGACACTCGAGGCCAATGTCAAAAATCTACAAGATTTGGTGATTCGTAATTCACGGACCATTGCTGCACTGGATGCGCGACTGAGTGGACTAGAAAATGAACGAGAAAAAGAGCGCTCTCGTGCTGGAGCTACATAAGCCTGCTCGACGAAACTATCCGCGTCGACATGTGGACATCCGTGGCTTGGATGAGACCTGGCAAGCTGATCTCGTCGATATGTCATCGTACGCACATCAAAACACCAAACATAAATTCCTCGTCACCGTCATCGATACTTTCTCAAAATTCGCCTGGGCCGTATGAATGCTGAGTAAGTGTGGTAAAGATGCAGCAGCCGCAATGAAGTCGATACTCGTTAAGGGACGCATACCACAGCACTTGCACGTCGACGAGGGAAAGGAATTTTACAATTGTCACTTTAAATCCCTAATGAAAAAGTACAATATTCACATGTCTTCAACGTATAGCAACTTGAAGGCATCCATTTGCGAGCGTTTCAATCGTACATTGAAAAATAAGATGTGGATGCAATTTAGTCTTCGTGGTAATTATAAGTGGATCGATATTCTTGATAATCTAGTAGCTGAATATAATGATTCCGTACACCGTACCATTATGATGAAACCGAGAAATGTCAACGCGGAGAATGAGAAGGAAATATTGCGGCAAGTTTTCAATAAGACTCAGCCGCCAATAAAAACACCACCGAAATTCACCATTGGCGACAAAGTGAGAATCAGCAAATTTAAGAGTGTTTTCGAAAAGGGTTACACGCCAAATTGGACAACGGAAATATTTACGGTATCTCGTGTGAAGAAAACGCATCCAGTGACGTATCGTTTGAAGGACCATAAAGATGAACCCATCGCCGGTGGTTTCTACGAACAAGAGCTTCTCCGTGTCAAGTACCCCGATATCTATCTGATAGAAAAAAATTTCAAGAAGCGCGGTCATCGAATGTTTGTAAAATGGCTGGGTTTCGACAATGCCCACAATAGTTGGATAAGTAAATCTGATTTGTAGTCGTCAATAAAAAAGGGCAAAAACATTTAGACTTTTATGACTCTCTTTCTACCCGTCAACGTGGTGCGCCACAGCAGGCGTTTTCTCTCCCTCCAATCCCTTCTTCCCCCTACTCTCGAACAGTGTATGCGGGAAATAATGGGTACACATGGATTACTCAAGCCCTTTCCTTTACTTACCAAAGTCCATTGTTACCAAATCAAATATGTACAACAAACAAGTTTTACATCGAGTTAATGTTTACATAAACATACGCAATTTTCACAAGTTTTATACATCAAGTATTTACAAAAATGTACACAATTTTACATCGAGTTTATATGCATGATACTTTGTTACAACGGTATGCTGTAATGCCCCCATGGCAGGGTCTCAGAGGTCCCAGGTATGATATACCGCTTATCATCATGAGGACTTAGAGCGATTGTCCTCTCACGAATGGTGTAGACCTTGTGCAACTTCGATCGAATACACGTTTGACTACGCATCATTTCAATGTCTTCCTTCAAGCATAGGGCATAATCGTCAAACGTGATTGTCCTAGCCACAACACTGCTCTTGACACCTTTGATTTTTTTAGTGTCCTTCTTACCCTCAACACGTGTCGCATACATTTTCGATCGAAGTCCAATGAACTCGGTCATAATTGCACCATTACATTCGTCTTTCATGAGACCGGGTACCTTCTTGTTGACAAGCGGCATACCATACCTATTGTCCACCGGATAATCGCTCGTATCGAATTTTACAATGTCGCGCTTCATGTCCATGTACATATCATCGCTCTCAATGTCATATATGAGACTATCTGTATCGGTATACATGATTTTACATTTATCCCGATACAGAGGCACCATATACTCGTGATGAAATCCATACAAGCACGTTTTGGATATGTCGAGGATGCACATACCCACATATATCGGCTTGTTGAATTTCACCTCGAGATTGCGCAATTCTACAGCAATGAGGTTTTCCGAAAAAACACTTCGGCTGTGGCAGTTTGGCATCGCAATCATTGCCTCTGCACCATATCTGCCCTCCCATTTGGTCAAATGCTTTACATCTACATGATTGCGCACATTCTCCATCGTTTTGCCAAACACCGCATTGTTCATCAATTTGAATAAATTCTTTTCAAAATCGTTTTTGGCCAGCATTCGAAATTGCGTATTTAACTCGATATATGAACGTAGCCATGGGGATTGTGTGAATTGTAATACCCTATGGATTTTCGTGAGGCAAAGTCCATGTCGTAAGCACTGCTGTAAATTTCGATAGTGAATGATGTAGCGTTTTTTATCACAGACGGTTGCTAACAGCTTTTCCTCCTGCTTACCCGGCGGTTTTTCATGTATTGGACAAAACGGCAGATCTTTGTGCGCATCATGTAGAGATTGTGGATATTCCAAGTCGACTTCAAGGATGTAGCCTGTTGGTGAATCTAGCGCGATGGAAGATGGATCAAACTCGGACACGTCGTTGACCCATCGAAAATCTCCGTATGGCAAAGGTTGACACATTGCCCATCCATACAAATTGTTGACGTCAAAATACATCAAGTATGACGATGCTTTCGATGGATCAAACGACTCCATGTACTTATTATTAGCGTGTGCATATCGGTTTGAGCATTGACTGAGACCACCGCGTATACCCCGCTCAACGAATAAAACCATGTCGATGTCGGTTAGTAATTCAAACTTGACATTCGAGTGTTTTAGCATTGCATTCCAGGTATACCCCGGCAATGTGTAGTAATACGCGGGATCTAGGCCATAGCTCTCAATGCACGTATTTCGAAAGTTTTCGAAAATATCAGCTAATAACAAGACATCTGTCTTCAAGTATAAATCGCTATAGTCACCCAGCGTTCGAATGGAGAACCGCTCCCAAACTTTCTCAGCATGTGCATACTCCCTCTCGGATACTGTAGCATCTGTCAGGGAAATATAAAAGGCGTCACGTGGTGGTAGGCAAGTGTCGTCTAGCTTGGTCACGTCATCAATATACTCATAAGGGAAGAACCCTTTTCGCGTCAGCAAATTGAAATTGGCCGTCGATAGCGTTGGGAATTGCATGCGTAAAATTTTGAGATTGTCCTCGGTCAAAAATGAGGCTAATTTGTCGAGACTCGTGTTGAGGAATTTGTATGAATCGATGAAGCGCAATTGGATCTTATGTTTTGAATCATCTGTAATTTCAACATGCTTCGTGAAGGAGATGTATTTCTCCTTTGTGATTGGAAGCACATCGGTTTTTCCTTCGAACGCTGTGGCTACTTCCTTGATTATAAAATGTGCATCGTAACCCGATAGATTGTGAAAAACTATGGGAATGAAGAATGACTGTTTGTAGTTTAAATTGCAATTAGAATGGGCAGGGCCTCTATAGCGTCCAGTCAGATGGCAATGATCTCGAACGCGTACATCTTCTTGCGCGAGTGGTTTCCTGCATATATGCCATTGGGTCGCGTTGCGAAAACTGGCCCACTCGCTCGGTGTCAGATAAATCATTGGGACGTTGTCGCAGAAAATTTCTTTTAGGCGCAATGCTACATTTTTCAGTTCTTCGACAAACCACGAAACGCAATCGACACTGCGACGTGAGTGATATGAAGATAGTGTTTGATCATACGCACAACACTCGTAGTATCCTATACTAAACACTTCATGATGTTGATACATATCTTTTGCTTGGTTCTTCTCATCAGTCTTTGCTAAAACACACTCCAAATCGGCATACACAATGAAGGGATGTCGCTCTTTCCGGCTAAAGTTGGTGAATTGGAGCCACTTGTTGGTGTCATTCGGTAGTCGGATCGCGCAGTCGTTTATTGCTCCACAATCGACCTCATGTGATTGCAATTTATCCTCGGATCCGAAGTAATGCAAACACCTGCAAATCAAACAAGATTTTTTTTATCAATTTTCTCCTTTAGTAGATATATAATTTTGTACTAATAATGTTAAATTTACATACCGATCGCATATATATTTTTTATGCTCCGCTTTGCTCAGTTGCGCCCTCACGAGTCTCGACAGGTTCTTGATCCATACGAAATGTCCCACATTGTTGTCCTCAGTATCTTGCATGGACAGGAAATTGATGTGCTTCTCCTTCTTCTCTTGAGTCACGCGTATTGGAACAATGTCCTTTTTGTTGGTGGTGGTGGTATACACGTTGATGGATAAATTGTTTTGCAGCTCAAATTTTTTTATTTGGTGTATGGTTACCGGGAATTGAATGCCCTGTAGATTCAGTATGCTTGAGTAATGTGGGTAAGATGACGGACGGTCACTGTGTCGTTCAGCTGGGCGTAGAGCAGCGGCAACTGACCATGCGAAACATGCATTATCGTTCGATTTGACGTTAACCACAGCCCTCTTCATCATTATTTCCCGCGGCAATGATATGGAGCACCCAGCACGCATCGGATTATACTTATTCACATTTATCGTGAGGTTAAGTATTTTCCGCAAAGCCCAGCCACTATCTCGTTCTTGAAATTCATCGAGTTTGGTTAATAGCTCCATAACGCATTGCTGGTACCACTCATTCAAATCACTTGTGTTAAATAGTTCACAGTTTCGCGTGTTGACACTTTTATTGGCATGTTTGTCTCCGCTCGCGAATTCGCCATTAAACACTGTATTAACTTTAATATTGATGTGTTTGCAGATAGTATTTTGCACGTGTTGAAGCACTAGGTCGCGAGCATCGTTGAGAAATCGCCGTGGTTCGATGTGATTGCGATTGATTACGGAACCGGTCAATATTCGACTATTGAAGGATGTGTCAATCTCTCGCCAGATTAGCCCATGATGACCGTGTCCTGCACCCGTGTGTATAAAATGATTACGCACAGAATTCCTCAACCCTTCCAGCCGCGCTATTTGGGCTATCAATGACTGTTGAAGTCCAATTGATAGTCGCAGGCGCTTAATCCGGCTTTGCGTTTCCAATTCTTCTATCAACTCAACGCACCGTTGTTCCCACACCGCAAAATCTTCGAATGAACTTAGGAGCGCGGCTTGGTCGTGCAAGATTTGTTCTGACTTCTCCGCGTTGCTCTCCATATTTGATGAAATGAGGCTTCCCAAAAGAGATGATGTTCACTAACCGACTGCTCGATCGAAAGTGCCAATACTTTTGAGCGCAGCAGATCATTAAGCATGGTTTTCCCCTTTGGACATTTTCCGTCTTTCCCTATCATCTGGGAAAATATCACCAACCCACGAGAATGTTCTAATATGGCATTGGAATGCCGGGAAAAATAAAAGAGCATCTCAGTCAAGATGGGTGTAGTGAAAGAAAAAAATTCATTGACTCTCGGCGCTCAAGTGGTCCACGGTCGAAGCCTAAAAAGGTCTCCGATCCATAGATCTCCGAAAGTTTATAGTTTTTCAACACAAACACCCCGTTATCGTATATGCTCTGAATAGCGGAGCAATAAAAAAAAAATTCTAATAGCTTGGAGAGTGGTGTTAACGAAGAAAAAATCCTTAAGCATGGGGCTAACTTGTCCAGACCTGCATGATCTCAAGTGTCGGCATCAAGGTTCGACGTTGCACTCTCTGTATATATTTTCATTCAGAGATGAAAAACTAAAGCCATGGAAAATGGAAATGCATTTTTTCCCCGGATCACTGTCTTCGTCGCTTGCTGTCGGAAAATTTTATGGGTTTTCAAGTGTGGACCTATGGAATGATGAGTCCCGAGGTGCACATGCGAAGCGATAGGGTATGACGGTCCCTGGCGCTCGACGTAAGAAAAAAAGAGTCGTAAAATTTGAGACTTTTCGGACGAGGTGGTTGAAACGTTGGCACACACACACACACACACACACACACACACACACACACACACACACACACACACACACACACACACACACACACACACACACACACACACACACACACACACACACACACACACACACACACACACACACACACACACACACACACACACACACACACACACACACGCACGCACGCACGCACGCACGCACACGCACGCACGCACGCACGCACGCACGCACGCACGCACGCACGCACGCACGCACGCACGCACGCACGCACGCACGCACGCACGCACGCACGCACGCACGCACGCACGCACGCACGCACGCACGCACGCACGCACGCACGCACGCACGCACGCACGCACGCACGCACGCACGCACGCACGCACGCACGCACGCACGCACGCACGCACGCACGCACGCACGCACGCACGCACGCACGCACGCACGCACGCACGCACGCACGCACGCACGCACGCACGCACGCACGCACGCACGCACGCACGCACGCACGCACGCACGCACGCACGCACGCACGCACGCACGCACGCACGCACGCACGCACGCACGCACGCACGCACGCACGCACGCACGCACGCACGCACGCACGCACGCACGCACGCACGCACGCACGCACGCACGCACGCACGCACGCACGCACGCACGCACGCACGCACGCACGCACGCACGCACGCACGCACGCACGCACGCACGCACGCACGCACGCACGCACGCACGCACGCACGCACGCACGCACGCACGCACGCACGCACGCACGCACGCACGCACGCACGCACGCACGCACGCACGCACGCACGCACGCACGCACGCACGCACGCACGCACGCACGCACGCACGCACGCACGCACGCACGCACGCACGCACGCACGCACGCACGCACGCACGCACGCACGCACGCACGCACGCACGCACGCACGCACGCACGCACGCACGCACGCACGCACGCACGCACGCACGCACGCACGCACGCACGCACGCACGCACGCACGCACGCACGCACGCACGCACGCACGCACGCACGCACGCACGCACGCACGCACGCACGCACGCACGCACGCACGCACGCACGCACGCACGCACGCACGCACGCACGCACGCACGCACGCACGCACGCACGCACGCACGCACGCACGCACGCACGCACGCACGCACGCACGCCCACGCACGCACACGCACGCCCGCACGCACGCACGCACGCACGCACGCACGCACGCACGCACACGCATGCACACATTTGGCTAAGTTTTTTTTTTCATATATATAAACTCCTGTGAATAGTCTAGACAAAAATGCTCCGCTTACATCTATAATGTTGATAATAAATTATCAGATTTTATGGGTTTTCAAGGAAACGCAACTCTATGATGCCCCCTCCCCCACAGAGTCGACAGCGGCTTCCCCCACTCGCCCGCTGGTCCAGCTATCGCCTGGAAGACAGCGTCACCAAAAACTAGCCTCATCACTCTCTAACACCCCCCTCCCCCTTCACCGCCGCCACAACCCCGCAATCGGCTGCCGCGTGCAGCATCCACCCCCCCCCCCCGCCATGCATACCCCCCCTCCCCCCGCCATGCACACCGCGGCTTCCCCGCGCTCGACCCACCCCCCCCCCCCCCCCGCCATGCATACCACGGCTTCCCCGCGCTCGACTCCCCCGCCCCGCTCCCCCCTGAGATCCTCGGGTTAGAACCGCTATAGCTCTACGACTGTCATTCGGCTCAATATGTCCCCAAGAGCTATGCAAAGTTCCAAACTGATCCGTACATCGGTCTTTCTTGCCCGATTGACCAAAATATGAAAAAAAAATTAAAGGAACAAGTTTCCTCCTTCTCAGACATCATTTCATGATTATTAAGAGGAAAAACAACTTTTCACTACTTTTCGTACAATTGGGTATTGAGTACGCATTAAATGTTGGAAAAGAACCCTGAAAATCATATTGACTAAACATTTTCGAATTTTTTTTTTTAATAACAAAAATGTCGAAATTTTTTTGTTTTTAAAAAATCTATTTCGATTAAAAATTTTTTTTTAATGTTGACATTTTTTTTCGATTCAACATTGTACCGCCAGCATTAGAATTACCCAAAGCGTACGTAGAATTACCCAAAGCGTACCTCCCCGTGGTATGCTTTGGGTAATTCTAATGCTGGCGGTACAATGATGATTTGAAAAAAATTTCAACATTAAAAAAAAAATTCGAGATTGATTTTTTTATAAAAAAAAAAAAATTTCAACATTAAAAAAAAAATTCGAGATTGATTTTTTTATAAAAAAAAAAAAAATTTCAATATTTTTTTTTGTTGAAAAAATTTTTTTTCAAAAATTTTTAGTCATATGATTTTCACAGTTTTTTTCCAACATTTAATGCGTACTCAATATCCAATTGTACGGAAAGTAATGAAATGTTTTTTTTCCTCTTAATAATCATGAAATGATGTCTGAAAAGGAGGAAACTTGTTCCTTTAATTTTTATTTCAAATTTTGGTTAATCGGGCAAGAAAGACCGATAATCGGATCAACTTGGAATTTTGCATGGGTCTTGGGGACATATTGAGCTGAATGAACGTCCATAAACATTAGTCTTTATCGCAATATTTGCAAAGTAGCGGTGGATTTCATAAAAACCAAGAAAATATCGTTTTTTTGTACTTTTCTAAAACTAATGGCAAAAATAAAATATAAAAGTTTCACTACAATAATAATCGGAGCTGGTAGAGTATTCACGTTTCCAAAACTACCGATCGAATTCCCGTACGACGATTATTTCCTGAGATATCTCAACGAAAAATGGTCGTTCGGAGAAAAAAAAAGCAAATTGAAGTGAATTGAATGGGCTCAATGACCTTGATATTGGTGAAGTCAGAAAAAGATCTTCAAAACACGTGCAGAATTTTGAAAAACGTAAAAATTTGCAAAATTTTTTTTGCCACGATATTTCTTCCGACCGCGCAATCAGTGATTCTCAACAAAAAAATCATTGTCGGAACTAAAACTAGAAACGTGAAGCTTTAAAATCCTTTTTTTTGTACCACCTCTTTTGACGAAGTTCAACTTTTCTTGCTCCTTTAATTTTTGGTGTCAATGTATGTTCACTTTCTGGTACTTACGATTCGCGGTCGGATGGATGATTGTTTTTGGGGATAATACTTTATCGCTTGATGAAAGTATATGAGAATGAATATAATAATACGAAGATAAATACATTTCCGCTTACTTTTATGAATTACAATTTATTTGGCATAGGGGCGAGTGTGAGCAAAGCGCAAACATTTTGCTAGAAGATAAATAAGTTGTATTTTAGATTTATTATATTTAAATTAACGTAAAAACTAATAAAATAAGCGGTCAGAGTGCGGGATAAATTTTTCGCTACTAAAAGATAACTAATTAGATTAAATATGATAACTAATAAAAATAACTAATCAAATAAAAATTAAGGATGTTGGGTCCCAAATCGCAAATGATGATAAAATTCTGAAAATTTGGTATGTTTTTGTATGAAGTATTTCAGAGGTCGTGTAAAAATTTCACGACAATTAGGAAGCTCGTTATTGAACAATTAACATTCACAAATTAAATGCTGTCTTATGGAAACTGATGTAACTTTGCAATAAGTTTTTTTTTTGACCTCTTAATTTTGTAATATCTACAATATACTGAAAGCAACGGAAAAAAAACGAGGTTTATTGATAAATTTTTTCTTATTTCTTTAAAAAATTGTTCTTAACAAAATGTTAATTTTAGTTTTAAGGCTTTCACGGCTCTTCATGTAATTTGAAGAGTATGTGGCTTCCGGATGGAGGCCGTGTTGAGAATCGGCGTTGTGCCGACGTTTCGCAAACGTTACAGTCTGCATCATCAGGGCTGAGAGCTCCGATACTGGCGCTCCCGTGTCTCAGGCATTCCTTATATACTTGCAGTCATCGTTCCAGATCGCTGCACCAGCCAATCAGATGTTTTAATTGATCGGCCGGTCAATTAAAAAACCGGGAGGACGGTGTGCCAAATGGGATTGACGTGACATCCACCATCTCTGTTTAGATTGTCCGGATGTTTTCGGATTTCGAAGCCTTCTCGGTGTTTCCTAGAAAAATAGCTGTTTGATGGGGCCAGACTTTGGGCTTTATCGAACTGAATGGCATGACCAGTTTCCATCGAATGCTCGGCCAGGGCTGATTGTCCAATGTGGTCATATTTGATACACCGTTGATGTTCTTTGATCCGTGTACTGATCTTCCTGCCGGTTTCTCCTATGTACACTTTACCGCATGAGCAGGGTATCTTGTACACTCCTGGTGCACTTCATGGTGGTCTTTGGTCTTTTGCACTCGGAACCACTTGTGCTAGCTTCTTCTTAGGTATGAAGATGACTCGCACGTTATGTTTCCCAAGGACCCTGCCTATGCGATCGGTAATGCCCTGAAGGTATGGAAGGGAAGTTGTTGCTATTATTTGTCTTCATTCTCCCCTTCAGGTTCTGTTACCGTTTTCGGATCGGCTATTTTTCTTCTTAGTTGTTTGATCGTTCTTTCGATGTTGCCTGGCTTATAGCCATTATCTCCTAAAGCTTTGCGTAGGCGTTCTAGTTCATCCTCGAGAGAGTTCGGTTCGGAGATCGCTAGAGCTCTGTAGACCAGAGAGCTTATGACCGATTGTCTTTGGGAGGGGTGGTGATGGGACGTAGCGTGGAGATATCTATCCGTGTGCGTTGGTTTCCGGTAAACTTTGTGGCCCAAAGTGCCATCGTTTTTTCGATGAACCAGTACATCCAGAAAAGGAATTTGTCCTGTTCTATCTTCATGGTGAATTGTATATTGGGGTGCTGGGAGTTGAGGAAGGTTGAGAAATGATTGAGGTTTTCTTTGCCGTGACTCCAAATGACGAAGGTTTCATCGACATATCGGAACGAGGTTGAGGGTTTGAGAGGTGCTTCTTGCAGAATTCTGTTCTCGAAATTCTCCATAAAGATGTTAGCGATGATAGGGGAAATCGAGGAACCCATGGCTGTGCCTGAAGTTTGTTCATAAAACTGGGATTGGAATTGGAAATATGTAGAGTTTAGGCAATGTTCTATGAGGGCTAGTGGGTTAGGAGCAACTTTTTGGGATTTTCTGACTATGTCTAAGGTTTCATGGGTTGGGACGTTTGTGAACAACGATACAACATCGAAACTTACTAGAATGTCTTCTGGTTGTACCTTGATGGACTGGATCTTATTCACAAATTCCCGAGAGTTTTGGATATAGGAGTTGTTAAGGCCTACGAGTTCCCGCAAGGGTTTGCAGAGAAAACGTGCCAAATGATATGTAGGGCTGCCGATGTTGCTAACGATGGGCCTTAGTGGGATGTTGTTTTTGTGTATTTTTGGCAGACCGTAAAGCCTGGGTGGTAGGGATTCCTTGGGTGTAAGGATTTTTATAAGGTTCTCCGACAGGCCAGCCTTCTTTAGAAGTCTCGTTATTTTCTTTTCTACGCTTGATGTTGGGTCACGTGGTAGTTTCTTGTACGCGTTGGTGTCCTCAAGCAGGTTCATCATTTTCCTGCAGTAGTCCGTTCTGTGCATGATAACAGTAGCATTCCCTTTATCAGCTGGTAGTACTAAGATGTCCTTGTTTTTCTTCAAATTTCGAAGAGCAAGGTGGTCTTCCTTCGTGATGTTCTGCTGAGGGGATTTTGCTTTGTGTAGAATATTGGTTATCCGTTGCCTGATATCGTTGCTAGTATCAGGTGGGAGACGGTAGATGGCCGTTTCCACCTGGCTGATGATTTCTCTAGTTGGAATGTCTGTCGGTGTGATGGCGAAATTGTGCCCTTTTGCGAGGACTGATGTTTCAGCTGCGGAGAGTGGGTGGTTGCTTAGGTTTTTTAGTGTGTGGGTTAGGATGGGTTGTTTCATCTGTGGGCATAGTTTCCTGAATTTCTCTATTTGATTCCTGGACCTCAGGTCTGCACAGTGGAGGGCTTGTTCGTGTGTGACACGGTCAAGATCTTCCCACAGCTGTGGTTCCAAACCGTCAGATAGGCGTAGGTGAAGTTTAAGGAGTTTTTGGGAATTTTGGTCTAAAAGCTTTTTGGTGACAGATATTCTCTCCTTTACCAGTCTCAGCGACGCCTGGCGGAGGATAGTCTTGGCTTGTTTTGATGGAAAGGGGTTTTTAAATTGAAAACATTTCGGTGCCACTTGATGGTGGCGGCACCTTTTTAGGAATGTTAACGAGCACAGCTGGATGTGCAGAGTTTTCCTGAGTTCGGAAAAGGTGTTAACAGAACCCAAAATAGCCTCTCCATGTAGGCGTTTTATTTTAGTTTTAAGGCTTTCACGGCTCTTTATGTAATTTGAAGAGTATGCGGCTTCCGGATGGAGGCCGTGTTGAGAATCAGCGTTGTGCCGACGTTTCGCAAACGTTACAGTCTGCATCATCAGGGCTGAGAGCTCCGATACTGAAGCTCCCGTGGCTCAGGCATTCTTTATATACTTGCAGTCATCGTTCCACATCACTGCACCAGCCAATCAGATGTTTTAATTGATTGGCCGGTCAATTAAAATTTTTTTCTAGCAAACACCGAGAAGGCTTGGAAATCCGAAAACATCTGGACAATCTAAACAGAGATGGTGGATATCATGTCAATCCCATTTGGCACACCGTGCTCCCGGTTTTTTAATTGACCGGCCGATCAATTAAAACATCTGATTGACTGGTGCAGTGATCTGAAACGATGACTGCAAGTATATAAGGAATGCCTTAGACACGGGAGCTTCAGTATCGGAGCTCTCAGCCCTGATGATGCAGACTGTAACGTTTGCGAAACGTCGGCACACCGCTGATTCTCAACACGGCCTCCATCCGGAAGCCACATACTCTTCAAAATGTTAATTTTTTAATAAAGAGCTTCCTAATCATCGTGAAATTTTAACACTACCTCTTAAATACTTCATACGAAAACATGCCAAATTTTCAGAATTTTCTCATCATTTTTTATTTCAACCCTTAAGGAGGTTGAAGTAATGATGATAGAATTCTGAAAATTTTGCATGTTTTTACATGAAGTATTCAGGAGGTCGCATAAAAATTTCATGACGATTAAGAAGCTATTTATTGAACAATTAACATTAACATTTTTTATAGGTACTCAACATCCTTAATAGTAACCATGATTAAAAAAAACAAAAAGCACTGAGCGCAAGGAACGATCCTGCGCCCCTACGGACCGAAGCTAGAAACGCTACCAACGGGACCATCCTATCGCTTGTGTTAAAAGTGCACTTTCTGACACTTACGATTAGCGGCCGGATGGGTGATTGAATTATTTTTGGAGATAATACTTCATCGCTTGATGAAAGTATGAGAATTAATATAACAGCACGAATATGAATATATATTCACTTACTTTTCTGAATTATAATTTATTTTCCATAAGGACGGATGTGAGTAAAGCGTAAACAATTTTTTAGAAGATAAATAAGTTGTAATTTAGATTTATTATCATATTTAAATTAACGTATAAACTAAAAAAATAAGCGTTCAGAGTACGCGATACATTTTTTTGTATACATTAATAACGCAGAGAATCAAGAGCTAAATAAGCATTGAAATCATGTAAAAGCCTCGCGCGTGCCGTCGCGTGACGGCACGCGCGAGCCGTGCTCAGATTGTTTTTTCCCTCGATGCCTTCGTTCGGCTTGGCCGTACATGAACGTGCTCAGCGTGTCCATGTGTTGGTGTAGCTGCCGAAGGCGCGGTCGTGACAGTTCGACCGCACTCGACTCTTTCCGAAGATGTCCGAGCGTCCCTCGCTCATGGACACGCGCTACTATGACTGTGTGATGGGCGCGCAAGGGACTATAGTGGGGGTAACTTTTGCGCGCGATCTGGCTGCACTGCCCTGCTGGTTACTAGACCGAGCATTTTCGGCTTTCCTTCGCTTATGATAGGCCGTTTTACTCCATGGGCTATTGATGTAACCGATCTTTTTGCAATGGTTACATATCACGCTGTCTCATTTTCGAATAGTTGGGTATTTGTTTTGCCTCGGAAGTCCGTAACATTCAGTGGCCATCTGATTGGTTATTCGCATCATCCCGATTGTTCGTTACATTGATAAATTGAGTGGCATTAATTTTGTATATTAACTCACAAGGAAAGGTCGCGAGCTGCCCCCTTCCGATTTCGATGAAATTTGGCATCTTTGTAGAACAGATAAAAATAGGCGATACGTAGTTTTTTATATCTACGGAGCCCAATATTTAAGGGGTGAAACGCTCCCTTGAAAATAGGGATTATTTCCGTTTTTCGTCGATAACTCTTTAACGATACGATATGAAAAAATGTTTAATTGCAACAACATTTATTTCTCCGTAAACTATACTTTGGAAATGAGAACGATGCAGATAACAACAAATTTCATATTGTTTATTGCAAAAGTGCAATTTTTTTCATACCTATCTCCGAGAATTTTTAACCGGTCGGGATGTAAATTTGCATACATATATGGCTGTACAAGGAGGGGCTACGGATTTTTTGGTTTTCCGATATCTCTTAAATAAGGGGTTCAAACTGCGCTTTAATTTTTTTAGACAAAAGCATCAATTAATCAGCTACCTTTTTGCCATTCCGGGTTAAACCCTCTCCACCCAGCCGTCGCGCTCTCCAAAGGTAAACATTCAAAATTTCTTACGGTGCGGCATGGACGAAGATTCGTAGAAATAAAAATGGGGTACAGAGAAAATTCAATCAGTACAAATAGTCGAATCAAATTTTCTTGATTTGGCGGAATGCCTTCTTAAGCGGTCAAAGCACCGTTGAAAACTTTGTTCTTTCCATAACTTTTGAACGGGCCGAGCTACAAATAAAGTTTGAAGGGAAGAAATGTTATAATTATCGACTACTAGCCGTTTATAATGATAATGACAAATATAACAAGAAATGTTAATTGTTAATTGCAATAATTCGTCACCAACTAATGAAAATCACTCTTCCGATTTCCGCTGATATGGGCATAGAAATGGGTAAGGCTTTTGCAATTATCGATTAACTTCGTGCTTCGCAAAAAGGACTGAATTACAATTGTATATTTAGAAAAAAAAATCCCACTCCTCTCACCGTATCGGGAACACTATCTGCAGAGATTACGGCGTCTTTGGGTTTCCGCTGCAACTCGTGAACGAAGTGATGCAAAACAGTAGTATACCTAGGGCGGTTCTAACCCACTTTTTGGGGGAGGGGCCGCCGGTCGCGTGCGACGTCACAGAGGGGGATGTCCTGGGTCTCTGTGGAGCGGGTAGCCATGTGGTCACGCGAGCGACTGGCGGGGAGGGGGGGAGCCGCAGTCGATGAGTGTTGTGTGTGTGTGTGTGTGTGTGTGTGTGTGTGTGTGTGTGTGTGTGTGTGTGTGTGTGTGTGTGTGTGTGTGTGTGTGTGTGTGTGTGTGTGTGTGTGTGTGTGTGTGTGTGTGTGTGTGTGTGTGTGTGTGTTGTGACGTGACATTTTCGTCTCGTCACTTCGAGCGGAGTGATTTCGAGCAGTGGGTTGGATTTACGACCCTTTTGGAGGCGCGTCGGGTAGCCAGATTCCCGACTCACACTTCGGGACCAGGAAAAGGCGGAGAGTAGCGAATTTTCATTTTTTTTGTTATTAGAATGTTACGTCCGGTCCCACGGTGGACTTTTCTTTTTTTTTTGTACTTTTTGTACTTTTGTGTTTTGTAACGTCGTGTCTCTGTGCGGTGTCGGGTAAAAATCGCCTAAGCGACACCGGATGTGCCCGGTCGAATTCTGCTGATCGGACATCGCCTGATCCACAGAATTCGACCGTGAGACTCCGGGAGCGGGCAAGTTTCCATCAACGTGGACAAAAATCCCCACCGGGGTGATAGCCACCGAGCCGATGTCGGTCCGGTGGCAGCAAAATATCGTCAGTTCCGATTTGTCCACGGTTCGCTCCTGGAGTCGGAGAAGACTCCTAGTAACAGCAGTACTCGCGGCGGTGTAATAAGTCCAGGCTACCAACCCGGCGGACCCGCACAGAGACGTCAGTCTTTACTAGTAACGTAGTTAGGTAACGATATACTCGCGGCGGTGTAGTAAGACCAGGGTAGCGACCCGGCGGACCCGCATAGAGGCATTGATCGTTACTTTAGAAAACCATATTATTCTCTAAAATCCGAAATATCTATCGAGCCAGTGATAAGGGTGCGGGGCCTACATTGAAGCCCCGGACAAAAATAGAGGACACATAAGTTCAGCGTGCGGTACGCGGGAGTGAAACGCGGGCAGATTGTCCCCGCGGAAGAGCGGAAGAGTGAGTGTGTGAGAGAGCGACGCGGGGGAAACTGTCCCCGCGTAAAGGCGTGACTACCCGCAAGGATGTAAGTAGATTAACCACAATATAATAAAATATCACTAATAAACATTTACCCCCTAAATACCCATTGTCAGATTTGTTTCTCCACTCCCATTTCCACAGAAGAGTTTGCCGGGCCCGTATTAGTGCGGCTATCCCTTCTACTTTAAGGAGATTATATTGAAGAATCCAAAGATAAAATAAACATAAAATAAAATCGTCCCTCCTGGACGTAACAAATTGGTGGCAGCGTTGGGATACCCGCCTGCACCGTGCAAACTCAATAGTGGAAATGGGAATATAACGGAAAGGTGGAAAATTATTCGTATTAAGTTGTCAAAATTTTAAAATTCGTATTTCGTCGATAAATCCGTGATCTCAGTGTCGAATTTTCCGTTCCTTCCGTTTACGAATAAAACGTAATTAATCAAAATGGTTGACGATCTGACGGCTCGCTTAACGAACCCGTAACACCCGCCGACCTGTCGGTCATACTTAGCGGCATCAACCTGACAAACAGATTGGTGTCAATTCCGGACTTCGATGGCACATCAATTCCCCTCGGTGACTACTTACAAAACATCCAGAATGCAGCTGCATTCGTACCCCCGTATCAAATGCCCGAATTTGTGACCGGGGTACTAAGTAGATTACGTGGTGAGGCGCGTACCTGTGTCCAGGGTCAAAATATTCGAGCAGTCAGAGAACTAACGACCGCGTTGCAGGACGGATTAACTCACCGTCGGAATTTCAACTCATGTTTGGGTAGGCTCTACGGGTTACGTTTAAAGCAAGGTGAGACACCCCGTTGTTTATACCTCCGAATTCTCCGGTTAATGAGCGTTGCTCGAACCGCCTGGAAGGAAGAATTGGGGTGTGCGGCCTCTGCGATGAACGTTGACCCAATCGCGACGCTGGCCCTTGAATCGTTCCGTCAAGCGTTACCCTCGCGACTAAACGAACTACCCTACATCGCGAAACCAAGATCTCTCCGAGAAGCGCTTGAAATGGTAGAGGATCTAACCTCGGACTCGCTGGCCGGGACGGTAGTGTTACGTCATGACCCGCTTCATCGCACTCACCGCATGATCCCATCAGCACTAAATGAAACGAAAAATATCAAGCAGGGAAGCGAAAGCCTTTTCTGCACCGCAGCAATTATTAAGTCACCCCGATGCTTTTTATTACTACTGGCGCAAGGCCTACACAAGACTCCACTCCAGCCCACGATAAAATATGCGAGGACCAAGATGCTACGAGGAGATCAAACTTTTCGACTGAGCAAACCACCCCGCGAAATTCCGCCGCCCATGGCGTATGTCCAAGCCTCTAAGAGGTATCCGAATATTCTATATGAAAACTGCCGGCGCCGAGAAGGCGCGTTTGGCCGACCACCTAGGATCAATACCCAAGAATCGTAAAATCGGGAATACAAGTAAAATCCACTACGCGCACGGCAACGAAAGAGCCAGGCCACCCCTTGGTGGGTCAAACGTGGAGGCGCCACCCAGACGACCCTGAGAACCACCCACAGCGCAGCATCCGACCGAGCCTGGGCAGTGGCACCCCTGCCCCACTTCCTTTTACTGTCCAAAAATCATAAAACCCGGGAATTCGAGCGGTATCCACCACACGTACCGCGACGGGAAGGTCACCCATGAGTCATACGTACCAGGGATACGAAGGTCCTTCAAGAGCTCCGGCGCATGGAAGACCTTTCGAGAAGAACCACCCCCAAAAAGGGGTATAAAAGGGAGGACCGGGAACACAGTACCGAGCAGTCTTCATCGGGTGTGCGCAGTCTTGACTTCAGCCCCGCAGCCGTCGCTACCAGGCAGTCTTCATCAGGTGTGGCAGTCTTAATCCGAAGTCTCAGTCTCCATCTCGACCTCACAATCGAAGTCTCAGTCTCCATCTCGACCTCACAGTCGAAGTCTCAGTCTCCATCTCGACCTCACAGTCGAAGTCTCAGTCTCCATCTCGACCTCACAGTCGAAGTCTCAGTCTCAGACTCAACCTCACGGCTAAAGGTACCGTCACCGAAGTCTACTAGTCAAAATCCAACAAGCCCACTGTACGTATCGTCCAGTCGTGTTTCAACTTCCAATATCGGTCAAAGACTCTCCTCAAAAGAAGTCTCAACCCATCGCGAAGTGTTCAATTGCCAAATCTAAACCCTTACACCACCACCGTATCTTTCGAACTCAAGACTCTGCAACATCTATTGAATTATTGAATACACCTAAACCACAACCGCTGTAATCAGTTGCCGCCAAGAAAACTATACTCCCATCTGAAATATTACAATCATTTCGACTATCTAATCGTGTGTAAATGTTGTAACTATTTAATCTCGTGTAACCATTGCGCGAACACTAGATACCGTTCACCATACGTGTTAGTGTCATAACTATTTAATCTTCCTGTAATCATTGTGTGAACATTATACCGTCGGAACATTGTAACCATCATAATTCGAATGATAAAACGATACCTCCGGTAAACGAATTGATAACCACGATTATTAGACGACCATTGGAACGAAAGGAACATACGGCGAATTATCTACAAATAAATGGAGTAAGCAAAGGAATTTATGCAAAGGTCTCGCATTATTCGATATTCCTCGACGTCCAACGCATATCCAACCGTCATTCTTCCCATATCAAAGACGTGACTTCCGTCCCTGGGTAAAGGACTTAATTGTCTTGACCCGAAAGCGAAGTCAACACCGTGTTGCGTCCTCTCTAAGATTGGATAAGTTCACGGGGACGTAACAGTAGAGCCAAAGTGTGGGGAACGACCGCGAACCCCCGTCGGGGATGCCCTCGCGTTAATTGCCAGAACGGCGGCAAAACCAAGAGATTCGCGTTCGTCTTCCCCCGCGTCCCGCCCTGAGTCGGGATGGGAGCGGCAAAAGGAGCCAGCGCCCCGATTCAGTAGTCCTGGAAGGTCAGAACATTTTCGACCCTCGGGAATACTGAAACACCGAGACGATTCGCCGGCTAGATCGAATCGACGAAGGACACCCGATGACCCAGGTGGGCGGGAGCGACGATATTGTTGCTTGCGCGGTTCAGGTTGTGGGTGCTGTCCTTGGAATCAGCGAACCCCTACTCAATATCGCAAAGGCGGTGGCTGTAACCATCGGTACTGCTGTGCCTATACCGGTGGGTGCAATTGCTGTCCTTGGCCCGCCACCACCCAAAGATATACCCGCGGCGATCGCTCAACATCATCGCCCGTCGCGGATCGGCGTGGCCCGCGACCCCAGAGTCTCGAGTCTTTAAACTCGAAAGGGGCTCGTCGTCCGGGCACGGCGAGCCAGCCCTCCTTTACCATCCACGACAAACGCAAAGTAAAATTTCAGGACAGACGTTAACACGAGAATATCCCCCATCCAACTCCAAAAACGGGACAAAGATTCCTCGTCAGAAACCGAGGACGAGATAGAGTCCCCGGTGGTCACACTATCTGCACCGGAGCTCGATAATGGAGTCCAGAAATTTTATTGTGATTCCGGGTCGAGCTTAAATTTTATCAAACTTCATGCCCTCCGTGATGACGTCAGGTATGACCCCGCGAAATCGCGTGAATATGTCGGTCCAACGAACGAAAAGGCATGGTCGTTGGGAACGGTAAACTTGACGATTAATGATCAACCCCACACCTTCCACGTCGTCAAAGATTTCGTGACAGAAAGCAACGGATTGCTCGGTAGACCGTTTATGCGCCGCGAGAAAGCCGAGCTATCATTTCATCATAACGCTCTGGTAATGACGAGTGATCCTATTCGTCCTCGACCGTTTTTAACAAACGATTCGCCGCGAACGACTTCCCTCGCGACGAGTAAAAAGATTTTCACCATCAAAGCTCGGACACAGAAACCCTTGGCAGTTACCGTCACGAACCCGGATCTTTTTGAGGGTTATTTGCCCCGAATCGAGACCGAACCAGGGTTATACATCGGTAATGCTCTAGTATCTCAAAGGAATGGGACATGTCACGTTCTCGCAATAAATACGTTAACTCGTGACATAGACATCGAGGTCACGCCGCAGGAAATCCTGCCCTTTGAATACTACCAGGCTGGTCCTAGCGAGGACAGTGATTCGTCGGACGACGAATCATTGCCGCCGCCGGATCGCGTTGCAGCAGTGCTAGAGGCTTTGCGCCTGGACGAGTTGAACGACGTCGAACATTCTCACGTCCGTCGAATTGTGGAAGAAGACCCTATGAGATTCAAATTGCCTGGTGACAAGCTGCTCGGTACAAGCCTCGTTGCGCACCGGATACCGACGGAAAATGATTTGCCAGTGAACACTCACGAATACAGATTTCCTGCCATTCATCGAGATGAAATCGAAACCCAAATCGAAAAAAAACTCGAGAATGGAGTAATCGTACCATCGCAGTCCCCGTATAATTCTCCGGTATAGATTGTACCGAAGAAACCCGACTCTCAAGGCCGACCGCGGATGCGAATGGTGATAGATTATAGGAAACTGAATGAAAAAACCATCTCTGACTCCTATCCACTACCCAATATATTCGATATATTGGACCAGTTGGGCGCGGCTCAGTATTTTTCAACCTTCGATCTGGCGAGTGGTTTCCAACAAATTCCCATGGATCCGCGCGATAGCGCTAAGACCGCATTCTCAACACCGAACGGCCATTATGAGTACGCTCGGGCATCCGAGGGCTTGAAGAACGCACCCGAGACCTTTCAGCGATTGATGGACAGTGTACTTCGAGGTCTCCAAGGTGCCGAATTATTCGTTTACCTTGACGATATCGTCGTAATCGCTCGATCGTTAGAGGAACATGGCGTAAAGGTTCGGCGATTAATGGCTCGGTTGCGGCACGCAAATCTCATACTTGAACCCGATAAGTGTGAATTTCTGAGAAGAGAAGTGTGCTATCTCGGCCACATAATCGGGCGAGATGGTTTACGGCCCGATCCCCGTAAACCTGAGGCCGTGAAGTGCTTCCCGACTCCGAAAACGGCGAAAAATATCCGACAGTTCCTCGGACTCGCGGGATATTACCGCAGATTCATCGAGAATTTCTCCGGTCGCGCCAAGCCACTGTCCGACCTCTTAAAAAAAGGTAGGCAGTTCGAGTGGGGAAGTGCACAGCGGCGGAGTTTCAGAGATCTACGTAAGGCCCTGTGCACGGAACCGATACTTAAATTCCCTAATTTCAAACAACCATGCCAGCTTACCACGGACGCGTCGGATTATGCGGTCGGGGCAGTGTTAAGTCAAGAGCATGATGGCTTTGACTTCCCAATAGCCTATTTTTCCCGCATACTCCTACCCGCCGAGGTAAACTATGGCACGACAGAGAAGCAGTGTCTCGCTATAATGAAGGCTTTGGAGCATTATCAGCCGTACTTATATGGTCGAAAATTTAAACTTGTCTCCGACCACGAGCCCCTTAAATGGATTGGGTCTATAAGCGATCCGGGCAAAAGATTAGTACGGTGGAGACTGAGCGTCCAAAATTACGATTACGAGTTTATTTATAAACCCGGAAAGCTGAACATTAATGCAGACGCTCTCTCCCGTAATCCTATAAATCCACTATCATCGGAATCCAGCGAGTCGGAGGAAACCGATCGCCCACCTATGGTACTCCCTATAGATAACAGGAGACCACGGTTGCACTCCGCTCCGAATGAACCTCGCGCAGGGCAAGGAAATCCGAGATACCCCGACCCTACTGCTCGGAGCCCCGTGGCCTTGCGTACGCGTCAACGAACAGCTGACCCGAACGCGGTACGAGCGGGGCCGAACTATGTAGAGTCTTCCGGGACGAGTTCGGGGGAGGAACGGCGGCCGATACAGCGGCTCAACCGCAGCATGCTCCCTGCCCCTCTCCTTCCTTCGAAACGAAGAATTCTTAAACGGCCTGCACAGCTGGCCGATAAGAAACTTTGCCCACCTCCAGTACCCGTAGATGCCAGACCCACTACAAGATCTGTGGGTCATAAAGACACGATTGTTCCTGTCGATTGCCCTCCTAGCGAAACGGAGGACAGCACACCAGTGGAGGAGCTCGTTCCCGATGTAAATAAATCAATTCGCGAAGAATTACAGCGCACCTTCGGAAAATTCGACGAGTCGTTGAAACAACTCGAAGAGAAATTTTGCGAGAATCAGGAACAATCCACCGATCTTGTTGAGATATCCTTGACCAGACGGCTTTCGGATGGCGAGAAGGTCGATGAACCGACCCGTGAGGTACTCAATGACTTGGACCCTATCATAGGTAGAGACGATCATGTACTTCGCGCACGGCTAAAAAAATTGTCTGAGCGGCGCCAACAGATTACAGAAGAAGAACTCTTGCGAAGAGTTAGCTTTGTAGGGCCCCGTTATTCACGCGGGAGCGAGCGAGACAGCGAAGCAGACGACGAGTGCGAAGAGCATGGAGCGTCGATTGCAGCCTCGACACTTTCGGAGGGGTCGGGCAGCAAACTCCTCTCGAGCGCCTTATCCCATATTTCTCTTCCAGGCGTACAGAGTGATGACGTACCGTCATGGAGACCTCGCGTCGAATTTCATCCGGCTAGCCACGAGATGACCGCGAGGCTGTTCCCCGAGTGGGACAAGGAGAGATGCACAACCATATCTCCAAAACAAGGTCGCTCGCTAGCAGAGGCTCTATCTCCACGTGGTCAGCTGTTACCTCGCAAAGAGTTAGCCGCTCCTTATTGTGATGCCGCGTCGGATGAATCCGACGTATCAAATTCACAATTGAATCCCAATCCCAGTAAAACGAACTCGGAAATTGTTGGGGACCGTGAAAACCTCACTTACCGGAGGGATAATTATGTACATTTCATCTCTGCTGACGGCGAGTTGACTACCCCGATAGGTAAATTATTATCGGATCTGGGATTGCTCGACTCGGAATCCAAACAGAAGAAAGATTTGGCGGTTGGACAAATTGCGGTGACGCAGTATGAACAACACCGAATTTTTAGTGTCGTAATTAAAGCCCGGCATTATGACGACACAAATCTCGATAAAATTCGAGACGGTCTTAATACTCTGGAACGGGAAATGATTCGATTGAATGTAAAATCATTCCGCATATCCCGTCATGGCGATTTCACGGACGAACTTGCCCCCAACAAGATCCTATCACTTATCCATTCGCTTTTCGAGAATAAGGGGATAAGTGTCACGGTCTGCTATGGGAGGACCCAGGTCCCGCCCACCGATTTGAGGGAGACAATAATTAAAGAGATGCACCGAGCCTTATCGGTGGCCATAAGGGCGTCACCAAGACCTATAGGCGAGTTCGAGAACGGTTTTACTGGCCGACCCTCAAAAATGACGTACAGAATTATATCCGTCGGTGCAAAAGCTGTCAGGAGCAGAAACTCGTTCGAGCAAAGACTCGCGAACCGATGCTCCTAACAGACACCCCGGCAGACACCTTTGATAAGGTATCCCTTGATACCGTCGGTCCGTTGCCTATGTCGCCCCATGGGAATAGGCATATACTGACGATGCAGGATAACTTATCAAAGTACTGCCTTGCGGAACCGATCCCCGATTTAAAGGCCACCACCGTTGCAGAGGCAATAGTGCGTCGGCTGTACAACCAATTCGGAGCCCCACGGGCGATCCTAACCGATCGAGGAACCGCATTCACGAATGGGTTGCTGCGGGAAATCTCCAGAATTTACAAGGTTAACCATACAACTACATCTGGTTACCGTCCGCAAACCAATGGTGCGTGGGAACGAAGTCATATCGTTCTAACCGAGTACATCAAGCACTATGCGGATAAATACGATGACTGGGACCGTTTATTACCCTTTGCCGAATTTTCTTACAGCACCAGCGTACACGAGGCAACGAATTTCACTCCGCACGAGATCGTGTTCGGAAAAACAGCGCGACAACCGAGTGAATTCCCACCCGAAAATCGGCTGGCCACAAGTGGTTCGTTCCTCGTTGAGCTCATAAAGCGACAAAATGAAATCCGAGAGATGGCCGGAGAATCCCTGAATAGAGCTAAAGAACGCTCCAAGCATTACTACGACCGTAAATGCCGCCCTTTTGAACGGAAGGTCGGGGATCAAGCGTACGTTTTAAAAGAACCTCGGAAGGGAAAATTTGATGCTCAATATCACGGTCCCTATAAAATTAGATCGATTACCGATAGGAATAATGTCGTCCTCGAGACGAAAAATGGCGAACGATTCGCGAAACACGTTGATAAAGTCAAATTAGCTTACATTTAGTTAGGTTACAACTATGTGCGTATCAATAGCAAAATGCTGACTGCAATTAGCTGCGTCTTTCTCTTCGCGGGCCGTCGAGTGGCCGAGTCAACACTGAAGAGCCCATACGTCGTCAACGGACTCGAAGATAACGCTGGAATCCACTACGAACTACAAACACCAAATCAAGTACAGCGAGCGGATTAGACGAAATGGTTATTCAAATGCATAAATCTTCAGCGAAATGAGACCAGAGATCGAACCTTGGGGACGAAGTATCGTTGCTCGCTGTGGAGAAGAATTCATGCTATCAGCGAGGATAAACAAGAGAGCGAACCAACACCTTCTCACTCTGACCAGCTTCGTATATCTCAAAGCTTGCTTCCTTCTCTCCCTCGGATACATCCGGAAAACGTTATGCTCGCGAAGAAAGAACTCGCGTCCAGCAAGGGGGTGCCCGCTCGAGCGTCCAGATATCGTCATATACGAGTCGAGCCGTGGGAAAAATTTGACACCGAGTCTGCCGATAAACACTTCGAGTCCAGCAAGAGAGGATCTCCTTCTTCGACCTGTTCCTCGCCAAGCGTTAGCAACAGCCTCCTCCAACATAAAAACAGAATCGGAAGGAGAGGGGACACAAAAAGGGGAACCGGAGAAGTGTTCGCTTCATCGGGGAGCAGTCGTTAAGTCCTCCTTCAACTACAATGGCATCAACGTCGACACCCGAAGTGACGAAAATGAACATGGGTCGTGTCATCTCGCATTACGTGCGGCGCGAAGAGTGCCCCGTGTGCGCGCAAGATGTGGGGAAGTGTCTCGACCTGTGCGCGAGCATTTTGAACTTTAATATCGCACGCGCCGCAAACGGATTACCACCGTGGTGCGCGATCTGTGAGGAGCCGGATGAAGACAACGGAAAGCATTCTTACGAAGGCTTCCTCGCCTTTCGTCGGAAGGTGATTCAATTCGAGTACGGTGCGGGGGTGGAGCCTCCCGCCAAAACCGGCACGTATCTCGCCGTTCCCGACGCGGAGTGCGTCCCTCCCCCGGTTCTAACGCTGCCTCAGACGCGGTCCATCGCAACCCCGGATCCTTCAAGAATGGTCACCAGGGAGCAGGCGAACCCGAGCCCGCGTGTCACGGGTCCTGCGGCTTCGGGTCGCGACCGCACCCCTCAAACCCTCCTGATCCTGGGCCCAAAATTTGCGGCCCACGGAGGGGTCTGCATCACTCGCTGGGAGATGGACAGCAAGCCGTCCACGGGAGCGCCGATCGCGGCTAGCAACCGATCGGCTGCGGCCATCCCATAACAGGCGGGGGCGCAGGTGATTAAGCCTCGCCCTCGTAATCCGCCGATGATGGAGGGCGCCCGAAACATCCCGCGACCTGGAAGACGGAGCCCGACGCGCCCCAGTCACCATCGGGGACGGGAGGAGCCCAGACCGACCACCTCAACGTCCAGACAGCAGCGGTTGGCGACATTCGGGGAGCTGGTGCGGACGGCCGCAACCCAACCGTGGATGGAGCAACAGCAGGAGAAGCTCGGAGAACTGGTGACTGCCCTCGCCAATGTGCTATTACGGGACGACTAGCTCGTAAGATTTAATTATTACTTATTGACTATGTACCGAAAAGACTGGTCTTCTAGCCAGTCTGTGTATTCATATATATGTATGTGTATGGGCCTAACTTTATAACTCAACGAGGACGTCGATCGCCTAAAGGGGGGGGGGGGGTGGTTGTTACATCCGGTCCCACGGTGGACTTTTCTTTATTTTTGTACTTTTTGTACTTTTGTGCTTTGTAACGTCGTGTCTCTGTGCGGTGTCGGGTAAAAATCGCCTAAGCGACACCGGATGTGCCCGGTCGAATTCTGCTGATCGGACATCGCCTGATCCACAGAATTCGACCGTGAGACTTCGGGAGCGGGCAAGTTTCCATCAACGTGGACAAAAATCCCCACCGGGGTGATAGCCACCGAGCCGATGTCGGTCCGGTGGCAGCAAAACATTGTCAGTTCCGATTTGTCCACGGTTCGCTCCTGGAGTCGGAGAAAACTCCTAGTAACAGCAGTACTCGCGGCGGTGTAATAAGTCCAGGCTACCAACCCGGCGGACCCGCACAGAGACGTCAGTCTTTACTAGTAACGTAGTTAGGTAACGATATACTCGCGGCGGTGTAGGAAGATCAGGGTAGCGACCCGGCGAACCCGCATAGAGGCATTGATCGTTACTTTAGAAAACCATATTATTCTCTAAAATCCGAAATATCTATCGAGCCAGTGATAAGGGTGCGGGGCCTACATTGAAGCCCCGGACAAAAATAGAGGACACATAAGTTCAGCGTGCGGTACGCGGGAGTGAAACGCGGGGAGATTGTCCCCGCGGAAGAGCGGAAGAGTGAGTGTGCGAGAGAGCGACGCGGGGGAAACTGTCCCCGCGTAACGGCGTGACTACCCGCAAGGACGTAAGTAGATTAACCACAATATAATAAAATATCACTAATAAACATTTACCCCCTAAATACCCATTGTCAGATTTGTTTCTCCACTCCCATTTCCACAGAAGAATTTGCCGGGCCCGTATTAGTGCGGCTATCCCTTCTACTTTAAGGAGATTATATTGAAGAATCCAAAGATAAAATAAACATAAAATAAAATCGTCCCTCCTGGACGTAACAAGAATATTGAAGGGATCCCCCTTAAGGGAATCCCATTTATATTTGCGACGTAATGCGGGCCTCGGACGAGAGCGCAGTGCACGAGGTGGCAGTGCCTGTTTCGCGTACTAGCAGCACCAAAAGATTAAATGTCTTTTTCTTTTTTTCTTTTCTTTTAAATAAATTATTACCTTTAGGAAGGCCACGAGAGCCCGAGGTGACTGCGTCCCGTGCCCTCTGACGTGAAGGTGGTGCGCCCATAAGGGGGTCCTCCTCAAAATATCGGCGTCGGGGAAGGTCGGAGGCACGGACGCCCCTGTCCGCTCCGGGCGTTGACCCAGGCGGGTACACGCGGGTTTTCCCTCACGGGAGCAGGCGAGCATGGAACATCGGTACTCGCGGTCAAGGGATACCCGAGGGGACGCTGGCTTAGGACCAACGTAACGTGTCTCCCGCCCCTCGGGCTACGCGGCCAGGGAGCCGCACCTTCCGGCCGGCATCAAGGACGTCGCGGTCCGTGAAAATCGGCGCCTCCGTGACGGGACCGCGGTGAGCGGTGGCGGACGGCGGGTGATGTTTTTTTTGGGGTTTAGCGTCAGCTGCGGGCCCACCGCGGGGTTTGCGGGACGCCCTGCCCTTGCGAAGGAGGCCTCCCCCACGGGCGACGTCGCTCACCGGGTTCTGGAGGAAGGCGTTCGCGGTGCCGGCTTCAAATACTGCGAGGGGAAATCCGCACGCGGGTATCGGCGGGGTGGCGCTGGGTCTCGGCCGACGTCAAGTGCCATACGCGTCAATCGCACTGTTGCCGAAGTTCGAAATTCGGCACCGTCGCGATAAGAGACGGCGAATTCTAAGAATTCCATTACAAGGGAGAGAGAGAGACAACGACATTGTCGCGCTAGGGCAAGCCTTGCTCCGGCGCGGCGAGGGGGGTGCGGAGCGCCGAGCCTCGGGATGTGAGGTGAGGAATCGGCTGTCGGGAATTTGGTGAGCTCGCGTCCAGTCGAATTTTCGCAAGGTTCAAGTAGAGTCAGTGAGTGCCGGCTGAGGCTTCAGAGCGGTGAGCCCGATTCTCCATCCTCTATTTCTAGGTAAGCCTGGGATTTTCGCTCCCGAGTCATCTTTGCGAATTTTGGGGAACAGTCCCCGTCATAGTTTCTTTTTTTGCCTGGAGGCGCGCATAAAGGATAATGGACTCGGGAGGTAGAATTCCCACGTTTTAGTTCGGTCAAATTTAGCCGCGCCCAAGCCCTGTTTGCTATCGTAGTATTATCCCTGTATTATCTGATTCGTATTCTTTTTCTATGCAACTCATTTGAATATTACTTTCCCTATGCGACGCGAGTTAATACTCGAATGGTTCGATTTCAAAATGTGTTCGGTTAGCGTAATGATGTACGCTAGCGCGCCAAGACTAGCCGATGTATATATATCTCCGCCTCTCTCTAATGCGTGGTCTCTCGCGTCGATCGTACCATTATCGATTTTTCGAGCGATCGTAGGTCCACCGAAGTAGCGAGGATTTTAGGGCCCTGGAGCAATATCTCGCGCTCGAATAATACCCGTCCATCTCTCGTAATTATTAGTATTTTTCGTTTATCTCGTAATTATTATTATTTTTCGGTTATCTCTCGCAATTCTTATTATTTTCCAGTTATCTCTCGTAAATATTATTATTCATCGTTTATCTCTCGTATTTATTATCATTTTTCGGTTATCTCTCGCAATCATTATTATATTCCGTTTATCTCACGGGATTATTCTTAGTCTTCGGTTATCTCTCGTAATTATTATTATTTTTCACTTATCTCTCGCAATTATTATTCTTTTGCGGTTACCTTCGCAATTATTATTAGATTTCGTTTATCTCGTAATTAATATTATTCTTCGGTTATCTCTCGCAATTATTATTATATTCGGTTTATCTCTCGGGATTATTCTTATTCTTCGGGTATCTCTCGTAATTATTATTATTTTTCGGTTATCTCTCGCAATTATTATTATTTTGCGGTTACCTTTGCAATTATTATTAGATTTCGGTTATCTCTCGTAATTATTATTATTCTTCGGTTATCTCTCGCAATTATTATCATATTCCGTTTATCTCTCGGGATTATTCTTATTCTTCGGTTATCTGTCGTAATTATTATTATTTTTCGGTTATCTCTCGCAATTGTTATTGTTTCCCAGTTATCTCTCGAAATTATTGTTATTGTCCGACCACCTTGCCTAATTATTATTATTTCCCGGTTAGCTCAGTAATTCTTATTATTTCCCGGTTACCTCCCGTAATTATTGTTATCTTCCGGTTACCTTTCGTCATTATTATTACTTTCCGGTTACCTTACAGAATTATCATTATTTTTCGGTTACCTTACGGGAGTGGCATTATTCCTCGGTTACCGACCGTAATCTTCAGTATTCCCCGGATATCTTTCTTAGTCTCTATTATCTATTGGTCACCTCTGGCCTCCGGCCATCACTGGTGATACTTCCGGTTAGGACCATCATTCACAGGCCGCACCGACAAAAGTCCCGATTCGTCTCGAGTATCGGGCGTACCCTATCTTCGTCGGAGAGACCTATCATTTTCGGAGGCATCCTACGACCACGCGATTGAGGAGGCTATTGGCCGCTTTCGGGGGTTGTCCCCATCTAAGGGACCCCATGAACTGTTTTCGTTAATTTGGGCGATGTCGCGCCCTGCGAGCTGTCGCGTAGTTTCTGGCGTGGCGTCTCAACTATTTTTCTGGTCCTGCGTCGTTTTGCGTTTTGCGTTCACGATTGTCACGCGCGAGCCTGTAAGGCCATGTAAAGTCTGGGCTAGTAAAATAAACGCCTGTTATTACTTATGTTCCGAAATTTTCTTCATTCCACACGTCTGCGCCCCTCTACGAACTTCTCTCACTCCGGTGAGCTGAGTTAGCCGCTCCTCCCTCAGTCCTCACCACCCCTCTTACTGCGTTTGCATGGCCCTGGTACTCGCGGCGTCGCGAAAAATCAAGTCCATTCTAGACCCGCGGTATTTCATACCTGGCGCCCAACACGATGGCGTGAGACCAGTTTTCGGGATCGGGCCTTCTCCCGTTACCTCCTTTTGGCCGACGCAGTGGGTAGGGGGAGGAATCGACATCGATTGAGAAGTGTGGTAAAAAGTTCGTCCCAGTGTGCAGGCGTGCGTGCTTGCGTGCGTACGTGCGTGCGTGCGTAAGTCAGTGTGTGCGTCCGTGCGTACATGCAGGCGGGCGGGCGTACGCGCGCGCGCGCTTGTGCGTGTGTGTGTGTGTGTATGTGTGTGTGTGTATGACAACAATATATGGGTAGAAAAATTTCGGCAATTTGAAGACGCTACATGAAGGGGCGGCTTTTCAAAGCCCCCTAATTTATGGCATGGATATGTGGTGCCTTGGTTTTGTTTCCGGAATCCTTAAAATGTTTGTATGCGTGTCCACTCGAGTCTCGCCAACACTTTAGACAGGTCTCGACAAGTCAGGATTTCTTGGAAAAATAATAAACTTTAGGGATCTATCGCTGAAAGGCCTTTGGCGCCGATGGACCACTTGAGCTGCGAGACCCACAAAATCTTTTGACCCAATGCATCCCGACTTTATGTTTTTTGTCTCATGTTCCTCGAGCAATGTACACCGAGGCGTTATCGGAAAAATCTGGTGTTTTTCCCGAGATAGCGGGCCGAGTTTTTTTTCCCGAAGGCAGCGCCTTTTTACAGATCCACTGCGCTCAAAACTGGCCGCACTTTGCATGAAGCATCCAGTCGGTTAACATCGTGGAAATTTTTCGTACTCGTTAATACAACATGGAACAACTCTTGCGTGACCAAGCCGTGCTTTTACGCTCGTTCGACGATTTTGCTGCGTGGGAGCAACGAAGCGTCGAGTTCATCGAAGGGCTGGAAACGCAGAGTCGGATTAAGCGCCCGCGCTTATTAATTGGACATCAACAGTCACTAATCGCCCAAATAGCGCGTCTGGTAGGATTGAGGAATTCTGTGCGGAGCCGTTGTATACACAAGGGCGCAGAACGTGGTGATTACGGGTTAATCTGGCGCGAGGTTGACACGTCCTTCATGAGTTGGATATTGGCCGGTTCCATCATCAATCGCAGTCACATCGAGCCGAAACACTTTCTAAATGATGCTCGCGTCCTAGTGCTCCATCATGTGCAAAATATTATCAACAAGCGCAACAGTATTAAAGTTAATACAGTGTTCAATGGTGAATTCGCGAGTGGTGACAAACAATCCACTAAAAGTGTCAGCCCGCGAAACTGTGAACTATTTAGCACAAGCGATTTGAATGAGTGATATGAACAGCGTATTACGTAACCCACTTTAACCTTACTCGACGAATTTCAAGAACGAGATAGTGGCTGGGCTCTGCAGAAAATACTCAACCTCACGATAAAGTTGAATAAGTATAATCCGATGCGTGCGGGGTGCTCCATATCATTGGAACGGGAAATAATGATGAAGAGGGCTGTGGTTAACGTCAAATCGCGTGATAATGCATGTTTCGCATGAGCAGTTGTCGCTGCTCTATACCCAGCTGAACGACACAGTGAGTGTCCATCTTCATACCCTCATTATTCGACAGTACTAAATCTGAAGGATATCGAATTCCCGGTGACGATACATCAGGTAAAGAAATTTGAACTTCAAAACAATGTATCGATCAATGTGTATACCACCTCCAACAAAAAGGACATGTTTCCAATACGCGTGACTCAACAGAAGAAGCAGAAGCACATCAATTTCCTGTACATGCAAGATACTGAGGACGACAATCTGAGGCATTTCGTATGGATCAAGAACCTGTCGAGACTCGTGAGGGCGCAACTGAATAAAAAGGAGAATAAAAAATATATATGCGATCGGTGTGTAAATTAAACATTAATACAAAATTATACATCTACTAAACGAGAACATTTAAAAAAAAAATCTTGTTTTGGTTTGCAGGTGTTTGCACCACTTCGGTTGCGGGGAAAAATTGCAATCGCATGAGGTTGATTGTGGGGCGATAAACGACTGTGCAATACGACTACCAAACGACACCAGCAAATGGCTCCTATTCACCAACTTTAGCCGGAAAGAGCGACATCCCTTCATTATGTATGCTGATTTGGAGAGTGTGTTGGCAAAGACTGATGGGGCGAACCTAGCGAAAGACATGTATCAACAGGATGAAGTGTTTAGTATCGGATATTACGTGTCTTGTTCGTATGACAATTCATTATCTTCATATCACTCGCGTCACAGTGCTGATTGCATATCATGGTTTGTCGAAGAACTAAAAAAGCTAGCACTGCGGATAAAAGAAATGTTCTGTGACAATGTGCCAATGGTATATTTAACACCGAGTGAGTGGGCAAGTTTTCGAGCAGCAACTCAATGTCACATATGTGCGAAACCATTTGCGCAAGAAGACGTACGCGTTCGAGAATATTGTCATCTGACTGGACGCTATAGACGTCCTGCCCATTCCCACGGCAACCTCAATTATAAGCAGTAATTTTTCATTCCCATAGTTTTCCACAATTTATCCGGTTATGATGCGCATTTTATAATCAAGGAAGTAGCCACGGCGTTCGAAGGAAGAACCGACGTGCTACTAATTACAAAGGAGAAATACATCTCCTTCACGAAGCATGTTGAAATTGAAGACGATTCAAAACGCAAGATCTAATTGCGCTGTATCGACTCATACAAATTCCTCAACACCAGTCTCGACAAATTAGCCGCATTCTTGACCGAGGACGAACTCAAAATTTTACGCACACAATTCCCAACTCTCTCGACAGACGATTTCAATTTGCTAACGCGAAAAGGGGTCTTCCCTTATGAATATATTGATGACGTGACCAAGCTAGATGACGCTTGCCTTCCACCACGTGGCGCATTTTACAGTTCCCTGACAAATGCTACAGTATCGGAGAACGAGTATGCACATGCTGAGAAAGTTTAGGAACGGTTCTCCATTCGAACGCTGGGTGACTATAGCGATTTGTACCTGAAGACAGATGTCTTGTTATTAGCGGACATTATCGAAAACTTTCGAAATACATGCGTTGAAAGCTATGGCCTAGACTCTGCGTATTACTATACATTGCCCGGATATACCTGGAATGCAATGCTAAAACACTCGAATGTCAAGTTTGAATTACTAAGTGACATTGACATGGTTTTATTCGTTGAGCGGGGTATACGCGGTGGTCTGAGTCAATGTTGAAACCGATATGCGCACGCTAATAGCAAGTACATGGAGTCGTTTGATCCATCGAAAGCATCGTCACGCTTGCTGTATTTTGACGTCAACAATCTGTTTGGGAAATGTAACGTCAACAATCTGGTTGGACAATGCATGGGCAATGTGTTAACCTTTGCCAAACGCAGGTTTTCGATGGGTCAACGACGTGCCCAATTTTGATCCATCATGCATCGCGCTAGACTCATCTACACGCTACATCCTTGAAGTCGGCTTGGAATATCCCCAACCTCTACATGATGCGCACAAAGACCTGCCGTTTTGTCCGATACATGAAAAGCCGCCGGGTAAGCAGGGGGAAAAGCTGTTAGAAACCGTCTGCGATAAAAAGCGTTACATCATACACTACCGGAATTTACAACAGTGCTTACGCCATGGACTTTGCTTCGTGAAAATCCATAGAGTCCTAAAGTTTACACAATCCCCGTGGCTGCGTTCGTATATCGAGTCAAACACCCAGTTTCGAACTCTCGCCAAAATTGATTTCGAATAAAATATATTCAAATTAATGAATAATGCGCTCTTTGGCAAAACGATGGGGAATGTGCGCAATCATGTAGATGTAAAGCTTTTAACAAAATGGGAGGGCAGGTATGGCGCAGAGGCTATGGTTGCGAACCCAAACTTCCACAGCCGTAGTGTTTTTTCGGAAAATCTCGTTGTCGTGGAATTGCGCAATCTCGAGGTAAAATTCAACAAGCCGATATATGTGGGTATGTGGATATTCGACATTTCCAAAACGTGCTTGTATGGATTCGATCACGAGTGTATTGTACCTCTGTATCGGGATGAATGTAAAGTCATGTATACCGATACAGATAGTCTCATATATGACATTGAGAGCGATGATATATATATCGACATGGAGCGCGACATTTCAAAGTTCGATACAAGTGATTATTCAGCGGACAATATGTATGGTATACCGCTCGTCAACAAGAAGGTCTCATGAAAGACGAATGTAATGGAGCATTTATGACCGAATTTGTTGGACTTCGATCGAAAATGTATGCGACGCGTGTCGAGGGTCAGAAGGACAGAAAAAAGTTAAAGGTGTCAAGAGTAGCGTTGTGGCTAGGATAATCACATTTGACGATTATGCTCGATGCTGGAAGGAAGAAGTTGAAATGGAGCGTAGTCAAACGTGCATTCGATCAAAGTTGCATAAGGTCTACACCATTCGCGAGACGAAAATCGCTCTGAGTCCTCACGACGATAAGCGGTATACCATACCTGGGACCTCTGATACCCTACAATGGGGGCATTATAGCATACCATCATGAAAAATTATGTATACATTTTTGTAACATTAACTTGTTAAAACTTTGTATATTTTTTTTCATAAATATTAACTCGATTTAAAACTTGTGAAAATTGTGTATATTTTTCGTAAATATTAACTCGAGCTCGTTAAAATTATATTTATTGTAAATATTTTATGTAAAAATGCATTTCTCTGTATAAGAAAACGGCTTTCGTAATCCATGTGTACCCATTATTTTCCATCATGCACTTTTTCGGGAGTGGGGGAAAAAAGGAAAAAGGGAGAACGTGGAGCGCCACGTAATGGCTCGAAGCAGTAGAAAGTCATAAAAGTCGACAAAAAATTTCCGTCACAATTTTTTATTGCCGACTACAAGTCGGATTTACTTATCCATCTGTTGTGGCTGTTAAATAGGGTTTAATAAGAATCCGCCTTATGTGAGAATTAGAGAAGACGCACGGGATTGGCCGAGAGGGCTCGACCAATCACGGGCCGAAAAAAACGCTCTCGCTCGAGCATCGTGCCGGGCGAGAGACTATAGTCTGTTGTCGTACGTCTGTCGTTAAGTCGAGTCAAAAAGCTTCCATATCCTCTAGTCATAAAACAAAAGAAAAGTATTAAGCTACGCGAAGTCACACTGTGTAGAAGGAATAAAGATTTATTATATCGTTAAGAAATAAACGATCGTATCGAGAGTATTTCTTCTGATCCCGATCCACTCCCCCTTCTTCAGCAGTTCGAATATTGAATTATATCGAAATATTCAAAAGGTTATGGGCCCAGTTACGTTGACTGCGAAACTGCTGGAAACGGGTTGAGTGAATCGATCGCGAGTGCCGTGCGAGAGACGACAAGTTTTTCGAGAACACGAGAAGCGTCGATGCGCAGGAAGGGCACAGCACGAGGCACGTGGAAAAAAAGAGGCGGCCATATTGGCGAGGCGAGTGTGCGGTGGACGAGATTCGTGCGCGGCGGGTTCACGAGTTCGAATATTGAATTATATCGAAATATTCAATAGTGGTTATTGTCGAAACCTAGCTATTTTACGAACATTCGATTATCGCGCTTCTTCAATACTGCCTCAATGAGATAGATATCGGGGTGCTTGACACTGAGATGCTCTTATTCGTAGAAATCACCGGCAATCGGTTAATCTTTATGGTCCTTCAAGTGATACGTCACCGGATGCGTTCTTTTCACACAGCATATGGTAAATATTTCCGTTGTCCAGTTTGGTGTGTAACCCTTTTCGAAGAGAGTCTTAAATTTGCTGATTCTCACTTTATCACCAACAGTGAATTTCGGTTGTCTGTTCATTGGCGGCTTATTGAAAACCTGCTGCAAGTGCTTCTCATTTTCCGCGTTGACATTTCTCGGTTTCATCTTAATGGTACGGTGTACAGAATCATTATATTCGGCTACTAGATTATCAAGAATATCGATCCATTTATAATTACCACGAAGACTAAATTGCATCCACATCTTATTCTTCAAAGTCCGATTGAAACGCTGGCAAATTGATGCCTTCAAGTTGCTATATGTTGAATACATGTGAATATTGTACTTTTTCAGGAGAGCCTTACAATCACAATTGTAAAATTCTTTTTCCCGATCAACGTGTAAGTTCTGCAGAATGCGTCCCTGAACGAGGATCGACTTCACTGCGGCGGCTGCATCTGTACCACTCATACTCAGCATTGGCACGGACCAGGCGAATTTTGAGAAGGTATCGATAACGGTGAGGAGAAATTTGCGTTTGGAGTTTTGACATGCGTATGATGACATATCGACGAGATCAGCTTGCCAGGTCTCGTCCAAGCCACGGATGTCCACATGTTGACGCGGATAGTTTCGTCGAGCAGGCTTATGTAGATCCAGCACGAGAGCACCCCTTTTTTCGTTCATTTTCCAGTCCACTCAGGCGTGCGTCCAATTCAGCAATGACGTTTGAATTACGAATCACCAAGTCTTGTAGAGTTTTGACATCGGCCTCGAGAGTCTTTGCAATGTCTCTCATCGTAGCTTCAAGTCCATTAACCAGCAACTGGCTTCTCTCATTAATTTCTGTGCGAATGTTCTTAATGGTAGTTCGGGATTTTTTGTGTAAAGCACTTAGAGTGATGGCGTCGTCTTCCCCCTTCGGATTAGCAATGTTGCACAATCGTTTCTGCCCCACGTCATAATGACCATCGGGTTAAACCCAAGCCCAGGTCGGCCTGGAGGACAATACTTACTGAGGAGTACACTCTTACGCAATTGGCGTCCAAACACATCGACACTCATGTGGATAATGCGTAAATTCTCCGATGCCGAGTTAATAAATTATTTCACCTTCACGCAATTCCTCGATAATCGATATAATTTCACTCGCATCTACCGAATTTCCGGCTGCTTGTGATGCGAGAAGTAGGCTTGTGATGCGAGAAGTAGGCGAAGACGATCTACTAGCTCATTTGGATTGTCCCAATAAATATAGTCCAATTGGGTGTTGTTTCTAGCTAGCTTATACTTTGGCATACCTTGTCCCACATGATGATCGACAATATTTGCGACATATGTGTTGGATTTGTGGCTGGTGTTACGTCGTATACCGTCACTAGGCTTATAAACCTTTTTGTGCGCATTCGTCGAGATGACAATCTTTTCATAGTTTTTCAAATCGTCCAGTGTGAGAGTTTCGACATTTAATTTGCCAAGCATTAATTTGTTGTTTGCGAGATTCCGTACACCATATATGACGTCCAAGCTTGCCTTTCTATTTGTTTGTAATAGCAGGAGATATTCGCTGATCAGCTCATCGACATTTTGCGAGTCATCGTCATCCCCATATATCAATTTGAACGAATCTTGGGTTTCACTCTTGAAGGAATCTAGTGTCTCATTTTGATGTTTCACACTATTTAACGCATCTTCAGCACCTTGTTCAGCATCATCACTCACTTTTTCATCCTTAATTTCCTCCTTCACCACCACCTCGCCGTTTTTATACGACACCAATTTCTCCAATGGCCCCACGATATGTTTAAAGACATCTTGCTTTCTCCGGTCATTGCTATCTTTTCCAATTTTCATAATCTGATGCTTTCGTGTGATTGCATCGCTCGCCTTGGCAAGTTCGCGCAATACATCTTTTTCCCGCAACAGTTGTTCGCTCTTCATGTTATCACCCCCAAGGCGTGCACAATCCTGTCGCTTCAACCACCTGTGATGAGTCATTTATCAATGGTTAGAAAATAATCAAAACCTTGTCTATATCGACCCTCATTAATATCGCTATCCTTATCAATCGTGACAAATGCATACTTGTCAGAATTCCAACATTTAATGCACATATTATTAAAGCACGTATAAGTCATGTCCGTATTAACATTATCGTTGTACACGTGTTTGAGATTCATTCCATCTTGCTTGAAAAGCACCGCGAAATTTGCATTGTCTCTTACGAGATGTTTGGGGATACGGGTGTACGTCTGACAAAGATAAAAACTGTCAACAATCTCGTGTCTTCCCATGGAAAAGTAGGCTCTAACATTATCCTGCTTTTCGCATGCTATATCATCAAAGATGAATATAGAGTTGGATCGTGCATCACTTGGTGGTATCACTTGTCGGTGCGCCTCGAATGGATGATACGCTACTCCACTCATAGGTTCGAGTAATGGTTCGAGCAACTTATACTTTGGCTGCCATAGCGATTTGGAATACAAGTACATGTTCTCAAATTTCAAGCCATTCGGATGGATGATGAGAGTGAGCAGAGCATTGATTTTTCCACAATTCGATGGACCGCAAAATACGGCACGTATGCTATCCGGCAATAAATGCCCATGACGTTTTTGTTTCCTCCCACCGTCTTTGACAAACAAATCGTTTGCTTCTTGGACATCATCTCACACACGACTAACGGCGAAATCATATAAATAGCATTCTTATAGGGATTATTCATCAGTCGCATATTGGCTTTAGACATGATCGTGCATCGCAAGAGCGGTAAGGGTTTGGTCAATCGCCTAATCAACAAGCTCCCCGTTGAGCGACATCTGCCGGGGTATCAGTATTGTGGGCCAGGCACAAAGTTGACCAAGCGCCTTGCTCGTGGTGATCCGGGCATTAATCCATTGGATACGGCTTGCAAACAAGACGATATTGCGTATTCGAAAAATCCGGATAATCTTGAAGCGAGACATTTGGCGGATAAAATGGTGGCTGAACAGGCTTGGCAACGTTTACCGCGCGAGGCGCGAGTATCGGCGAAAAAGCCAGTGCTTGGGGCGTGACAAATATTATGAAGACCAAGAGAAAATTTTGCACGAGGATGAAGGCTCGCAAGGGTGGCGTTTGTTTGAAAAAGATAATTGACGCTGCAATGAAGACACTGATTCAAAGAAATGATCCGCATAAGATTATTAAATCAGCTCTAAAGGGTGTTCGTGCAGCTGTGAAGCTGCAGGGTGGTAAAGTACGCACACCTCGGGTTCTACCTGTACCCCATTAAATTGGTGGTTTATTGCCGTTCCTCATGCCAATTTTTGCGGGTCTTAGCGCCGCGGTTGCTTTGTCAGGTGGTGCGGCTAGTATAGCTAAAGCGGTAAATGCTGCTCAAGCAGCTGAACGTGAATTGGATGAAAGTAAGCGCCATAATCGGACAATTGAAGCAATTACATTAGGTCGGGCTCTACATCTGAAACCATATAAGCAGGGATTAGGTCTTCATATCAAGTCAAAAAACTAGAAGTAACGCTACCACACCGACCCCCCACCGAACGCGACCTACTAAAATATGCGAAAATCCTAAAGATTCCACATTTTCGTGGAGTTTACATGCGTGATACATTGCCAGCGAACGGACCCCGCAAATGTGAAGCAGCAATTGTGAATTTGGATGAAAATGTCGGTCCTGGAAAACACTGGGTCGCCTACAAAAAGACTGGATGGAAAGTCGTGTACTTTGATAGTTTCGGCAATCTTCCACCACCATTCGAACTCATGAGATATTTTCGTGTTGGTAGCGTTAATTATAATTATACTAAATATCAAGAATATGATACGATTGACTGTGGCCATTTGTGTCTGAAGTTTCTTTGTCGGCAATTACAGCACAAAGGCAAATATACACTATACTATATAGGGGGGAAATGACATGGAGAATTCAGTCGTGCATTTACCAGCTTCATGGATGAAAGTTTAACATTGACCATATCTGGCTCATCATCCATACTCGAGGCGCAATACTTTCTACCCATCGAACCCCCGCCACATAAAAATTATACTCTCGGTCTCGTGGAATTGTTAACGTTCCCTCAACTCTATTCCCAATATTGATGTTGACCATAATAAACTTTACGTGGAAGATAAGGTGTTGACAATACCTACGGGCAGTTATGAAATAGAGGATATCGAGACGTTTGTACAAGCAGAGCTCTCGCGTAAAAGCATCGAAATCAGCATTAAACCCAATAATAATACGTTACGCAGTGAGATCGAGTGTGATTGTGAGGTAAATTTTGAGCCGAAAGATTCTATTGGACATCTGCTCGGCTTCACCCCATGCATATTGGAAACCAATAAAAGACATGAATCCGACCTTCCAGTAGCCATTCTCAAAGTGAACGCCCTACGCGATGAGTGCAACATTACCGCTGGTGCCTATATTAACGAACAAAAAGTGTACAAGATACATGAATTCTCTCTATCTGTGCCACCGGGCTATAAGATCATTGAAGTTCCCTCGCATGTAATTTATCTGCCAATCACAAGTCGAACGATTGATACGATACAGCTTCGCATAGTGGATCAGGATGGTGATTTGGTAAATTTCCGTGGTGAAGTAATCAACATACGCCTGCATATAAAGTCGTGATGGGTATAGTTTTCAATATATTATCCAATAACAATAACCGACCATGGATAAAAACAATCAGTTGTCGGCCAGCGCCCACAGTGCTAACACCTCACAACGTGCTACTCTTGGAGAATTTGGGTCTCAAAGTGCGTGGCGAAAGCGTGTAAAAAATGATTTAGTCTCTGGTCTGTGCATCTGTTGCGTGAAATGGAAGAATAAATTGTAAACATTCAGACACCTGTGGAATTTGATGACTCCATCATCCATTGTGAGATTCACGCTCATCAGCCATATGCATCTTCAACCTTCAATAACAGCGATGAAATCTGTATTGCTATCCAACATCAAGACCTCTCCATCCTGCCAAGCAAGAGTTCCCTACACACATGTGGGACATTATCCAAGCGTGACGGGGCGTCAACCACTGCTACAAGTCTCGTCAACAATGCCATTTGTCATTTGTTTGAGGAAGTGCGATATGAATTGAATGCCATAGAAATCGATCGTAATAAGAATGTCGGCATTTCGAGTGTATTGAAGGGATATTCATCTCTCTCACCGGCCGAAAGTTCTATGCTCGAGAACACTGGATGGCTCAATGTCGAAGAGACCAAGCAGATTGTAGATGTATCGGGAAACTTTGACGTCTGTCTACCGCTCAGCATGCTCCTCGGTTTTACCGAAGATTTTCGTAAAATTGTCTTAAATGCCAAGCATGAGTTGATTCTCACGAGATCAAAGACCGACGACAATGCCATTGAACAAACGGCCGCAGAAGACTACAAACTCGTATTGCATAAAATAGAATGGCCCGTACCGTGTGTAACAGTCTCGGATCAGCGAAAAATTCAACTTTTCAAGTTCCTCGCCAAAGACGCCCCAATCGCCATGAGTTTCCGAACATGGGAACTGTATGAGTATCCGTTGCTGCCTGCCACCTCTAAGCACGTGTGGTCTGTGAAACCTCGAATCAGCTGGAGCAACCACGATATGTCGGACTCGCGCTGCAGACGGGACGGAAAAATAAAAATCAACACAATGCGAGCCACTTTGATCATTGTAACATGAGCGATGTCAAACTATACCTCAACTGGCAATGTAATCCATATGGAAATTTGAATTTGAACATTCATCAAAATCAATATGCTCTACGACATGCATGCAAACTTTCAACTGACCTATTACAACAAAGAGGCTGAATCATGGCTGAGCAGGATTTCAATTTTTGGAAAAAGCCCCCCATGTTGTTATTGACTGCTCAAAACAAAACGATTCTCTCAAGTCCGGCCCTGCTGACGTGCGTCTTGAATTTGAATCGAAAAACAATATTCCACCACAAACTTCGGCATACTGCATGATCCGTCATGATCATATTGTCGAGAACAATCCAATCAGTGGTGGGATTAAAAAATCGGTATAAAATCATGTCAATGATTCGCACCCGCATCAGTCAACATGGAGCTTATCATCGATGTACAGGGCTTCAAGAGTTCCATCAACAAATTTGTCTTAAAGGAGATGTCCATCGTCAAATTCCGCGACAAGGATGTTAAACCGTTGACGCTCACCTTCGACGCACCATTTGCATGGGACTCTCTACCGATCAAGTAGAAAATGACAAACAAGTGGTTGGAACGCCGTTTCCATGGAATAGAATGGGACCACAGCGACCTATCATACGAGGCAGCTAGAAAGACAATTCGACGAATCTTGCAAGGAGCTTCCACCATTTATGCGAAGGGATTCGAGAAATGCGCATGGTTATCAAGATTCACGGATGCCGCAACAAAGGTCATCGACTTGGAGACTCTGGACTGTCATCGCTGCAGACGTTGCCGAAAATCACAAACTCCAAATGCCCCCATCATTCCTTCAACACGAAATACAACTGCGCTCATGACAATGTAAAATCGCTGAATATAAAACATTTCGGTAGAAATATATACTATTCGTATTCATTCTCCGACGAAACCACATTGAATTTTTCCTTCATCTACATTTCGATTAAAAAATTTTAATACATTTTACATAGTCCACACTACGCGTCGAAAACGATAGCGAGATGACTGTGATGCGAACAGTTCAACCATGCTGTCCCGACAAATTTGATCTTCGTTTTTCCGCCTCCGAAGGAAACTTTCCGATTTCGATGAAAGTTGGCATGCTTGTAGAATGGGTAAAAATAGGGGACACGAATTTTTTGATATCGGCGGAACCCGATTTTCAAGGGTTGAAAAGCATCCTCGAAAATTGGGGTGTTTTTCGTTTTTCGTCGATCACGTTTTAACGGTACGCGATGTGGAAAAAGTTCAAATTACAACAAGGTTTATTTTTTCGTGTACTATACATTGGAGATGAGAACGATGCAGATACCAACAAATTTCATATTGTTTATTGCCAAAATGCAATTTTTTCAACCGTATCTCCGAGACTTTTTAATCGATTGGGATGTAAATTTGCATACATGTAGAGAATGGAAAAGTGCGGATGCGGATGTTTTCTTTTTCCGATATCTCACAATTAAAGGGTTGAAACTGCCCGTCGATTTTTTTGCCGAGAGCATCGTATTATCAGCTAGCCTTTTGGCATTTCGGTCTAAATTCACGTCAACATACGTTCGTGTTATGACGCAATATTTGCAATTGCATATTTGTAACATTCCGGCGCCTCCCCCCAACGGTCCCCTTCTCGAAAGGCAAACGTTCAAAGTTCTTACCGTGCGGCATGGACGAACGCTTCAAGAAATAAAAATGGGTTAGAAAGAAAGTACAATCAGTCAAAATAGTCGATACACATTTTCTCGTTGTCGAAATAAAAATAAAGTTTGAAGGGAAAAAATGTTGTATTTTTCGATTACTAGACGTTCATGATGATAATGGTGAGTACACCAATAAAACGCGTTCTATTTATTGCAATAATTCGTGAATTACTTGTGAAAAAACCCCCTTCAGTTTTCCACTAATATGGGCAGAGGCAAGGATCGCAACCACGGACTGACTTCGTGCTTCGGGAAGCAACTAGATTACAATTGTATATTTACGAAGAAATTCTCCCCCGCCACGGACTGCCTTTGAAGATTACAATACAATGGGAGAAGTGTTCTCACGCTTACTCATTTAGGAAATGTTTTTTCATGGGTTATACTTATTACAATAATGATAGTCATGATAAAAGTGTTTGAAACAAAGATATCTCTTACACCACGCACAAGTGATAATAGCTGCTTCGTCGCCTATATCGCATGTCGGTACATTTTGTGAAAAGCAAAATTCTATCGGATTTTCGAAGTTTGGCGGTCTTTCTTCTTCGTACCCGCTTTTGTACCACGCATATTTGAAAAGATTTGTAAGCCGTGGCGAAGAAAACTGGTTGTGTGTAAGAGATTGTAATTTAACAATATTGTCTCTCAAATGAAGATTAACATCGTAATTGTATAATATTACTGCGTCTGAAAAGTGTTTGACGAAGTTTTTCCATACATGGAAGCCATAAACATCAAGGGGCTGTATCATTGCAGTCGTACCGGCAAGAATTACTAATTATCTAAGGGACTGATTGTCTACAGAACCAATGAAACTGGTGCAATATATTTACCTGCTGGAATGGTTAAAACTTTAATATCTTTCCCTTGCATATGCATTTCTTTAAATGCAGTTGGACATTGACCGCTCCAAGAATTCAGAAGTATTACCGATTTTGGACCCGTATTAGAATATATACTTCTTGGAGCCATCGCTTCAAATGATTAGTCGTCAATTTTCCAGATTTCGAAGCCAATAGAAATATATTTTCGGCTCTAAACATAGTTTGTTCCACTCGAGGACCAAATCTGCCGGTAGGTTCATTTAAAACCATCAACATAGGTGCCAAAAGCTGGCCACTCGCGGAAAGCAAAGGCTATATTGTATAACTGTGTGTTATTGATGTTTTCGATTGCACGACTGCCTCAACGGATTTCTGCCCTTCTTTCGCCAATGTGCGGCCTGTATGTAGCTCTAAATTGAACCCACTCTGATCAGAATTAAATGTGATTTCAGCCCCAACGTTGGCTATGGTGACTTTCACCATTTCTATAAATTCGATAACTTTGTTTTGAAGTGTATCAGCGTTTAATAATTGTTGTTTTGTTACATATTTAGTCATCTTCCGTGACACAATTCCATGTTGGTTTTTGAATGACCTTACCCAAGAAGTGGATGCTTGGAAATTTACGGCTGGTATTTCTACAATTTCTCGAGCACGTAAGGCTCATCGTCGAAGATCTATATCATAGACAGGCAGCCTTCTGTCCAAAGCATCATTAAAATTGTTTAAGGTGTAGTGAGCTATCTTTGTTAACTTTTCTTTGTAGATGCCACCCTTATTTATACTACGGGCCCACTGGCGCAACTGCGACTCTGATTCCACCTATTTGAATTTCGTTTGAACAGATGCTAACTTTCTATTGCCATTTGCCCCGGATCTCCAGTAATCTACAGCTCTTGTCTTGTATTAGTAACTCAATTCTTCTATATCTTGGGTACATACATTTTCATCAATTTTTGGATCTAGGTATCGTTGTCCGTGCCAATCTCCTTCACTGTCATCTTCTATTACCGCTGCTTCATGAATTTCATTTGGTGACAGAAAATCCAAACCGGTTTTGACTTCCATTTTCATAGGTTGATCCATCGCTTCAATGATCATGTTTTCTAGATCCTTACTGAACTGTTTTTCTTGTTTGGTGATTGGAGTGCGAGGCAAATTCTTAGCACTTATCGCTATGGATAGAAGTTGAATAACATTCACCGGATGAACATATATTTTTATTTGTATTTCGAACTCACAATGTATGGCTGGCTTCTCCGTCGTAACTGCAGCAACAATGATGGTTGGTGAATTTAAACGACTCGAAACCCAATTGATAAATACACACGAAAAAAACAACGATGACACACGCTATTACCAGAACTGCTATTAATCTTTAATGAGGCGATTTCAAGGTTATTATGAGAGCCGCTCTTTGCACCGTAGCCGCTCTTTGCGAAGATTTATTTCTTTCGTTCATTGGTTCCGCTGTTTGCGAAATTAAAGTTAAAAATAAAGATTCAATTATGCGGCGTTATAAGCCGATAAAAATGTTTGCATCATTCTGTTCATAAGTTGCAGCGGCAACCCAAAAACGCTGTAACCAATGCAAATAATGCCTTCGATACGGTGAGCGGAGTGGAATTTCTTCGTAAATATACAATTGTAATCCAGTTGCTTTCCGCAGCACGAAGTCAATCCGTGATTGCGAGCCTTGCCCATGTGATTGCGAGCCCATATGAGTGGGAAACTGAAGAGTGACTTTTCACAAGTAATTCACGAATTATTGTAATAAACAACAGGCCATTTGTTGCTGTACTCACCATTATCATCATGAACGTCTAGTAGTCGAAAAATACAACATTTTTTCCCTTCGCACTTTATTTTTATTTCGACAACGAGAAAATGTGTATCGACTATCTTGACTGATTGGACTTTCTTTGTAACCCATTTTTATTTCCAGAAACGTTCGTCCATGCCGCACGGTAAGAACTTTGAACGTTTGCCTTTTGAGAAGGGGACCGTTGGGGGGAGGGGCTGGAATGTTACAAATATGCAATTGCGTCATAACAGAAACATACATTGACGTGAATTTAGACCAAAATGCCAAAAGACTAGCTGATTATAAGATGCTCTCGGCAAAAAAAATCGACGGGCAGTTTCAACCCCTTAATTGTAAGATATCGGAAAAAGAAAAAATCCGTATCCGCACTTTTCCATTCTCTACATGTATGGAAATTTACATCCCAATCGATTAAAAATTCTCAGAGATACGGTTCAAAAAATTGCATTTTTGAGATAACCAATATGAAATTTGTTGGTATCTGCATGGTTCTCATCTCCAGTGTATAGTACACAAAAAAATAAACATTGTTGCAATTTGAAGTTTTTTCATATCTCGTACCGTTAAATCGTTATCGACGAAAAACGAAAAACACCTTAATTTTCAAGGGTGCTTTTCAACCCTTGAAAATCGGATTCCGCCAATATAAGAAAATACGTGAGTAGTATGGGGGCCACTATGGCGACCCCCACTCCTCATCCCCACTCCTACCCCCACTCCTCGGCAGCCGAGGTGGTGGAAATGGAGTGGGGATGACCGTGCTTATCCCCTCCCCCGCGCCCTAGAGGGCTGCGGAGGGGGGGAAGACCGCAGTGTGGGTTTCGCCATAGTGGCCCCATTTTTCTTCTGCTTTCTGAAAATTCATTTTTAGTTTGTTTTGCTCACCGTTGCTGCTACTGGTGACGGTGAACTCCGAGGGTACGCACGCGCGCGCGCACACACACACACACACACACACACACACACACACACACACACACACACGCGCGCGCGCGCACGCACGCACGCACACACACGCACACACGCACACACACACACACACACACACACACACACACACACACACACACACACACACACGCCCACACGAGCACGAGTGTCACGGCTCGTTCTCCCACCCCTCCGGCTCGAACGAGTCGTCGAACCCGTCGTCGGGCCACCCCGCGTCGTAAAAAGCGACGGGTTCGGGCCCGTCGTTCAACGCCGCGATGAGTACCGTCGCGACGTCGACCCCGTTGTACATGCGTACACGGGGGAGGGGGGTGGCGCTTTCGGCCACAGCCACGACGACGCGGTTCTCTACGAGGTCCGCGAGCAGGTCCGAGACGAAGGGGATGGTTTCAAGATGCGCGATCCCCGAAACCGTGCACTGAACCACGAGGCCCGCAACAAACGCGCAAAAGGGCGCGGGGGTATACAGCGAGTCCGCGTCTACGTACCCGCTGTACCCCTCATCCACGAAAAAAACTTCACTGTATCCCTCGGAGTCGCACGACACTATGTTCCCGCGGAGTACGTCACAGCCACCCGCGGGGATTATCACGCACGACGCACCCGGCGCAACATCGTCGAACGGGAGACGTACTCCTGCCCGACGCTGCACGTACAGGGCTTCACGCAACCACTCGTGCGTTTCGCCCGTCGCCACTGTGCGTATATATACGGCCAAACCGTCGACGCGGGAAACACGGCACGCGAACGGCGCCACAGGGAGCTCAAGGCACTCGGGGTACATTTTTGGCGAACTGGTGTAAAAGAAGAAGACGAGACGCACGCGACGGAGTCTGAAGAGCAAGTGAAGCTGCTCGTCGTATGAAGAGCATCTTTTGCAGATTTTGACAGGTCAGCATAATTGCACGCGTGCGAGGTAGCCGATGCATCGTTCTACGATGAGCTCAGCCGACGTTGAGCGCGATCGTTCTACGATGAGCTCATCCGATAACGAGCACGGAGTTTAGATAGCATAGATGCAAGCTAAGCAATGAGCTCACCGCACGAGTTCGCGAATTATCCTGATAACTGTCAAAATCTTTTGCGCAGCAACCCGCAAGGGAGAAACCGTATTCTCGGTCTCCCCTCTTTGTGCAGTTATTCGTACCCGCTATAGAGCGCGCACACCGACGGACACGAGCATACGTGTGCCATGGCATCGGGCCGTTTGCAGGCTCACACACACACACACACGCGCGCGCCCGCAAGGGAGAAGCCGTATTCTCGGCCTCTCCTCTTTGTGCGGATATTCGTGCTTACTATACAGCGCGCACACCGGCGGACACCAGCATCGGACCGCTTGCCGGCCCTCACACACACACGCGCCCTCGTAGCAGCCCGCAAGGGAGAAGCCGTATTCTCGGCCTCTCCTCTTTGTGCGGATATTCGTACCTACTATAGAGCGTGCACACCGACGGGCACGAGCATACGTGTGTCGCGGAATCGGGCCTCTTGCTACTACATGCATACGCCCGCGTAGTGGCTCGCAATGGAGAAGCCGTATTCTCGGCCTCTCCTTTTTGTGCGGATATTCGTACCTACTATAGAGCGCGCACACCGACGGGCACGAGTATACGTGTGTCGTGGCAACGGGCCTCTTGCTACTACATGCATACGCCCGTGTAGAGGCACGCAGTGGAGAAGCCGTATTCGCGGCCTCTCCTTTTTGTGCGGATATTCGTACCTGCTATGGAGCGCGCACACCGACGAGCACGAGCATACGTGTGTGCGGCACCGCACCGCTTGCTACTGCACACACGCCCGCGCGGCACTCACTGACGTTACCCCCATACATCCTTATATCAGCTTATTCAGAATTTCAGCCTACATCCTCGAGAACATCTCAGCTGAGGGATAGCCTGTATATAGCATAGCATACTTATACTCGTTCTATCTTTTTTAAATAGAGAACGGAGGCTCTTAGAGAACGTTGAATTTGAATTCGACTATGATTTTTCTGGATTTGATTTAACATGAAACTTCTCCGGCAATAAACGCTCGACGGAGACGTTGATGAAGATACTTTCAGGAATGTTCGCGCGTCAGCAAAAATGCAGCTACGCGAAATATCGGTTTACACGCTCGGAGAAATAAATCTCGAGATTTTCAAAAAGGCTATTGGCTCCGAATGTGATACATGTATGTGTGATAAAACGTACACACACACACACACACACACACACACACACACACACACACACACACACACACACACACACACACACACATTGTTCGTGACAACGCGAGCATTTGAACAATTAATAAAAGCTGTCAGTAGTGATCTAGACGGCGTTCGATACATTTCTCAGGAGCAGCTATGGATAGCCGTAATATACGTACGTGCATTTTAGATCTTCTTCGCTTGGTCAAAACGCGGAATGCACAACTTCGCCGAAGATGTAATCATAACTGGTGCACCGAATTGCGCTATTTACCGGAAAATTCTCTCATAACTCGTTTGAAATATGTGTTATGGTGGTCTCTGCTGCGAGCCCTTGTGACGGCCTATAACAGAGGTCTGTTTAGAGGCTACAGGGTTCTCCTATGTGTGTTTGAAGAATTACAACACAGAAATCTCGAGGCTACTCCGTGCACACGTAATCTCATCAATGAAATAAACGGCAAGTTGTGCTCCGTAGCGTGCGAGCATCTTTTATTAAGTGTGATATCGTGGTAATGCAGAAGTACCCGCAGATTATCGCCGACTCTATGAAGCGAGCTCCAATGAAGAAGCTGCACTCGCCGAGGGGGCACACGCCGTGGAGGAAGAAACAGCGCGAGATGATGAAAGCCGGCATGGCGATCATTTAGATCCCGTGATTGAAGGACCATCGCGCAATAATTGCACCGACTCTGAAATGCTTATGGGTCCTGATCTACGCCCCGCGACCAGCAACGCGGAGACTGTTCATAGACGTCCTGATTACCTTCAGCTATCCCCCATATCAGATGTTGAAGAAGAAGAAGGGGCACTACAGCAGCCGGTTCTAAGTCCAGTAGATAGATTTGCGGATATTTCCGCCGAGCAATCGCGTTTCAGTGACGCTGAGACCTTTGCCCGCCCGTCTACATCCGGTATGGGGCACCCGTCCGAAATATTTTCCGGTAGTAACGAGTGTAAGTATTAATAATAATAACCCATTATCATACATTAACAATACGTTTTTATCAGGCATTAATAATAATAAAACACATGCAGATTTGAATCCTCGTTTTAACGAGAATAACCCCGGGCGTGGCAACGACGACGGCGACGACGACGACGACTACGACGACGCCGATCAGGTTGCAAGTGAGAGAGGCAACATCATGCTGGAGCAATGGGCTCGCGAGATAGTTAACGACGCGCAACACCCTGCTGAGGAATACGAGCATAGGGACAATCAGCTATGGATGTGGCCTTTTGGAGGTGACTCGCCACAGCAGCAGGGTGAAAACGATCTACCGCACGATGATAATGATGATGATGGTGTTGATGACGATTGGCTAAATCGTCTTTTGAGCCCGAGCGACGACTCAGGTAAACGAACCCTCTTTATTACTCGCATCGGTATATACGTTATCGGTTTTGCAAAGTTAATATTAACTTGAAAGATTTTGTTTGCAAAAATAGAGAGTGAGCTATTATATTTTACGGCAGGTTATGCATCAGTATCTCTGCTGTTTGATGAAGACGCTTTGTAGACGTCCATGGTTAGGAGTAGCAATCACATCAGGTACCTTTTGAGCTTACTTATTGACAGGGTTAAGCAATTTTAAGCATTCGTACTCTTTTTTACAGGCGTACAAGAAGGTTTCGGCCGTAGACGGCAGCGTGATGAGTCCTTCGACGATGTACAGTCACGAGGCGCGCGTATTGAGATAATCGAGAAGGCTCGTCGGTACTTCAAGCGTTTTAAACTACGAGGCCGAGAAATCACCGTACGCATTCGTCAACCCCCGCCTGGTGGCCATTTATTACCATGGTTGGAAGGAGCGTTTCGTGACCTTTTGACGTATATCACAGCGTCTTGCGAGGCTGGCGATTACATAGGTATATCGTTTGCCTCGAGCTGTTTACCGCACGGCCCCGATTGGCTCTCGTTTCGGCCCGTTAGAGATTGCGCGTCCGATTATATTTGGCAGTTAATAATGCGCGTTGCTCAGAGTGCTGCATCATTGAATATTGACGATGCGTGTATAATCAAAGCCAGCATTGTCAGGGGTGTTGAGGGCACCGGCATAAAGCGCTTAACGCATGAGGGAGTAGCAAAAAAATCCATTCTCACGATACGCAATAGCGATACTCTGTGTTTACCACGGTCACTGATGGCGGCGCGCGCGTATGCCGAACTGGGTGAAATACGCTCAGGTAGTTTACACGCAAACTGGCAACGCATGAGGCAGACTAACGGCTCATTGCAGAAAAATGCTGCTCTTGAATTAACGAATGCAGCGGGAGTTATAGTACCGCCAAACGGCTGCGGGGTCCGTGAGATTGCCCTCTACCAGAATTATCTCGCGCAGCACGGTATTGCCATAGTAGTTTATGAATTTCTGACGTTCGGGCGGGGGGATGCACCTTTGTTCGACGGCTCGCAGCAAGTCTCAAATAATTTTGGCAAAATCGAACACACGCTGCACATTTTATATTACGAGCGTTCGCATCATTATCAGCCGATATTAAATTTACGAGGCGCCGTGGGAAGCCGCGATTCTTGCTCCTCGTGTAATTTGCAATACCGCAGATTTGGCCATAGATGTTTAAAAAAAAAGTATCCTCGCTGCATGACGTCACCACCGTGCGATCCCGAAGTAAATGCAGCTATTCGATGCGAAGCGTGCGCGCGCGATTTTTACGGGCTGCAATGTTTCGAAAATCATTTAATTGTTAAACAGTACAGAAAACGCAAATCAAACAGCGTGTGTGCCTCGCTCAAGCGGTGCCGCGAATGCCTGAAAATTGTCAGGCCTCTCGATAAACGACGAAAACACATTTGCGGCGTGGCCTTTTGTAAAGCATGCAGAGCGGGTCGACCCAATAATCACTTGTGCTTTATGAAGCCTATTCGCGGCGGTCAAAGCACGGGGAAAATACTTTTTTTATTCTATGATTTTGAGACTCAGCAATGCACACAGGTACCAGGCGATGCGAATACTTTTCTACACGAGCCCAACTTGTGCGTAGTTCAACGAGTTTGCACGTATTGTTGCACTCGTGATTCGATGACAGAGCCATGCGAGTATTGCGACTCTCGACAGTATGTATTTCGACAGCAGCCTGTGAGACAATTGGTCGAACTTGCTATGCAGCGTGTCGAGCATTTTTCGCGTACTAACTGTATTGCTCATAATGCCGGTGGCTTTGACGCGCAGTTCATTTTGCGCTATTTAATTGAAGAAAAAAAGGTCCAACTGCCGAGTATAATTATGAACGGTACGAAAATCATTTCGATGCGTGTTGAAAAACTTGTTTTTCTCGACAGCCTAAACTATTTTCACATGCCTCTCAGTGCGCTTCCTAAAGCCTTCGGTCTCACAGGCGCTATCGTTAAAGGTGTTTTCCCTCATTTGTTTAACAGACCGGAAAATCAAAATTATGTGGGTCCCCTACCAGCCGTAGAGTATTATTCTCCCGACACGATGCGCCCCGCAGAGCGCGAAAAATTCTTAGCCTGGTATCACGAGTCTAAAGGCAGAGACTACGTGTTTGACTTTTCAAAGGAACTCGTAAGCTATTGCACGGACGACGTCAGGATCTTGAAACGCGCGTGTATGGCTTTTCGTGACATGTTTATAGCCAACGGCCGAGTTTGTCCGTTTGACGAGAGCACAACGATAGCCTCGGCCTGCTTCAGTGTCTTTCGGAAAAATTTCCTCAAAGACAATACGATCGGTATTATACCGTTGGGCGGCTATAGGTCGGTGCATACCCAATCAAAAGAGGCAATTTCATGGCTTGTATGGATGGAGCACACCCTCGGAAAGCGTATTATACACGCCGGCCGTTCGCGCGAATTTAGACTACCTCAAAATTTACTAGTCGACGGCTATTATCAAACAGGGAATACCGCGTACGTATTACAATTTCATGGTTGCTATTGGCACGGTTGCCCTCAATGCTTCTCCCTCAATAGGGACTGTAAACAACGCGGTGATATATCAATGGACGAGCGGTTAGAAAGAATTCTTGCTATAGCTAATAGAATTCGCTCGGGAGGTTATCAGTTAACGGAAATCTGGGAATGCGAGTGGGACAGGCTTTTGGAAACTAGTGCCGAAATTCGCGGGTTCATACGGGATCATCCGTTGACCGCTGCGGAACCCTTAAACCCTCGTGACGCTTTCTTCGGTGGTCGCACGGAGAATATGGTGACGCTCTACGATGTTAAAGAGACGGAGCGCATACGCTACGTAGACGTCTGCTCTCTGTACCCGTATATTTGCAAATTTGGTAAATACCCTATCGGACATCCGAAAGTATATATAGGCGACGAATGCTTAGAGCTGACAGGACCCACTAGTGATCTAGCGCGTGTCGAAGGCCTGGTGAAATGTACCGGTCTACCACCACGCGATCTCTACCACCCTGTTTTGCCTGTGCGTATGCATCAGCGACTGTTGTTCTCTCTGTGCCGCACATGCAGCGAGATGATGAACGAGGAAGAGTGTATGCATGACGATCCGGACGAGCGTGTGTTCGAGGGTACCTGGGTTGCCGATGAATTGCGAAAAGCCGTCTCATGCGGTTACACGATACTCCACATTGCCGAAATCTGGCAATACGAAGTAACGCAATTCAGTCGTGACACGCAATCGGGAGGTTTATTCGTCGAGTACATTAACACCTTTTTGAAGATCAAGCAGGAGGCGAGCGGCTGGCCTGAGAACTGTTTGGGCGATGAATCAGCCCAGGAGCGTTATATCGCTGGCTTTGAACAATCAGAGGGGGTTCGTTTGAATCATCAGTCGATAACCAAAAACCCCGGCCTACGCTCAGTCGCCAAACTATGTCTGAATTCGTTCTGGGGAAAATTCGGGCAACGCGAAAACCTGCCGCAAACAGTCGTAGTATCAACACGCAAAAAACTTATGGAGTTATTAACTAATCCAGAATACGATATTACAGGTATGCTGCCGGTGAACGATGAAATTCTTTACGTCAATTATATTAAAACCGATGAGGCTGTGGTACCCTCAAGTATATCTAACGCCGTAATAGCTGCATACACCACAGCACAAGCGCGTTTAAAACTGTATGGTTACCTGGAACGTCTGGGAAGACGTGCGTTGTACTGCGATACCGACTCCGTAATTTATGTAACGAGAGAACAATCTGAAGCCTACGAGCCCCCGATAGGCCAGTTGCTTGGCGATTTAACTAACGAGCTAACCACCTATGGCGAGGGCAGCTACATAAGAAGTTTCATTTCCGGCGGCCCTAAATTTTATGCATTCATCGTGCGTGCGCCTGACGGGACAGAGAGCGAGGTTTGCAAAGTTAAGGGTATCACGCTTAATTTTGCAAACAATGCGTTAATAAACTATGAGTCCGTACGATCCTTCATCGTGGACGAGGGAGAGGATCCTATTGTACTGAGATACGACGCCATTGTACGTACAGGACTTCACCATGTTGTCACGCGAGGTGAGACAAAAACGTGCAAGCCGTCGAGCATTAAGCGAAGACGTGACGGCCGGTATGGATCGCTTCCCTACGGTTATCGCCATTTGTAAAATATACTGGAAATATATTTTTTACGTAAAACCCGAAAATCTTATTTAATATTGCACTGAGCCTAAATTTCCTCATTTACCGCTATGGACACGAGGTGGCAGCATCCGTGGACTTCTATGATCTGCGGGCCGACAGGCTGCGGTAAAACGTATTTTGTTAAAAAATTTCTGAAATGTATCACGCGTATGAACAGCGAACGTTTCGAGAGAATAATATTTTATTATTCCGAGTGGCAGACAGCATATACGGGGTACGGTGATGCTATAGAATTTCGCGAAGGATTACCCCAGACTGCCGATTACTAAACGACCCCCGCGTGAAGCTCTTAATTATCGATGATCTAATGCGTGAAGCATCGAGCAATGCCGTTGCCGATCTATTCACCAAAGGCAGTCATCATAAGAACTTGAGCGTTATTTTTATAACGCAAAATTTGTTTCATCAGGGCCAAGGCCAGCGGGACATCTCTTTGAATGCTAATTATATCGGTATCTTCAAAAACCCTCGCGATCGTGCTCAAATACAGCACTTGGCGCGCCAAATATGTCCCGAAAATCCACGATTTCTACAGGAGGCTTATTACGACGCAACATCTAAACCACACGGTTATTTGTTACTAGATCTGAAGCAATCAACACCCGATAATTGCCGATACCGCACATGTATTTTCCCTGATGATACACGCCATTTCGTTTACGTACCGCGAAAGAAATTAAAAAGCGGTGACACATATGGAGAATTGCCAGTTCTACGCCTGTGATGGCACGCAGCGGATCGTCTCTTTGCAAGAAGAGCGTTGCGATATTGAACGCTCTTCAATATCTCACCAAAGAACAGCGTGAGGCTATTTTGCGGAAAGCGGATTCTCGTATAATACGCTGCATTTGCGAGTGCGCTTTAAACGTTCTTCGCGGTAATATTCCTCTCAAAGCCAACCAGCGGAAAAAATTGCGCCGCCACGTGCCTCTGCTCAGGCGCTTAGCGGCAAATAGAGGCTGCTGGAAAAGTAAGAAGAAATTTGTCATTCAAAGCGGCGGATTTTTACCCCTGCTGCTTGCCCCAATCCTCGGTACCATATTATCAAATCTAATTGTCAAATAATGGAGCATGCCAGGAAAATGGTTCTGGTGCCCGAGGAGTGTCTATTACAACTAGATTCCCAAAAACGCAGCGTCAGCGATAGTGAGGCACGACCGATGAGCCAAGCGGAGAAAACAATTACGGCGACTCTGAATCGTCTTGATATGGAGATGAGCGAAACTTTGAAATCTAACGAGTATGGCGACGAGCGAGAAAAATGGCTAGCGTATTTGCGCGTATTACAGCGTTATCTACATTTCGTTGATGGCGAACGAGCACAGCTGTATCATGATCTTGTGAAGGAGCAAAAAAAAGACACACACCCCACGGAAAGATCAGCATCAGTAGCAGCAGAAACACGAATGAACGATTCCATTATCGTTGAGAGTGTACCTGCGAAATTCCGCAGTAAAGCGAAACTCTTATTGCGACGCCTATATGATGCGCCGTCCTCAGATTTTTCTTGGGATGCAGCCGGCGTGGTTTCTGCCAATGGAGAAACAATCAAGCATTCAAATATTGTTGATCTTGTGAATGACGCATTGCGTGCGAGAAAGATGGCCAAACCGACGGGCCGTAGAGTCTTTGCAAATTTTTTAAGGGCTATACAGGCACCTCGTGAATTTGTGGGAAATGACGAACTATGGCTGGAAACGCACGCCAATTCAACATTACGCTCACCCCACGGTAACAGCACCACCGACGTTGATGACGACGGTGACGACGAGGACATTAGCGATACCAGTCATTCCGAGTTCTACAGCGTTAGCGAGAGCAACAAATTAGCCGCGCAGAGTGGGAGGGGTAAGAGGAGGCGACTCACCTGGTCCTCTCTCAAACTGTCAGTATGAAAACACTTGAAAAAATTTACTTTGATCCTTCAAATGAGGCGTCTTTTTCCGGTGCTACTAAACTGTTACGCGTAGGTCGTAAAAAGAAAATCTCCCCAGAAAAAACGATACAGTGGCTCGAAGCACAGGATGCTTTCACACGGCATAGAGCGATACGCCGGCGATTTCCCCGGCGCATCTACATTGTGCAGAACATTGACGATGTTTGGGAGGCTGATCTTGTAGACCTTCGTTCACTCAAAAGTTATAACGATGACTATACCTATCTTCTTGTGGTTATAGATGTGCTCAGTAAGTACGCGTGGGTTGAACCGTTGTACGACAAGACTGCTTTAAGAGCGGCTAACGCTCTGGCTCGTATCCTCTCGCTAAAAAGCACAAACGGCCGATCTCCCGTTTGCCTACAATCGGACAAGGGTCGGGAATTTACAGGGTCAGTTTTTCAGACTTTCTTACAGAAGCATAATATTCAGTTTCGGGCGAGCCGCAACCCTGACGTAAAAGCAGCTGTTGTAGAGCGCTTCAATCGAACGTTGAAAGAAAGAATGTGGTGATACTTCACGTATTCGCGCCAAAAACGTTATATCGACGTTTTGCAGAATATAGTCTCCGCATACAATCGTACGATACATAGTGGCATTAGAATGACGCCCGCATCTGTGACGTTGCTTACATCTGCCAAAGCGCGCGATAATCTAATACGGCGATATAAACAACAGCATCCTGTACAGCGGTCACCTCCTAAATATAAGCTGGGCGATATTGTCCGCATCAGTAGCGCGAAGGCTGCCTTTGCTAAAGGATACGAGAGCGGCTGGAGCAGTGAGCTGTTTAAGATACATCGTATATCCGTGAGCAGCCGACCTATCGTGTACGTTCTGCATGATCTCAACGACGAGGAGATTGACGGCATTTTTTACGAACCCGAGCTATCTAGAGTCCAAAGGTGGGGAAAGAAAAAGTAGGCGCTATGAGCGACACCGAGTTTTTTGTAGTTTTACCTAGCAATAGCAGCATGAAGTACTACCCTAATAACAGGACGACGCAATATACCACACACTTGCCACAAAGTGTAAGTTTGCGCGGTAAATGGGGCGTTTCCTAAGCCGAAATACACATACCGATGACTGTTCTACACGTGCCGCCTGAATGTGAAACAAACTTTATCAGCTTAGTGACGAACGCAGTGATCCCGGGCGTTGAGGTCAATGTCGATTTTAAAAACGAGCGTGCTTGCGTACCATCTGGGGTATACCGTAGCGTCTCCACGCTACTCGAAGCAATTAACCAAATTCAAAGTATCGCAGGACATTTGAAATTTCAGCATACTCTTAACGGTTATGTCTCGGTAGAGCGTGTCTGCACCGAGTGCAAAAATCTAGAACACGCTTTCCACTGTTCCCCCATAATTAACAAAATTTTAGGCTTCGCTCATAGTACGGGTCTTGTGGTAGCGAATCAGTATATTGCGCCGCAGCCGGCTAGTCTCATGAACGGTATACCCAATATGCTATTTGTTTATACGGATATTTGCGAGTCCTACATGACCGGCGATGTACACGCGCCGTTATTACGTGTCGTTCCCTTTGACATTGATAATAATTATAATTACGGCTCTGTGAAAATCAAAAGTTTTTCGCCACCGCGGTACATACCTCTTCTACGTGCCAGCTTTCAATCGATAGATATCGATATAAGTGATGAATTCGGGCATTGGATGCCATTCGAGGGTGGATCGCTAACCGTGACACTCCAGTTCAAACGCCTAGCTTAGCTGCGGTAGAGAAAGAGAGAGAGAGAGAGAGAGAGAGAGAGAGAGAGAGAGAGAGAGAGAGAGAGAGAGAGAGAGAGAGAGAGAGAGAGCAACATGAATTACTACGATGCGTACTTTGACGCTCAAGTAGGCGCAGGTAGAACAGGGTACGGGGGAATTAGCCAAGTATACATAGGGTCGCCGAACCAGAGGGGTCACGGTATCGGCAGTTTCCTTGGCGGCCTTTTCCGGCGCATTGTACCTCTCTTAAAACAAGGGGCGCGAGTTGTCGGCAAAGAGGCTATTCGGTCAGGCCTAAATGTGGCGAGCGATATGATGGATGCAGAAATTCAGCCTAGGGAAGCCTTCAAATCGCGTTTGCGCGAATCGGGTGTGAGTTTGAAGCGAAAAGCTGAGGAAAAACTCAATAGTCTTATGCAGGGCTCAGGATATATGGCCTCGAAAATTCACAAGCTTGCGCATTCGCTCAGTAACTTCAGCGCGCGTAGGATCGGCCTAAAAAAGAAAACAGCCGCGTTGAAGAAAAAACGTATAAATTGTGTTAAAAAAAAGAAGAGAACAGCTAGAAAGAGAACGCCGAAGAAGAAGAAGAAGAAGAAGTCGCGAGCTAGGACAGTGTCAGATATCTTCTCGTGAAAATGGCGTTCTTGCATGCCCATTCGTGTGAGTGTTTGAAGTCTGAGTTGGAACTATTCTCACTACCGCCGACTCAAACAACCATCGAGGGAACGCAATGGGTGCACTATAAACCGATCTCATCTCTGACGGATGATTCACCAATAGAATTTGTGGTACCTGGCCAAGGTGACGAATACATCGATCTTGCTCATACCATGCTAAGCATACGTGTCCAAATACGCTCGAGTGCAGTGAAACCCGACCCTACCATTAGAGTGGGGCCCGTCAATAATTTACTTCATTCGCTGTTCAATCAAGTCGATGTATTTCTCAATCAGAAGCTCGTATCTCCACCCAATAATGCTTATGCATACAGGGCCTACATTGAAAACTTATTAAATTATGGGCAGGGTGCGAAAAGCTCTCATCTTTCAAGTTGCCTGTGGTACAGTGATACGGCCGGTAAAATGGACGATGTAGCAGAAGCTAATGCAGGCCTTGCTAATCGTCGAATGGTCCTCAATGGGCGCAATGAGATCGATCTCCTCGGCCACCTCCATTGCGATATTTTCAATCAAGAGCGATTTCTTATAAACGGCGTGGAGATGCGATTACGCCTTGTACGTACCAGTGACGGATTCTGTCTTATGACTTCCTCGAAAGATTTCAGCTTGCATATTACCGAGGCATCGCTTCTCGTACGCCGCGCTAAAATTGCCCCTGGTATACTTTTAGCTCACGCGCGAGCATTATCAAAATCTACAGCAAAATATCCTTTGACACGTGTCGAGGTTAAGTCTATATCGATGCATGCAGGAGTGCACGGCGATACTTTGGACAATGTTATACTGGGCCAACTGCTTAAGCGCATAATTATAGGGTTTGTCGATAATAAAGCATTCAACGGTAACCGCGCGTTGAACCCGTTTAACTTTCAGAATTATAAAATTAATTATCTCGCGTTATATGCTGACGGTGTGCAGATACCGTCGAAAGCACTCCAGCCTAACTTTGACGACACGCATCTATATGTGGATGCGTATCATACATTAATCTCAGGGACTGGCATTCACTTTCTCAATCAGGGTAATTCAATTACTCGCACAGCGTATCCCTGGGGCTATTGTCTTTTTGCGTTTGATCTAACGCCCGATCTTTCGGCGAACAGTAACAGTCATTGGAATTTGGTGAAACACGGTAGCGTGAGGCTCGAAGTACGCTTCGGCGAGGCAATAACTTCAACGGTAAATTGTGTCGTGTATGCGGAATATGATAACGTGGTGGAGGTTGATGCTTCCCGGCAAGTTATTGTAGATTTCAGCGGTTGAGCTCTCCAGTTCGAGCAGAGCACTCACAACAGAACCATCATGAGTATCGCGATAGACATACAAGGCTTGACGGATAAGCACTACAACTTTATACCGAAAGAAGTGGCTGTTGCATCAATCGATTCATCGTGGCACGATCATTGGATCGTCGCTCCACCTCACACATACAGACAATTACCGTCGGATGTGAAAAGACCGAACGAACGGGTGACGCGGGAGCATCACGGTATAAAATGGTTCGAGGGTCATATACCATTACGCTGTATTGAGAGAATTTTGAGGGCAATCGCTACCGATTCTACGCGGATATTTGTACGAGGTGTCGCTAAATCGTCCTATTTAGCGCAACTCACCGGCTACTATATTATAAATTTGGAGGAGGATGAGGATAATATCTCATTTCAGCATCGTCCGGGGGCCGGTACACATTGCTCATATCACGCCGCGATACGGCAAAATCAATTTTATAAGTGTGCCCTGGATAATGTGATGAGGATTAAAACGCTGCTCTGTCAGAGTGAACGTCGCGAGTCGCTATGGGAATATAGGACAACAACAGCATTATCGGTTGGTTTGCCCTGCGGCGAGCCCTGCTATGAACAGCCTTCAAATCCTCGACTCTCTACGTGATATAAAAAATCACGCTGTTGGCGTATACCCCGCAGATCGCTTACCAAAAGTTTGGACAAAACCAACGGCTATTGTCGCGAATACTGATGGATACAAACAGCCCGGTCCCCACTGGATCGCCATGTACGTCGATCGAGAGGGACGCGGATGGTACTTCGATAGCTACGGACTACCACCAATCATCCCGCAGCATCTCCGTCGACTCCGAGGAAACTGTAAACTCTTCCGATACAGCACTGATCAGCTTCAAGCTGCGGATTCGCAGTGCTGCGGACAGTATTGCATTATGTTTCTTCATTATATGTGTACTGGCTTCGGTATGCATAAGTTTAGAAGCGTATTTTCAAATGATCTATCACGCAGCGATAAAATAGCTGGCGACTACTACAAGACATTTAGCCATAAGCAGAATATAGCTACGCGTAAAATGTTCAATAAGGGTCTGCCTGCAGGAGGCAGCAATTCCTTCAATCATAAAAGTTTACATTGTGTACAGGGCTGCTGCTCCCGTAATCGCTAACCGTTCAATAAAATGATGACACTTGGAATATTTCTCTGTGTCTCGAACTTTATTCAGCGGCGCATAGCAACGACATCGTCAGCAATTTTGCTAGAGACTCCGTCTGGCGCTCTTCGACATCAGCCATTTTGTTTTGCGCGACTCTTGGCGAAACGCGGTGGGGGAAGCTGCGGGTATGGTGGGAGGGTGTAGCAAAGATACAAGGGATCAGTCGTTCCGCATTGTTAATTGTTCTCGGGCGGCAACAGCAGAAGCATATGCAGAGGAAGCGGTGCGAATTAAAAGTTCGCGTTGAAGCATTCTTGCAAAACTAAGCTGCTCTTCAAATACTCATTCAGAGAAGAACAGCGTTACAAATTTCAACCCGTGAAATTCAAAAGCTCAATATCAGCGATGGACTTCTCCCAAATCAACAAGATCGGAAAGTTGTCGGGCTTCCTGCCGACGAAAAAACTGTCGGAACTTTCGCTAAAAATCGACTACAAGATTTCTGATGTACGGCCAGTAAAAACACGCTTCGGGCCCAGAATCATCATTGAAGTGGACAGGGAGTTCGCGTGCTTTCTACCATCCAGATTCACCAAAGTTCTGGAAAACGAAACGCTGTTCCGGCAGATGGTAACGGCTGCGCACGAGAATAATCTTCTCATGGAGTTCTTCGGGGACGATTTCAACACTCTGGAATTCAAGCCAGCCGCCGAATAGTGCAGCGTCTGCAGTTCCCGCGAAAGACAACGACATCTCACTCGCGTGATTCAGTCGACCCAGAGCAGCCATGGCAAACGAGGCTTCCGATAATCGCTGCTATAAACCGTGCCCGCTGCTACTACAAATATCCCATAATCTCAACAACTGCTTGACAAAAAGTGTGCGGTTGGGTATTGAAGTTATCAGTGCTAATCAATTACACCCTGTCATGCGTTTCACATGCGACAGCAACGGTTGGACAACGCTAAATACTCCGTTGTGGTTGGATTTTCGCGAACGTCTCTCTACGATCACAGCGTATCTCAATGGCGAGGGAAACACTCCTACGGTCCACACCGTGGTTTCCCGCGATAGTTACAATTTAGAATACGGTGAACATCTCAACCGGCCCACCGTAACTATCCAAAACTGCAACGACTACGGAGAAAACGCTATACACCGTGCGGCGCCATTCTTCACCTTCATAAAAGATGACTTAGTCGTGCTGCAGCTATTGGAGGAACGCATAAACGGCTACATGGCATGGCTTCATCGCTCCACCGAAGACGTGACAAAGTGTAAAAATGCACTTGTCAGCGTTATCGCAGTCAAATTATTCAGCATGACAGCACGTTGCTTACGGCGACGGGTTCGTAAAAGGAAGACGAAAATTCAGGAAAGTGTTCAACGCACCCTATCCTGTATACCCGGCGAACTCTCCGCACGCGCCAGAACAAGCGTCACCGATAATCTCATTAACCATCAGTTGAAACGGTTAATTATCAGCGATATCATGTACATATCATAAAAATGTATACTTTGTGAACATATTTTAATAAAGCAAAAAAAAGGGGCCACTATGGCGAAGCCCCCACTCCGGCCTCCCCCCCCCCCCTCCGCACCCCTCTGGGGCGCGGGGGAGGGGATAAGCACGGTCATCCCCACTCCATCCCCACCACCTCGGCTGCCGAGGAGTGGGGGTAGGAGTGGGGATGAGGAGTGGGGGTCGCCATAGTGGCCCCCATACTACTTACGTGTCGCCTATTTTTACCCATTCTACAAGCATGCCAAAGAACCCCGCACAAATCAAAGGGAAATTGGCCCTCAGTCAAATCGTCTGAAATTTTAGTATGTTGTAGAGGAAGTTGAGCTGATCAAAAGTCATCATGGGCACGAAGCTCGAATTACAGTTCTTTTTGAGATTAGGCGGTTTTGAAAATCTCAACTCTGAAAAAATGGCTTTTTTATTTAAATATGATTTTATTAAAAGTTTCTGCGCTTTTCACACTACGTTCATTCCTAATCGCTCTTCAGGTCCTCCCTTCTCTCCGCAACATTCCTCTTCTCAAAACCCTCCGAGATTTCTAGGAGGAGGGAGTGATTTTCCCGGCGTAAGTCCCCGTGCTCATAGTACTTGCATTCCGCGTCTGTCTGTAGGCTCTCTTCACTCCCCAGTCTCTCCCTCCTCTCTACTCCCTCTCCGTGATGGCACTCTTCCCTCAAGCCTACTGTCGCTACCCCCTCCCTCACTCCGCACCTTATCTCACCACGCAGCTAACGAAGTCGATGAATATTCGGTCACTTTTCCGGAAAACGCTCATACGGAGACATCATGGCTCGACTAGAATGCTTCGTCTGCAACATGCGTTTTTCAGGAGTGTTGCGGAGAGAAGGGAGGACCGGAAGAGCGATCTGGAATGAACGTAGTGTGAAAAGCGCAGAAACTTTTAATAAAATCATATTTAAATAAAAAAGCCATTTTTTCAGAGTTGAGATTTTCAAAACCGCCTAATCTCAAAAAGAACTGTAATTCGAGCTTCGTGCCCATGATGACTTTTGATCAGCTCGACTTCCTCTACAACATACTAAAATTTCAGACGATTTGACTGAGGGCCAATTTCCCTTTGATTTGTGCGGGGTTCTTTCATCGAAATCAGAGACATCGACCTTGCAACGTTTCCTTGTGAGAGCGGATCAAAAGGCGAGCAGGAAGGAATAATAGAATACTAGACAAAGCGCATGGGGATTTCCCCCCCCCCCCATTCTATTTCACAGTGTAAAAATTTGTCAATGAAGTCGTTCCTTTTATAACATTTTTAAATGTAAAAATTCGTGGGTCCGCTCGTTTACTTTTAACAGTGTCACATAGTAAAAATTCGCGAGTCAGTCCATCTACTGTATACAGTTTCACATTATAAAAATTCGTGAGCCGGTTAATCTACTGTTTACAGTTTCACATAGTAAAAATTCACTAGCCGGTTCATCTACTGTTCAGAGGTCCACATTATAAAAAGTCGTGAGTCGGTTCATCTACTGTTCACAGTTTCACACTGCGAAAATTTATCGATTGCGTAGCATAAACCCAATAGTCCTACAGTTCTTTGTGTGAAACGTGGCGTGCACTTCTTAGAGTTTTACGTAGCACATATCGAAGATTTTCTACCGAGAGGCGCTATTGATGTGAGATACAGTACATTTTGATGGGATTTCCATCAAAATTTATACGATTTTTTTTTCCGTGTGGGGTGTAGTTCCGAAAAACCCATACCGCTTTTTTCTTTGAAATCTTGTATACTTATGTATTTTGACTCGCTGAATACGAATATGATAATTAAAATTGGCGCAAATTTGATTTTCAAGATAAAAACTGAAAAAAACGGTTTTTGTAGTTTTTTTAAATTTTATTTTACCAAATGTTGATCGTAGAAGAAAATGTCTTCTACAAAAGTTATAGCCCATCAAAAGGTTGATAATTTATGTTCAATACAAGTTTTGTCCTAAATCATTATTTTCCAAGACAATGGGATAATACTCCATTAAGTATATTTTGCTAAAGTCTATTAGTTTCGATCTTATCCAAGGTGCCCAACAAACCCACCCCAGTGTTCTACGCACCCCACGAATCCACGCACCCATCTGAGGTGCCGTCGGCCCACCCCAGTGGTCTTCGAACCCCACGATTCCACGCACCCATCCAAGGTGCTCAACAAACCCACCCCAGGTTTCTAGACACCCCACGACTCCACGCACCCATCCGAGGTGCCCTCCGCCCACCCCAGTGTTCTATGAACCCCACGATTCCACACACCCATCCAAGGTGCTCAACAAACCCACCCCGGTGGTCTACGCACCCCACGATTCTACACACCCATCCAAGGTGCCCAACAAACCCGCCCGAAGTCGACAAAACTGTATATTGATCTCAGAGGAAAATGTTTCCTACAAATGTTGTAGATTATAGAAAAAATACCCATTTTATGTTCTATACATTTTTTGTCTAAATCTACAACTTTTGTAGGAAACATTTTTCTCTAAGATCAATATACAATTTTTACGAGTTTTGACCTTGAAAATCAAATTTACGCCAATATTAATGATCATATTCGTGCTCAGTGAGTCGACATACATAAGTATACAAAATTTGAAGGCAAAAAGCGGTACGGGCTTTTCGGAACTTTATCCAAAAAAACATTTTCAACATTTTTTTTTATTAAAAAAAATTTTTTTCGAAAATTTTTAGTCAATATGATTTTCAGGGTTTTTTTCTCTCAACATTTCATGCGTACCCAATACCCAATTGTACGAAAAGTAATGAAAAGTTTTTTTTCCTCTTAATAATCATGAAATGATGTCTGAAAAGCAGGAAACTTGCTCCTTCAATTTTTTTTCAAATTTTGGTCAATCGGGCAAGAAAGACCGATAATCGGATCAACTTGGAATTTTGCATGGCTCTTGGGGACATATTGATCTGAATGACCGTCCATAAACATTAGTGTTTATCGCAATATTTTCAAAGTAGCGGTGGATTTCATAAAAACCAAGAGAACATCGTTTTTTTGTACTTTTCTAAAACTAATGGCAAAAATAAAAAATAACAGTTTCACTACAATAATAATCAAAGCTTGTAGAGTATGTATTCACGTTTCCAAAACTACCGATCGAATTTCTGAGATATCTCATCGAAAAATGGTCGTACGGAGAAAAAAAAAACACAATGAAGTGAATTGAATGGGTTCAATGACCTTGATATTGGTCAAGTCCGAAAAAAATCTCCAAAACCCGTGCAGAACTTTGAAAAACGTAAAAATTTGCAAAATTGTTTTTGCCATAATATTTATTCCGACCGTGCAATCAGTGATTCTCAAAAAAAAAATCATTGTCGGAACTAAAACTAGAAACTTGAAGCTTCAAAATCCTTTTTTCTTGTACGACCATTTTTGACGAAGTTCAACTTTTCTGGCTCCTTTAATTTTTTGTGTCAATGTATGTTCACATGATGAACGTATATGAGAATGAATATAATAATTCGAAGATAAATATATTTCCGCTTACTTTTATGAATTACAATTTATTTGGCATAGAGACGGATGTGAGTAAAGCACAAACAATTTTTTAGCAGATAAATAAGTTGTATTTTAGATTCATTATTATATTTAAATTAACGTAAAAACTAATAAAATAAGCGGTCAGAGTGCGCGATAAATTTTTCGACACTAAAAGATAACTAATTAAAATAAATATGTTAACTAATAAAATTAACTAATCAAATAAGAATTAATAGTAATCACGATTTTAAAAAAAGCGCTGAGCATGACGAACGATCCTGCGCCCCGGCGGACCGAAGCCAGGAATGATACCAACGGGACCATCCTATTGCTTGTCTAAAAAATGCACTTTCTGGCACTTACGATTGGCGGCCGGATGGATGATTGACTTTTTTTTGGGGATAATGCTTTATCGCTTGATGAAAGTATGATAATTAATATAATAATACGAATATGAATATATTTTCGCTTACTTTTCTGAATTATAATTTATTTGGCATAAGGATGGATGTGAGTAAAGCGTAAACAATTTTTTAGAAGATAAACAAGTTGTAATTTAGATGTATTATTATATTGAAATTAACGTATAAACTGTAAAAATAAGCGTTCAGAGTGCGCGATCCATTTTTTTGTATACATTAATAACGCAGAGAATCAAGAGCTAGATAAGCATTTAAATAATTTAAAAGCCTCGCGCGTGCCGTCGGGTGACGTCACGCGCGAGCCGTGCTCAGATTGCTTTTTCCCTCGAAGCCATCGTTCGGCTTGGCCTCACATAAATGTGCTCAACGTCCATGTATAGGTGTAGCTGCCGAAGGCGCGGTCGGGACAGTTCTACCGCACTCGGCTCTTGCCGAAGATGTCCGAGCGTCGCTCGCTCACGGACACGCACTACTATGATTGTGTGTGATGGGCGCGTAAGGGACTAGAGAGGGGGTAACTTTTACGCGCGATCTGGCTGCACTGCTTCCAGGATGTAGGAAAAATTGGGATGCTGAGGTGGTGGGAGAAGGAAACTCTCGAAGAGTGCACTTTTGGTGGTGCATTCTTTTTGGATCGGTGGAAAAGGTATTGAATATAGGTCTCTTAGGTAGATTGGTCGAAAATAGAGAGTGGGAGCAGGACGTAGGTTCGTCGCTCTATTTCCGGGAATTGGAGCTGCGCTTCTTTATCTGGAGCGCGGAGAAATGCAGAGAGGAAAAAGGGGCGTTGTCGGCGGCAAGAACGCACGCTCGAGATAGGGCTCGTTGACCGAGGCCCGCAAGTGCCCGTCGAAAATATCAACGCAGTTTTATGATCGGGTCAACTTCCTGGGTCGGAGGATTTTCTTCTAGCGAGTGTATGTTTTTGTAGCGTAAGGGTTTGGATATTTTTCGTCCTTGGATGGTCGTTAGAATTCGGTATCGTCGCGTCGTTATATATTACTCTTTACGTCTTTACGAATAGGAATTTTATTATCACGCGTTTCTTGCGTGTCGCTTCACGTGTTCGTCATCCTTGTAATCCGAAGGTTTCCTTTGTGTATTTTTAGTCTTAAGGACACTCTGCGATGCACTCGGACTCTGTTCGGATTACAACGAGACTGTTCGAGTTTTTTTTCGCTCGTATATTTGTTCTCGATAACGTTAAGACCGCTGCGCTTTCGCGTGGGAAGGTACGCGAAACGCTTGGTTATAGTATTATCGATAGGCTACATTTCTGCCGTGGTAGGCTTAACGAGTAAGGCCAATGTAACGGCCCAAAAAAAAAGGTTTTTTCACTAATTTTTTGCTCCCGAAATTGAAGGTATTTGAAAAAAAACTTTTAATGGTGTTATCGGGCATACATTAAACTTTATTATAAAATTTTTTTACAGTAAAAAAAAAACAAAATGGCGGTTCCACAGCTATCTTCCCGGGACATGTTTTGCTTCCAGGGCTCCGCGGCACGCAGCACCACTGGTGCACTTTTGAATCTAGAACAAAAAAAAAAAAAAACCATCAATCTAGAGGGCTATAGCTAGAGAATGTCGATCGGATTTTAAAAAGTATCAATTTTTGTGGATTTGGCGTGCGTTTGAAAAAAAAATTGATTTTTGACGAAAAAAACGGCAAGTTTTTTGTTAATTAAAAATCAATAAATAAAGTTCTTGAAAATTCCGATCGACATTCTCAAGATAATGTAAATGTTCACATCTGGTTAAAATTTCAAGTAAAAAAAATGAAAATTGTTCGAGTTATGCTGCGTGCCATTTTGAAAAACCATGTTTCGAGAAAAACGCGTTTAAAGTTTTGCGAATAGTTTTTTATTGGAAAAAATTAAAAAAAGAAGTTAAAAAAAAATTTTACCGTTAGTCTGCAATCCCAGCACCATACATTTGTTCTTCGATAGCCAAATTTTCGTCTTCTTCGTCTGTCCTGGTTGATTTTTGGAGCGCGCGCGCACTTTTGGCCCCGTCGCTCAGAGATGTCTCCGCGTGCGTGATGCGTTTGGCGTCGGGTTCGATGCAGAAATTATATAACTGTACACCAATTTCCACCTCCAACATCTTGAATATTTGCAAGACGTTGGTAAGGCCGCCCTTGAATATGCAAACAGCGATATCCGTCGCAATATCTAGTACAGTTTTTCCGCTTGAGGATGATTTGGGGGCCAAACTCCAAACGGTAGCGTTGAAACTTTCGTTATTGTTTTGAGTATAGGCCCCCAAGCAACGCTCCAGCAACTCGTCCCGGCTCAATTCCATGTAGATGGGTTTGATGGCTTGATAAACCTCCTCACTCATTGGCTGATTGTGATGATCCGCATCCAAGGCATTTTCTGCTTTCGCTTTCTTCCAACTGCACCAATTCTCCGAACATTTTTCGTGCTGAGGCTTTTCATCCGTTGACATTTTGTGAAAAAGGGTTGCCCAGATCTCATTTTTCATATTTTTTATGGAATCGGAATTTCGACGGATTGCTAAGCCGTAATAAATGCTTAGTTCGTCAATCAATTTGGCAGTGAGTTTTCCTCTTCCCCCGAGACCTTTTGTTCCTTTTTTTAAGTTTCTCAATCGAGTGCCCATTCTTTTTTGCACGTGATCTATGCACTCTTTTTTTTTAACATCAACATTTTCATAAGGCTTCGAATCCACGATGCCTTTGAAAGTTTTGGAATCGCCATCTCCGATATAATTGCAGTCGTTTCGGAGCAAGTTTTGACACGCTTGGCGGCGACCTTCATTTCCGAAGGACAACAAATTTTTTTTCGCACAGGACCTTTTTCTTCTTATTCTAGAGGGTTTAAACTATTTTTTAAGTCAATAAAAAAAAATCGATTTTTCAAAAAATTTATAGTGGCCTTACCGCTTAACTCTAAAGAAAAATATTCAGATCCGTCGTAAATTAAGAATGCCGCTATCGTGCGTATTAGGCTTAAAAATACACTGTACCCATTTGGTCGCGACGTGACAGTCAATTTTTTAATAACGACCTTCCGTCGCGAATTTTTAACACGACCTCTTAAATACTTCATACAAAAACGTACCAAATTTTCAGAATTTTCTTATAATTTTTTATTGCAACCCCTAAGGAGGTTTAAGTGATGCCGGTAGAATTCTGAAAATTTGGTATGTTTTTACATGAAGTATTCAGGAGGTTGTGTAAAAGTATCATGACGATTAAGAAGCTATTTATTGAACAATTAACATTAACATGTTTCATAGGGACTCAACATCCTTAATTATTAAAGCTCCACCCTACAACATTCGAGCAGTTTCACCTCTTATTCCTTTATGAATTATTGATGTCGTATTTTTTTCACATTACTAGAAAGTTCCCGTACCCATAAATCTATGACTGAAATGTAACCGGAAGCTGCGAAAGCGCGGAATAATTTTTCTATGGCAGCTGTACCGTAGAACAATTGTGCAGTCTTACCTCTCATCCCTCGTTGATTTATTGTTTTCTATTCTATTTTTAACTACTAGAACGTAGTAGTAAACATACAATCGCATGTGAGAAGGAGCCAGAAGATTCAGACACGCGTCGTTTTTTTTGTAGAAGGTGTACAATACAACAATCGAGTGTTGTTCTGCCGCGCTCTCTGCTGTTTTATCGAGTCTAATAATCTTTTTCAACTACTGGAGACCTCTAGTACACATAAAAAAACGTATTACGAGGAGCCCGGAGATTCCGGCGCACGACATTATTTTTTTCATCGAAGGTGCCCTATTTACCGGTCCAGCAGTATCACCTCCCATCGTTTGATGACTGATATCTGTATGATGATTTTTTTTATAGTAGTAGGGTATTTTAGTATCCATAAGAACATATGGAAGAAGTAGCGAGAAGCTTGAAAAATACAAAATGATTTTGTTTCAGGAAAGTGTTCGTGCACAGTCGAGCAGTGTTATCTATAATCCCTTGGCGATTTATTATTGTCCAACATTTTCCGGAGATTTCTCGTACACATAGAAACATACGTGAGAAGTAGCTGAAACTTTCCGACACATGAAATTTTTTTTTTTATAATTTAAGCTCAACAACGCAATAATCCAAAATTTTTACCAATCACCGCTTGATGACTTACTGTTGTCCCGTATTTTTTTTTACAGTACTAGAGAGTTATAGTACACAAAATAATGTCTGAGAACTTGTCATAAGCTTGAGAGGCGTGAAATGATTTTTTTCATGAAAGTTGTACGTTAGGATAATCGAGCAGTGTCACCTCTCATCTCTTGATGACTCATAATTGTGCAATATTTTGCTTACAGTACTAGATAATTCTAGTACATAAAAAACACATTTGAAGCTGTACCATAGAAAAATCGAGAAGTCTCACCTCTCATCCCTTGGCGATTTATTATTGTCCAATATATTTTTCAAGCACTATAGAGTTCTAGTATACATAGAAATACGTGTAAAAAGTAGCCAGAAGACTTAGACACACGCCATTTTTTGTTGTATAAGGGGTACAATACACCAATTGAGTGCTGTTCTATCTCACTCTCTGCTGATTTATCAAGTTCATTTTTTTTCCTCTACTAGAGACTTCTAGTGCTCATAAGAATACGTGTCAGAAGGAGTCAGAAGCAGCGGTCGTACGAAACATTTGTTTTCATTGTCAGCGTACCATATAACGGTCCAGCAGTCTCACCTCTCATCCCTTGATGATTGATTGTTGTCTAATAACTTTTCCACAATACTATAAAGTCCTAGTACACACAAAACCATATCTGAAAAGTAGGCAGAAGCTTTGGAGGCACGAAATAATTTTTTTTTATCGAAGCCTGTACGCTACAATAATCGAGCGGTGTCACCTTCCATGTCATCCTGACGTATTGTTGTATAGTTTTTTCCACAGTACAAGAGATTCAAGTATACCTGAAAATATGCCTGAGAAGTAGCCAGATGTTTCAGAGGCGCAAATATTTTTTTTTATGTAAGCTGCGCAGTACAGCAATTGAGCAGTCTTATTTATTCTCCGTTGCTGACTTATTGTTGCCTTATATTTTTGTCGAAGTAGTACAGAGTGCTATTGCACGTGAAAACACATTGGAGAAGGAGCCAGAAGCTTTAGACGCACAATACAATTTTTGGTCGTAGGTATACGATACAGCTATCGAGCAGTATCATGCGTCCTTCTTCGCTAACTTATTGTTGTCTATTTTTTTGTTGTCGAGTCCTTAAGATCTCTAGTACCCATACAAACACATATGAGAAGTATCCAGGAGATTTAGGCGTGCGAAATGATTTTATAAATGGAAACTGTTTAAATGGATTAATGGAGCAGTCATATCTCTTATTCCTGTCCAACTCATTGTTCTCTAATATTTTTTTTAAGTACTCCAGAAAAACAAAATAGTTTTCTCCTATGAAAATTGTACCATAGATGAATCGAGCAGTGTCATCTCTCCGTCCTTGCTGACTCATTATTGTGTAATATATTTCTTTTTAGTACCACAGAGGTTTAGTACACAAAAAAACATGTCTCAGAAGTAGCCACAAGCTTCAGACGCACGAAGTTATTTTTTTAATAGGTGTACCATGCAACATTTGTGTAGTCCCATCTCTCATCCCGTCATGACCTAATTTTATCTCACTCAATTTTGCCGTACAGAGACTTCTAGTACACATAAAAACATATGGGAGAAGCAGACAGGAGCTCCAGGTACTCAACTTTTTTTCCCGCAACTGCAGCTTGCTAGACTCGAGCAATGTTCTCTCTCATTCCGTGTTGACCTATAGGGGTCCTATAGGGGTATATTTTTTCTTGATCCTATAAAAGAGTTCCGGTAGTCCTAATAACAAATCTCAAAAGTTTCCAGAGTGCTCAGACGCCCGAAATTATATTCTTGTTTTTCAAATTTAAACCATTCAACATCCGAATCTTTGTTAATTCTTTTTTCCCTTTTCCGTTAGTAGCCAACTTTTTTCTGTATAATCTGCGTTGCGATCAGTAAAACCTTACTCTCCTATTTTATCAAGTGATTTCTTTGGGGTCTCTGAAACATTTAAAACTGTGCAATACGCATTCTGCATTTCTAGATTCGTTTTGTTTTTTTTATCATTAAATAACGTTCAATCAACGGTGTTAGTCCATCGAATAAATCGCTGGGACCGTGTGTCACATCGTATGATTTATTTATCACATTTGAAGTATTCACGAACCTAGAATCTGCGTATCGTTGGATAAAAATATTTTTCGAAACACAGAACTGGATGTCGCAGCATAATTCGTTGTCCAAGTGACAAACGCCGATCTCTCGTTGCTCCATCATTTGATGGAGACGATCAGCAAACTTCGATTCGAGCAAAAGAACTTTGGTGTTCGCGAAACGAAATTCCGTCTGAACGCTGCCACTTTTTCAAATGTTTATAATCGGAGCCCTGATAACCCGGCACGGAGGCGTCTTCCTACGTGTACAAAACGGCCATTCTGATTGGCCTAGAATTCCATAATTCTATTGCTTCCAATCTAAAAGCTATCGAGAATTAATAAAATTGGCTAAGTACCTTCGTTCCGAACATAGTCCAGAATCTGTAGTTGCCGGATGCACGACCTATACTGAATCACCCTGTATATATATATGAGGCATTCCACAGGTTTTCAGCAAGGTCAAAACCCTCACTATTTTTCAGAGTCCTGCATTTTTTTTATTATCAAAAGGTACCTGCTAGGAGTATCTGTGATTTTTTTTCAGATTTTTTTTAAGAGGCCTGTTCCAGATATCTCAATTTTTGAAAAATGAGAATTAATTTTTAACTATATGTACCTGGAAAACTATGGCCCAGGCAAAAAATATTGTGGGACAAAATATTTTTAATTTTGAATGCACTTTTGACTTTAATAACAATTTTTTTTTCGTACAAAAATTCTATAATAAATGAAAAAAATCGATTTTCAAAAAGTATGTCACGTTTGATTTTGCTCTAAATTTTTTTGAATTTTCTGTTGTTAGTGTGGACATACAGAAAAAATTGGCAACATGGGCCGCGAGCTGGTTTAGAAGATATTGCATTTTTTTGTTGTTGTTATTCATCTTATCTTTAGTTATATCAGTCTGATTTGAATTAGTAGTGGACATAAGTGAAAAATAACACTATAAGATGAAACTTCAAGCAGCTTCGGATGGTGTAATTGACGATTTCGAAATTTATTGCAATTCTAACTTTACATACTAGGTAAGAAAAAACACAGTATGTATGACAAGTGAATGTTTTTTACTGCCCAGTATTAGCAAATCTTGTGAATTATAATATGTTTGTCATCCGTCGAATATAATTTCGAAGTGATCGTGCCGTCTGTTCCCGGAATGAAAGCATGTTGCTTCTGGGATTTCTTGAGGGGGAACATTTTTTCGAACCTTCTGTCGAGCATGTTTTTTGAATCGGAATAATCCGTCTCATTCGAAAACCTTACCTGCGCTGCCGGGAAATTGGTCGGTAAAGCTGCCCAATGAAATAACTCTGCCGGAGTTGTTATTTGGCGAGTCACACCCAGCTACAAGCTGGCTCTTGACGCAAGGCGTTTAATGGTACCTCCGATACCATCGCATGGACCTTTGCCATGAGCCGTTTCGAAAAAATGCCATTCCGGCGGCACACCAAAATCATCCTCGTGATAATAGAGGTTGGCTACATTTTTGAAATTCTTGTACTGTTGAAGAGCCCCGTCCGAGAAATAAAAAATTCGCAACCGATGCTGTGAAATCGATTTTATGAAATCGTTAATAATCCGGCTGAACGTATATACCGCAACCGCATCGTATTTCAAACAGTCAGAAATGATGACAAGACTTCTGTGCATCAAATCTCCGTTTTGACGGAAGTATATAACGACAGGGTATATCGTGGCCTGATTATTATTCCAGTGGAATCCTGGGACCGCTTCTTGAACCACGAAAGCGTAGTTTTCGGCGAAATCGCAAATGACGATGAACTGCCCTTCGTTCAAACGCGATTTTAAAGTTTTGAGATACTGAGATTGCCGTTTGGCGATAAAAGCATGTCGTCGCAAGCAAGCCGCTTTTTCGCAGAGCCCGTCTACAAAATCTAATGCATTTTGAATCTGAGTTTTAAGAGTCGTTCCAGGTTTAGACACCCGCTACTTGAATGTAATCGTTTCGATATCGTTTTCGTCAAAGAGTCGTACGAAAAATTCTCTTATCTGTTCGATTCCTGGACAGTTCGTACAAGTACGGAGATGGCAGTTAGTCTCAGGATTCGGACACATCATCATGTTCAGGCAGTCGTCGTAATTATTGATCGTACGCATCATATGTTTTGTGAGTTGCGCCGTGTTGCAGTCTACCACAAAAAAAATAATAGTATTATGAATCCTAGGATCCCCAAAATGCGCTTATAGAATCTCAGTAGGAATTGTAATTACCCAATAACATCAATTTAACATTTTGATGAATGGCACAAACCCAACTGGTATGCGTGCCGCTTGCACCAGCTGATACACAATACCGAGGACGCAAAGATGCGAAGATCGAAAATCCAACGATGACACCTGGATGATTTTTCTTAAAAAGCTGATATAGTTCTTTCATATTAGCCAAAAGAAGACGTTTTTGATAGTGAAACCTTGAGCCATTTGTTTCTTCCACCGAGATATAATCTTTTTTTCCTAGCATAGTGGCACTCACTTCATCGTCTACATAGAACTTGCGAATTTTTTCCAACGTCTCGAGAGGTAAATAACCACCTAATATGAAAATGAAATAAAAATCTCTCTATTGTAATACTCAACTAATGTCGAGGAAGTTTAAAATTTGCAGTCTTCGTTTACCGTTAAAACTATTTTTATTTTTTAAAAATAATTACACTGTAAAAACTAATTAGTTCGTACCATGTTTTCGTTCCGGCGTAAATAAGATCCCTTCCATAGATTTTAGTGTCTTAGCTAACCTGATGAAATACACGGAACTCGTTGGAAACTCGGCCTGGATCTTCGAAACTGACTAGCTGGTCGGCAGAAGCGTTAAAATTTGGATTTTTTAATTTTTTTTCGTGTCTGTATTTTCAAATTTTTCTCGCATATCCTGTAACATTTCCATCAACGCAACTTTGTCTGGATTTGGGTTTTCAGTCTCAACGTGTAAAGCTTGCTTCAATGCATTCGATGATTTATCGAGTTTTCCCGTGACCCACGATTGTATTTTTATTTTTTGTTTTGGGATTGGCGACTGCTCAAGAAGTTGGAGCGCAGCATTAACACGCACAAGCTGACACTCAGATGTTGTATCCGAACTTTGAGACGATGACTCCGTCGGAGCTTGCGAAAGTTCTAGGAACGCAAGGTTCGATTATGTACGCTAGGAGCTAAATTACGATGTTTTCATATAAGTTGACTAAAAAAGTGTATAATAAACCTCGTTTTCTATGTACGTACCAATTGGTGTATCAATATTTGCAGAGTCGAGAAGGTGTCTTCTGCACTGCCGGCATAAGTAGGCATTATTATCGATATTATTGAATCCTTTCGCCAACATTGCAACCGAAGGACGTCGTAAATCCTTTTTCCTAGCTGCACCGTCGTGTAAACGAAATGGGTTACAACAACGACCGAATTGATTCGTGCCTGAAGTCGATGCCATAATAAATAATTTAAAAAAAAATTCTCCTTGATCAGAATTATTAGCCTGGTCAACGATTACACGTTTTTTCGTAAGCACTGAGCGATCACTTTAGTCAATAGATATTTAAATCGCCGATCAATTTAATCCGTCACTGATGGATGGAATATTTATCGCGATTGTCGATGAACTTGCACTAGCATAACATACTTGCACCGTCAGAAGCCGAAAAGTGAAAATAAAGGTTATGAAATTTCATATACAATCATAACATCGAAACCGGCCAAGAAAATACGAGAACGTTTACTTCCGACCTTGCCGCCGGTATCGCGTCGTTCGGGCGGGAAATTTGAAAATTTGAAGAAAATCAATATCATAACATACAAAAAACTTTGATATATTTTTTTATGTGAAATTCAAAGTTTCTCCCAATTAATCATCCAATTCATATCAATATAAAAGATTAAAAATAAATGCAAATCAGCCTGTATCTTCTATACCAGTTCGCGGCCCATCTTGTCAATTTTTTCTGTATGTCTACACTAACAACAGAAAATTTAGAAAAATTTAGAGCAAAATCAAACATGACATACTTCTTGAAAATCAATTTTTTTCATTTATTATAGAAATTTTGTACGAAAAAAAAAAATTTATTGTTAAAGTCAAAAGTTCATTCCAAATTAAAAATATTTTGTCCCACAATTTCGTTTGCCTGGGCCATAGTTTTTACGATACATATAGTTAAAAACTGATTCTCATTTTTCAAAAATTGAGATATCTGGAGCAGGACTCATAAAAAAAATCTGAAAAAAGTCGCAGATACTACTAGTAGGTACCTTTTGATAATAAAAAAATTGCAGGACTCTGAAAAATAGTGAGGGTTTTGACCTTGCTGGAAATCTGTGGAGTGCCTCATATACATAAAATCCAAGTGGAAATATCTGCCATATAGTATTTCTTAAAGTTTAAGAGTCACTTGTAATACAACGTTTACTATAGACTGAATACTTTTAAAAAAAGTATCAACTATGATACCGTTTTAACGAGAGTTCTTTTTTTTAAACCAAGAAGAATCTCTGCGATATTTATAATGTTCGAGAGTCAATTGTGATACAACTTTTACTATGGACTGAATACTTACTTGAAAAAAAAGTATCATCTATGATATAGTTTTAACGAGCGATCATTTCAAAGGATTCAAAAAGAATATCTGTGATATTTGTAATATCGAAGAACTTATGTATCTTAAATAATTATAAGTAAATTAATAAGTCTATTTAGCTAAATAATAAGTTTATACCTGTCATTATTGTAAAGTTAGTAGAGGACTAATAAAATATGAACCCAAGTAGATTTCGAATGCATTCACTCCAATTTGAATTTCCCGCAAAATTCAGTACGTAAATTCCACTTTCAGTACGTTTTGGCGCTGCTGTCTAGAATGCAGCCAACTTCCCTTCTGGCAACACTGTCCTAGCCTTCCTGGCATCCCCCTTTCTGGCTGTAAAGTCACACCATGGGAACCCAAGGCCTCGCTTCCGCTGAGATCTCAGCGTTGGAACTGGCGTTACTCCTCTACTGTCATACTTACCTTATAATTGCCACTATAAACCCTGTATATACACGAAATTGGGTAATGCCGATACAGGCACCATTTATTCGAAATTCATGGTCACGCTAACCGTTTAACCTAATCGAGGGAGCAGCTCAATTTCAAGGCAGGGAGATGGATTACATCCAAACTGTCACGCACGGCTACACATTTTTCCATTTTCCGTTTGTACTATTAATGCGCATTGACGAAACTTCTCTTTCACGCATATGTCATGGAAAATATCATTATAAATAACTATATATCGAACGGCGGTGTGTGAAACAAAGTTTGCTCGTGTGGAATTATAACTTACTTGGATCACTTCTGGTGTGTCTGGCCTATGCTGTGTAGGCATTGAGGTATGAGATGATGTTGGAGACTTCATTTCATCGCGTATGGACATTGAGCGGTTGCCATTAAATCGTCGATGATCAGTGATTTTTGATTTCCTTTCACTTAGAACACTGCTATCATCTCTTGCTGCCTAAGAAAAGATGTTTCAAATCAATATTTTACGTCTTACGAAACAGATCCTTTCTTGTTCTGCCTGACTGTAATATACATTAGAAACGATTTAGCTTCTTTTGTACAGAGTGACAATTATAACGGGCCCTAGCATGTTTTTTTTATCTTTGCGCGACCATGTTGGGACGGTTGAGGTGCGCTTTTTGAATGGTTCTTCAGGCCCTCATTGAAAAAAATATAACGTAAGAAAACTATATTTCACTAAAGAAATATTTTTTCTGAAAAAATAAAAATAGCATTCCGCGCTTACAGAAAGAAAGTCGACTTGATTTCGAACATGGAGGACCTAGTTAAAAGTCTTAAAACATTGTACCATGGAGAAAAAAATATAAAAAATCCAATATCGTGTTATATGCCAATTATTATTTTCTATTTTTTCCATTGAATATCTTATACCAACTTATTCTCTTCGGTTTTGAGCGAAGTCGTTCGCCTTTACAATTCGCAACCATAAAATTATTTAGAGTATAAGAAATCGTCATTGCGAAACCAAAATCCGCTCTGGCAGTTTGAACTTTGATTTCTTCACCATGCCGAGTATAACAACTTGCAATGCGAATGACTCTCAACGAGGATACGGAACAAGCCTCAGCCGCTCAATCATATTCCCTTTGCGAAATTTTCTGTTCAGCGACAATTAAAACAGCTGATTTGTACCAGCAATCAAGAGGCAACCCACCATTAAGTCGCAACCAAATTAGTTAGTCTCTTGCAAATCTTAGGACTGATCGGAGCTCTAAAGAGGCGTAGCCCTAGCAATTTCTCAAACTCGGTGTAACAATGTATATTTGTATATTATTATTCAAATCTTCCATTAGTATACTTTTTGCCTATCCTTAATTCCCTAAACTCCTTTATTTTAACCCAATAGTTAGGCACGCCTAGCGCTTTAATAGCGAACCCAAAATATATTTGCTGAGATAAATTAGAAGACTTTATAGTCATTCAGAAAAGCAATCTCAGCCTGCTCATTAACACGAGCAGGCATAACAATCGCACGAAAATTTAAAATCAACTCTAAGGAACGGCGGCTGTCATGAGGTTGTGAAAGTGCCCCGAGAGAAATCAAGTTATGGCTGATGTTATGATGACAGGCGTTCGTGTGCGCTAGTGCAGCGTGGAAGACGAAGCCCGAGCGGGCTTCCTTTATTTGTAGGTCTCAAGGAATCAGCGAAGGAAAAATACCAGATCATAGAAATGCCCTGCCCATGAGCCAATAATTAAAGGAGCGATGGTGTGAGAAACTCGACGACTGGGATAACGATTCGAGCCGGGCTGGATTGTTGTACTGATTGTAAGACGAAAGAAAACGGTATTCTTGAAATCTGCTTCAAGTGGTCAAATAAGAGAACAAAGAATGCGTGTCAATTAAAAGTGAATGCCGTCTTAAAGATTATCAGAAAGCCACTTCACCTTAGAGTTTTAGGGCGCGGGAAAGCGATTTAGAGAGGGGTTTAAGGGGTTTCATTGCAAAATAGGACGTGTGTAAATGTTTATGTTGACAACGGATCCGAGGACTTTGTTTAAACGCACCGAACGTTCCGTTTTTGGGTGTGAGAAACCCTTGTAGCTGGATGTTTATTATTGACAGTATTTTTTAAGGGGTTCATGTAGGAAATACGAAAACGCGAATCTTATTTTAAATCGAACTGGACTATTTTCACGAGATAGACTAAATTTATCGCCTTCTGCGGTGGTAGTTCAATCTTTCACCAAAATTCGACTTTGAGAAACCACATTTAAGAAGTTAAATAAAGAAAAACAGAGCATTCCCGTTTTGTTTAGGAACAGATTCGAGAGTTTCTGAAAATGTGAAAAAGAATCAATGTACTCTTTTCAGGTGTAAAATAGCGATCCAACTTAGCTTCGACTCTGGACCTCATTTAAGGTGTCATATTGAGGAAGTCTATGCATGCTAAATTCGTCTTATGCCATTAAATTCGAATTTAGTGCACCTATTAGTTTTGGGTGTGGGAAAGCGTCTTGAATAGACTTTGACCTAGGAAAGCATGACTTAAGGGGTATAAAACGAAGGTCGGAATATGATAAACTTATATTAAATATCCTTAGGGATTTAAACGGAATGGACTCAATCGAACTTGAACTCGATCTACCAATGCTGTAAATCGATTCGGCCGTACCGCGACTTTCGAAAGCCACATTTAAGGGGGCGAGTTAAACTGGAGCGTCTACATGTTATCCGAACGTAGTAGAGGCATTTCGTAAAAATCGAGAGAGCGATTTCGCTGTGATGCGATAGTGAAATACTTTATTCAACGGGTCATACACTATGCAAACTGCCTCCATACTATATCTCATATGGGATTTGAGAAATTCGAAAAAAGAGTTCAGCATGTTCTGCTTTAATACAAAAATACACTGCTATAGCACTATTGGGAGATGTTATCTAAGTGGTTTTGTTAGTAAAAAAATTTGTGGAAATTTTGTCTTGGGACGACCTTGAAGATTTTCATTCAAGAAGTCAATGCTACCTTTCCAGGTGCAAAAGAGCGGATATGCTTAGCCGCAACTACCAAAACTCGCTTAAGGTAGCGAGGCAAAAAGACCGACATGAGCGACGACAATTTCAAATCATCGATATTAGTTTTTTGAGGTAGAATTAATACTATGTTTTTAGCTGCCACAGAGCTCCCCGGCTCGATCCAAATGATGGGAAACTTTATTAAAGGCGCAGAATCAGACGAAAAGTGAGTGCAAATGAGCTCTTGCAGCGAGCTTGATGAATCATATACATTTGGCCAAATGTACCGTCATTAAGTACGGACGATGCAGTTGAGCCAGATATGAATTTTAGGAAACTGTCACGTTGCGGAAAAATGCACACTATAAATTTTTCCCCCTTTCAGATGGAAATCGTGAACGACCACCAAGTCTAATGGGTACGATAGTAGCACTCTCGTTTATCGAAGGTTTCTTATATTTTGTTTAGACTTAGGCACTGGGGAATGTAACCTATCGATACGAAGCAAGCGTCCCACGTTCTTGCCCATGCGAGAACGCAACCGGCCTTAAACATTGTAAGGGGTCGGAATTAGTCACAATTAATGTTATTTGTTCGGGCCTCGATCGGGGAAGAAATTAGTTCAAACTCTTGTTTTTGGTTTAATAAAATTGTCTTTATTCAATGCTCGTGGCTCGATATAATATACAAAAGAATTGTTGTGTACAGGTGTGATTTGTTGTTTGTGTCGCAGGTGTGTAATTTGTGTGTGTTTTAAGAGATTATGTCTCTGTCGGTACAATCACGGGCTGACTCGGCTGGTACATGTCCCTGAGCGCTATCGATTTATCGTGGGTCGAAACGCGTCTTCCCCCACTCCTTCTGTCGTGACGCTCGCGGCGTGGTGTATTACGGCGCGCTCTAGCCTGTGGCGCTCGGAGTTCGCTCCTGACTTCACGCTGGATCGAGCGTTGCGCTCTCGCTCGTGGCGCACTCTCGTGTTCGTGGCGCGCCTCCCTCTCGCTTCTAGGGAGATTGATCATAGCGTGCTCGATCGCGGTACGTGCTGGAGATCGCGGCGCGCTTCCCCCTCCTCTTTCGCTACCGTTGTCTGTGGCGTGCGGTGCTGAGCGCGCTCTCGTGTGGCGAGCCGTCTCTGACTGCCCCCTCCCGAGCGACTCGGTGGTTATGCTTTCGACGGTTACGCTCCGGCGCGCTTCTCCTACTCACTCTCCGTGAGCGTAATCGATTATCGCGCGTCGGTAATCGATTACTCCAACTTCTGCTCCCACCGACGGAGGTCGCCACATACCCGCTACGAATGATTACTGCGTGTTGTGTGTGTGTTGTATCGGTGTGGTGTTTTGAATTTGGGATACCTCTCTGCCCTTCAGGTTCTCCTGATACTTTCGAGGATCCTCGCTGATATTTCTGTGTATGTGTGTGTGTACGTGTGTCGCCTGATATTCCGAATACCTCCTCGCACTTAATTTTCTCCTAATACAGATTTTCTATTTATCCTACCGGAATTTATTCCTCCTCTTTTTTATGCTTAATTATTTTACGTGATCTCTTTTTTCTTTTTATTGTCCCTTGTCTCTTACACCTGACTAAAAAACTATACCCCGAATTATCCTCTTATTGTTTCTTAAGGTTCCCCTCTCACAACCTTTTCCATCCACTACGGATGTACTCTTGCTGAGCGGTACTGATTAATCCACGCAAAAAATCGAATTCTTAGGTGGCGACTCCTCGCATCTCCTGTTTTTCAATGCTCCCTTCTCTTAGTTTTTCCAGTCCAAAAAAGGAAGTACTAGGCTAAGCGGTACTAGTCGATCCACAAGGGATTTGAGAAGCGCCGTTCCTCCTCTTTTATACTCATATTTTATTGGTTATTGTTCCCCTTTCCTTACCAATTACCCATGATCCTCTTTATTGTTACCTCCTTATATTTTAAATAAACTTTACTTTCTGTTCTTTCTCTGTTTTTGTTTTCTTCAACGTCTTTTTCCCCTTCCCTTTCTTATTACCTATCGTTCCTCTTATTGTTAACTTTTTCTACTGTTTTTGTTTATTTTCTGTTTTTCTTCTTTCCCTTGTCTTTTCGCTCATTGTTCTTTGACCTTGTATGTACTCAGGTTTTTTGTAGATCCTTCCTTTTTGGATCTCCCCCCTCCTTTCCTCCTATCGTATGATCGTTGGCTCTTGGTTCGTGGTGGGGGTTATCGCGCATGAGACGGACTTGTACGTCTCAACATATATACGAAAAAATATACGTGCAGCCCCGAAGGCCCCCAAACACTCGAACAGAAAACGAACGCAGGGACTCCACTAAGCGATAATCCCTTGTCTTGAGACCCAAATAACTCTTCAAGGAAAACTACTCCGAGTCGAAATGATTCAGCAGTCGTAAAATAGACCCACAGAAAACACGTGCGTTCAACTCAATTCTCGGCAATAGAACAGCGATTGCGATCTATTTCCGTTATCAAAACCCTGACCCAATAACAAGTTAGAAGTTCTTTCTCCCACGCTGTCTCAACCAGTCACATGGGACACTCTACATCCTCACGACTGATTAAGGGAGACTTTGTCCTTGAAATTTTCAAAAAATCAATTTTCTTTTTACTACGTATTCTTGATCTACATGTAAGCAGAAATAAATCTGTCGAAGCGTTTCCCGAATTTCGAACATTTACGATATTTTAAACGCGTTTGAAGTTGACACCGTCAGCGCGCTCTGATCGTCTCAGCGGGGCGCCCGGCTAGCTGGGTTCCTGCAGGTCTCAGCGCGTCTGACGCAGGTATACCAAGCCTTTTGTGCTTAGAAAACTTTGAATAGGGTGCCTACTTTCTCCTTTATCGATTTTGCAACGGTTATTTCAGTCTGGCTTCGGCATTAAAAGCGAAAAAATCGTAGCGTCTGTGTTCTTTGTTTTTCGTTATTTTCAAGTAATTTATCGAAAATTTGTGCGCAATATGCCACGAAAGGGTACAAAAGATCACCCGAAACAGTACGGGCGCAAAAGATCGCATCCGCAACCCCCTAATCGCTGGGAATTTGAAAAGAGCAAGTCGTTCACAAGCACGTCAGCGCAGAAAATTTTACAAAGTGGCAAATTGGGAAGTCATGAACTAAGTGTTGATTCAGTGTACTGCTTTTTAAGCTTCGTATTAGTTTTGAACTTTTTATTCCATAACGCTTTGTGTAAAGAGTGCAACGGACGAATCGCTTTTTCCATGCGTGATCGACGAGGCATCGGCTTCAAACTGAATTTAAAATTCGAGTGCGGGGAAAAAAGTGTTACTTCATGTCCACTTATCGGTAAAGCTTATGAAATAAATCGCCGAATCGTGTTTGTTTTCCGTTTATTAGGCCTCGGAATAAACGGTTTGAGCAGATTTTGTGGCATGATGGACATTTGCAGCGGGATGACGACCACAATATATTACGCTTGTGTAGAAAATATACGAATCGCGACGAAATCAGTTTACGATATGGTTCTGAAGAAAGCTGTAGCAGAGAAGAAAGAAAACGTTTCTCGAGGACTACAGGAAGATCACTTCATCGTTTCAGGAGATGGCACGTGGAAAAAGAGAGGGTTTTCATCTCTCATTGGCGTGACTAGTCTCATTGGATACCACACCAAAAAAGTTGTCGACGCCATGGTCAAATCGAAGTTATGCCAATCTTGCAGCTTTTGGGGAAAAAAAACATGAAGATCCTGCTGGTTACGATGAAGGGGAGGAAACACACGTGGAAACTTGCACCGCAAACCACGTCGGTTCCGCAGGAAAGATGGAAACCGACGGAATCACCGAAATGTTTCTCCGATCGGTAGAACTGCACGGAGTCAAATACGTCACTTACGTCGGGGATGGTGACAGTAAAACGTTTAAGGGATTGCTTGAAGCCAATCCCTATGATGACGTTACTGTCGAAAAAAAGAACGTATTGGTCACGTCGAAAAAAAAATGGGAACGAGATTGAGAAATATTAAAAAAGTAACCAAGGGACTCGGAGGAAAAGGGGCAGGCAAACTCACAGATAAAGCGATGGGAGAACTCACTAAATACTATGGCCTTGCTATCCGCCAGAATTCACATTCTGTGCAAGCCATGACGGACGCGATATGGGCCACGTATTACCACAAGAGCTCCACGGATAAAAAAACCCCGGCATGAGCAGTGTCCACCAGGAGAAAACAGCTGGTTTACGAGGCGTAGAGCTGAAGCGTCGGATACTCTGTCTTTTTATAAGCACAAGGCTCCTCTTAGTGACACTGTTCTGAAGGCCATCGAGCCAATTTATAAAGACTTGTCGTCGGGTGATTTGCTCGAAAGATGTTTGGGTGCTCATAATCAAAACAGTAATGAGACACTTAATAATATGATTCGGATGCGTGCGCCCAAACATCTTCATTTCGGCGCAGATGTGGTCAATATTGCCACGGAATTAGCAGTGATTATCTTCAACGCAGGTGAGGAATCATTGTTAAGGGGTAAGGCCACTGTAAGTTTTTTGAAAATTCGATTTTTTTTTATTGGCTTAAAAAATAGTTTAAACCCTCTAGAATAAGAAAAAAAAGGTCCTGAACGAAAAAAAATTTGTTGTCCTTAGGAAATGAAGGTCGCCCCAAGCGTGTCAAAACTTGCTCCGAAACGACTGCAATTATATCGGAGATGGCGATTCCAAAACTTTCATTGGCATCGTGGATTCGAAGCCTTATGAAAATGTTGATGTTAAAAAAAAAGAGTGCATAGATCACGTGCAAAAAAGAATGGGCACTCGATTGAGAAACTTAAAAAAGGAACAAAAGGTCTCGGGAGAAGAGGAAAACTCACTGCCAAATTGATTGACGAACTAAGCATTTATTACGGCTTAGCAATCCGTCGAAATTCCGATTCCATCAAAAATATGAAAAATGAGATCTGGGCAACCCTTTTTCACAAAATATCAACGGATGAAAAGCTTCAGCACGAAAAATGTTCGGAGAATTGGTGCAGTTGGAAGAAAGCGAAAGCAGAAAATGCCTTGGATGCGTATCATCACAATCAGCCAATGAGTGAGGAGGCTTATCAAGCCATCAAACCCATCTTCATGGAATTGAGCCGGGACGAGTTGCTGGAGCGTTGCTTGGGGGCCTATACTCAAAACAATAACGAAAGTTTCAACGCTACCGTTTGGAGTTTGGCCCCCAAATCATCCTCAAGCGGAAAAACTGTACTAGATATTGCGACGGACATCGCTGTTTGCATATTCAATGGCGGCCTTACCAACGTCTTGCAAATATTCAAGATGTTGGAGGTGGAAATTGGTGTACAGTTATATAATTTCTGCATCGAAGCCGACGCCAAACGCATCACGCACGCGGAGACATCTCTGAGCGACGCGGCCAAAAGTGCGCGCGCGCTCCAAAAATCAACCAGGAAAGACGAAGAAGACGAAAATTTGGCTATCGAAGGACAAATGTATGGTGCTGGGATTGCAGACTAACGGTAAAAATTTTTTTTAACTTCTTTTTTTAATTTTTTCCAATAAAAAACTATTCGCAAAACTTTAAACGCGTTTTTCTCGAAACATGGTTTTTCAAAATGGCACGCAGCATAACTCGAACAATTTTCATTTTTTTTACTTGAAATTTTAACCAGATGTGAACATTTACATTATCTTGAGAATGTCGATCGGAATTTTCAAGAACTTTATTTATTGATTTTTTATTAACAAAAAACTTGCCGTTTTTTTCGTCAAAAATCAATTTTTTTTTCAAACGCACGCCAAATCCACAAAAATTGATACTTTTTAAAATCCGATCGACATTCTCTAGCTATAGCCCTCTAGATTAATGGTTTTTTTTTTTGTTCTAGATTCAAAAGTGCACCAGTGGTGCTGCGTGCCGCGGAGCCCTGGAAGCAAAACATGTCCCGGGAAGATAGCTGTGGAACCGCCATTTTGTTTTTTTTTTACTGTAAAAAAATTTTATAATAAAGTTTAATGTATGCCCGATAACACCATTAAAAGTTTTTTTTCAAATACCTTCAATTTCGGGAGCAAAAAATTAGTGAAAAAACCTTTTTTTTTGGGCCGTTACAGTGGCCTTACTCCTTAATTGTCATGGATCTCATGAGTGTCCGGATTGGCACATTCGCCGAGAGCTGGGTCCATTCACGGGACAAAGCAAGGATCGAGCGCGCGGAGAGGCAGGTGAACGATGCAGCAAAAAAGGCCCGGATTGAGCCGCGGGAGATGTTAGCGGCTCTACATGAGCAGCTACAAGAAGAGGAGGGATGCCTCTATGGACCAGGCATTGCCAATTAGCGGTAATTATAAACACAGTTGTGTAAACACATTACAAAACTTTAGACGCGTTTTTCTCGTAAACACGTTTTTTAAAATGGCTGACATTCTCTTGACCGCTGTAATTGACATGTAGACCTGAAATTTGGAGAGCATACTCAGAAAATATGTCTTCACGGAATGACGTTTCGTTTTTTTGATAGATACATTTTTGCATTTATTATTTATCTTTTCATGCGAAAAAAACGCGAAAATTCGATTTTTTTTAAATGCCGCTATTTTCCGAAATTTGTACTAAACGAAAAACCCATCCGTGACATTCCATGACCAAAGGGTCACAGATTGATAATATGCTTTGAATTTGTGTTTCAGATCAACAAAGAGGTGTCTGACAGTGATGTCAGCCGTTTACCTCCCGCGATTTGAGGAACTGTTTTCGCGGAGTTGCAGCGACCGCCATTTTGTTTTTTTTTTCAAAAAAATTTTTTTTAACGTTCTGTATATCATGAATAAAAGCAAGAAAAAAACCGCACTCAAAAAGCTTTACTCGTTTCCTTTAAAAAAATAAAATGTAAACACCTGAAATATGGCACTCCAAGGACAAAGTCTCCCTTAACCAATCCCTAAGGAAAATGCATCACGGACATGCACCTCGTCCTCCATGAACGAAACCAATTCTAATTTCTACTTTGTGAACAAGCATGGTACAAGAAGTTAGTTCTCCATCACCACTCTTCAAAGTTGGTGACCTCTTCACTATCGCCGCAAGTTCCGCATCTTTACTCACGTCAAATCCACTAACTTCTTCCTTTCGAGAAAAGTCTACATTTTTATAAACGCGAAAGTGTCCGGGTAGCATCTAAGCATTTATGCATACTGTTGAAACCCATGCGAGCGGGTTTTATCATCGATTGTGCGAGCGAGCGAGTGTACCTGGCCCGAAAGCGAAGATCCTCCGTCCGACTACAAATAACGGCCACTCTGCGAACGTAATCTAAGCCGATAATATTTATCTGTATCTTTCCTCGATTACCAAACCTGTGTTGCAACGAATTCGAACCTCAAACATCATTAAAAAATAAATGAACCTTGTTTACTGGTAGCTACATCTGTCGAACTCGTCACATATCTCTTAACCGCGTGGAGATACACGCCTAAACTCCCGTTTCACACATCTCCGTTTCACACATCTCCGTTTCACCCATATCCCGTGCTATTGCGCTAGGCGTATGCAAGAACGAGCGAAATGAAAATTTATTCTCCCATCTCTTCCGGATGTGATAAAACTGCATTCATGGAGTTAAAGAAGTAAGGTGACGAGTTACTCTTCACGTTTCATCGTAAAACATTATTTGAGGCGCTTATCGAAGGGCAGATTTACCGCTCTTGGGTGCGAGAAAGCGCCTTTGCTTATGTAAAATCAAATTCGACGTTATTTTACCGGATCGCCAGGTAAATGGGATACACCGCGTTACCTAATGCTCCTCACTACAGTGTGTTTTACTGCTGTATTTAAAATGTGTCTGCTTTGAGTGACTATCTGCTGGCACCAAGCAAGTAAATATGAAACCTGTGCTCCTGAGA
>OX632360.1:29668715-29678715 GCA_951751655.1 Ophion costatus
TGCGAGTATGTACGCTTTGCGTCCAACCAAGCAGGTGTTCTTCGAACGTGTTTGAACTTGTTTTTCTCCGATAGGAAAAGTGGGGGCGAGCGAGCGTTTGGAAAATTGAGTGGGAGGGATTCCATAATCTATCGCCAAAGGCTTTGACTGCGGATGGATCACTTGAGCAGAGCTGCACTCTTGAAAAAAAAAGTCTCCATACATCGAGGTCTCGGTTTTATTTCGAAATATAACGTCAAGATGGTCGCATGTGCGAGTATGTATGCAGTGCATCCGGTCAAGCACCCCCTGGACTTGACCAAAAACGAGCTCGAACAGGTTCCAAAGGTCTTGCTCCTAAAATATTGGGGCGAATATGTTAGCTTATAGTGGCATCGTTTGCCAGAACATCATCGGAAAGACAGTGAAGTGATATCATATCTTCCATGCACGGAGCATTATAATACACCGCAGATGAAATATCACATCGATGGCCCACCACCTCAACGTCGGGAGTTTTATAAATGCTGTGAAAATTCGCCACGTACGGGGATGTTTGAACGTGAATGAACCTGTTTTTCGGCAGCGTGAAAAAATGTTGGGGGAAAAATTCTCCAAGGTTCTTCGAACGTGTTCGAACGTGCTTTTCACGACTGGAAAAGAGGGGGGAAGTATGAAAATTTGAGCGGAGGGCTTACGAGGGAGCTTATAATTTTGTGGACCAAGTTCAGACTGCACTATTCCACTGTACCATCAACATCTCTCCAAAAATAAACGTTGAAAGTGCGAGGAAAAATGGATCTTTCGAGTATCAACAAAGTCAGCCGGATAGTGGAATTCCTTCCAACGAAGAAGCTGTCAGAACTCCCCGCTTACTCGGATCATCGAATCTCCGACATGAGGGCCGTACAAACCAAGTTTGGGAAACGATACATCGCCGACATTGCGGATGAGTTCTCTGACTTCTTACCGCCGCGACTTGTGAAGGCCTTCGACCAAGATCCGACAATGTGCGAGAGTATGCTGCAAGTGGCACACGATGGTCAACTCTGCATGGACTATATTGGTGGAAAATACAACAGTGTCGAGTTCCGTCGTCTCTGAACATGGTCGACGGGGAAAAAAATGCATTGGAACACCATTGTCGAACGGCTGTCCGCATCATCGAAAGCATGCTGTAACTGGTGTGCAAACGGCTACATGCAGTTGTGGGAAATACAACAGCGTCAAGTTCCAATGTCTCTGAGCATGGTGGAAAAGAGCAAATTCGTAGGAGCAGCATCGTTGAGTAGAACAACCATCGGCGTCACAGTCGGCTCGCCATCGTTTTCAACGTTTTACGTGTTGACTATGTAAAATGGATTTGAAAAAACTGTTTTATCGAAATGTAAGAGGAGGAGAACTTCAAACTATTTTCGTCGTAGAATAAAGAATACAAATAACATATATTTTCATTGAAATGTTTTTTATTCATTGAAAAAAATAATCCCTCGCTCACACAACGCTTCGTATACACTCAACCAGCATTTCCGCGATTTTATATTTGCATGGGCGCAATTGTATTGCATGAGAGCCATGAACATTTCTCGAATCCCATCGCATAGATGGTAGGAGCTCCTCGCAAGATTCCTCGCATTGTCGTTCTAGCTGGCTCGTATGGTATGCCGCTTTGATCCGACCGAATTCCATGGAAATTGCGTTCCAGCCACTTGTTTGTCATTTTGTACTTGGCCGGTAGAGAGTCCCATGCAAATGGTGCGTGAAAGGAGAGCGTCAGCCGTTCAGCATCCTTGTTGCGGAGTATGAAGATGGACATCTCCTTTAGGACAAATTTGTTGATGGGTCTCTTGAAGCGTTGCACATCGACGATAAGCTCCACGTTGACTGATGCGGGTGCGAATCATTGGCATGGCTTTCTACCATTTTCTTAACCCCACCACTGATTGGATTGTACTCGACAATGCGATCGTGAAGGATCATGCAATATGCTGAAGTTTGTGGCAGAATATTATTGTTCAATTCAAACTCAAGGCGCACGTCAACAGGACCGGACTTGAGAGAATCGTTTTGTTTTAAGCAGTCAATAACAACGTGGGGGGCTTTTTCGAAAAACTTAAATCCTGCTCAGCCATGATTCAGCCCTTTTGTTGGAATAGGTCAGTTGAAAGTTTGCATACATGTCGTAGAGCATATTGATTTTGACGAATGTTCAAATTCAAATTTCCATATGGATGACATTGGCAGTTGAGGTACAGTTTCACATAGCTAATGTTACAATGATCATAGTGGCTCGCGTTTTGCTGTTTCTTATTCTTCCGTCCCGTCTGCAGCGTGAGTATGACATATGGCTCCAGCCATGACACATGGCTTCTCCAGCTGATTCAAGGATTTCACCGACCACACGAGCTTAGAGGTCGCAGGCAGCAATGGACATTCATACAGTTCCTATGTTCGGATACTCATGGAGATTGGTGCGTCTTTGGCGAGGAACTTTTACGGTTGAACTTTCCGCTGATCCGAGACTGTTACATACGGTACGAGCCGTTGTATTTTATGCGATACGAGTCTTCGCTCTTGGGATCCATAGGAGGATCCGCGGCTACACAACACAACGAAATATTCATGGATCGCACAAGCTGCCATCCCAGCTAGAGAAACGAAAATATGTCATTTTTGCGGCACAGACTGGTGAAAAGAATTATATGGCAAAGGACATTTCATTAATCGTCGACCGCGAACTCACCAGAGTAAAACTATATCTCAATTCGGAATTCTATCCTCAAGAAGGATCGAATTTGGACTTCGACTAAAAAAAAAGTTTCGCTATGTTGTTCAATATGTACTCTCGATTTCGTAAATATCATTACGACTGGAATAGTGATCGCTCTTTGCTAACCATCGCCAAGTTTTAATTTAGCGGCCCTCTCACGGTTGATGATTGATCGCATCAGAATGCTACTGTAGATGCGTGAATAGAGTTCGAGTGCAAGGAAGATTACAGTAGGAAGGAAGATTGCAAAGCGCAGTACTTCGTTATGTCAGCATAATCTGATATCGGTTTGTGCAACTGAATACAATATTTGTTTTTTGAATGTGAAACTCAATGTTTTTTAAATAGAATTTGATTGAAAATAAATTAATATAATCGCACAATGATGGTCGAAGACAATCATCAGTGTACGTTCGACAGATGTTTGAGAGCCGTTTGTTGGAAGATCGCGAGGCGTCCAAAAACATTCATAAGCCGTTTGAAGACATGCATGAGGGTTTCAAAAAGTTTCAAAAGACTTATCACGACATTCATGAGAAGTTTGAAGATGTTCGTGAAACGGTTAAGAGACTTTTGAAAATGTTCATAGGACGTTTGAAGATATTGACGAGAGGTTCGAAGACGTTCAGAGACTTTCGAAGGCGTTCAAGAGATCTTTGACGATATTGATAATACTTTTGAAGACATCGACGAGGGTTTCGAAGACCCTTCAGAGACTTTCAAAGACATTCACAAGGGGCTTGAAGACATCCAAGAAACTTTCGACGACATTCATAATACGTTTGAAGACGTTCATGAGGGATTCGAAGACGTTCGGAGACTTTCGAAGACGTTCAAGAGATCTTTGACGATACTCATAATACGTTTGAAGACATCGATGAGGGGTTCGAAGACGTTTAAGAGACTGTCAAAGACATTCACGAGGGGCTTCAAGACATGCAAGAAACTTTTGAATACGTTCAAGATACTTTCTACGACGTTCATGAGACGTTTGAAGATGTTCGTGAGACGTTTGAGATTCTTTCGAAAACGTTCACGAGACTTTCGACGATATTCATAATACGTTCGAAGACATTTATGAGAGATTCGAAAACGCTTAAGAGAGACTTTCAAAGACATTGACGCGGGTTCGAAGAGTTTCAGGAGACTTTATATGACGTCCATGAGACGTTTGAAGATGTTCGTGAGACGTTCGAATACGTTCATATGACGTTTGAAGACATTCACGAGAGATTCGGCGACGTTCAGAGACTTTCGATGACGTTCAAGAGATCTATGACGATATTCATAATACGTTTGAGGACATTGATGAAGGGTGCGAAGACGTTTAAGAGACTTTCAAAGACATTCACGAGGGGTTAGAAGACATGCAAGAATCTTTCGAATACATTCAAGAGACCTTCAACGACATTCATAATACGTTTGAAGCCATTCACGAGGGATTCGAAGACGCTCAAAAGAGACTTGCAAAGACATTCACGAGAGGTTCGAACAGTTTCAGGAGACTTTCTATGACGTTCATGAGAGGTTTGAAGATGTTCGTGAGACGTCAATGGCTTCAAAGGTCTAATGAGCGTTTTCGAAAGTCTCTTGAACGCCTCACGAACATCTTCGAACGTCTCACGAACGTCCTACAAAGTCTCTTGAACCTCTTCGAACCCCTTATGAATGTCTTCAAACGTTTTATGAATGTTTTCGAACGTCTCGGGAATGTCTTCAAACGTCTTATGAACGTGTTCGGAAGTCTCTTAAATGTCTCACGAACGAGTCTCGAAAATCTTCGAAAGCCTCGCAATGTCCCAACAATCGGCTCTCGAGCATCTATCGAATGTATACTGATGAATGTTTTCGACCATCATTGAGTGATAATATAAATTTATGTTGAATGAAATCCCATACAAAAAAATGGGTTTCACATTCGAAAGAAATATTTTTTTCGGTTGCACAATTCGATATCAGATGATGCTGACATAGTGAAGTACGGGGTGAGGAGAATAAAAAAGTGCATATTGTTACATTTCTTTTATTTGTACGAATCTTTATGATTTAGCTACCAGTTGTAGATTTTAAACACATTTTGCAGGGCACAATTCTTCTTATGCTTTTCTCATCGTAGAGTAGAACTTCCATCTAATTTACTTGAGGCATCCATGTCATCAAAGTCCATATTCAAAGACTCAATAACTAGCTCATTTTTCATATTTAGTAAATCAGCTAGCCATTCTAGTTTTTCATGACCCTGAACATACACGCGAGGACCCATGTCGTCTTCTGTTGGACCTTCAACTGTGGCCATTATTAAATATTTGGCCATGCTATATGGAACGTGTCCATAGGCCCACTTGAGACCATGATGATTGCGAATCAACCATGATGCTTCGTATCTCTCAGATTTTGTGAGAAGGCTCCATGGTATGGGACTCGCGAAAATGTAATGGGAGAGTACACATCCCGCTCTCAGAATTGCTACTTCCTTCACGATAAAGTTCCTTCCAACAATGAACCCTTGTAGATTCACAAAGGTTGGCACTGTCATAACGAATATGTTTTAGCGTGATCTAGTCGACGACAAGATGCAATCATGACTGACGTTGATCTTTGAGAAACTCATTTTTAAACTATTCATTTATTTAGGCGAGGGAGTATTTACTGACCTATTCGACTTTTATGGCTTTCCACCGCTTTGCGTCTTTGCGTGGCACTCCATTTTCTCTAATCCCTTTTTCCCCACTCCCAAAAAGTGTATGATGCAAAATATTGGGTACACATGGATTACAAAAGTCGTGTACTTATGGACAGAAATGCGTTTTTACAGAAAATATTTACCGCAACAAATATAATTTTAACGAGGTCGAGTTAATGTTTACAAAAAAATATATCCAATTTTCACAGGTTTTACATCGAGTTAATATTAATAAATATATATATATATATATACACAATTTTAACAAGATAATATTTACAAAAATGTACATAGTTTTTCACGATGGTATGCTATAATGCCCCCATGGTAGGGTTTCAGAGGTCCCAGATATGATATACCGCTTATCGTCATGAGGACTCAGAGCAATTTTCGTCTCGCGAATGGTGTAGACGTTATGCAACTTTGATCGAATGCTATGGTATACCGCTCGTCAACAAGAAGGTACCCGGTCTCATGAAGGACGAATGTATTGGAGGAATTATGACCGAATTTGTTGGACTTCGATCTAAAATGTATGCGACACGTGTCGAGGGGAAGAAGGAGACGAAAAAAGTTAAAGGCGTCAAGAGTAGCGTTCTGGCCACGACAATCACATTTGACGATTATGCTCGATGCTTGAAGGAAGAAGTTGAAATGGAGCGTAGTCAAACGTGCATTCCATCAAAGTTGCATAAGGTCTACACCATTCGCGAGACGAAAATTGCTCTGAGTCCTCAGGACGATAAGCGATATATCATACCTGTGACCTCTGAAACCATACCATGGGAGCATTATAGCATACCATCGTGAAGAACTATGTACATTCTTGTAAATATTAACTTGTTAAAATTGTGTATATATATATTTGTTTATCAACATTATATGTGAAATATATATTATGAAATAAATATATATTATATTATTTTATAAATATTATATGTGAAATGTATATTATGTGAAAATCGTGTATATTTTTTTGTAAATATTAACTCGAGCTCGCTAAAATTATATTTGTTGTTGTAAATATTTTATGTAAAAACGCATTTCTGTCTATAAGTACACGGCTTTTGTAATCCATGTGGACCCATTTTTTTCCATCATGCACCTTTCGGGAGTGGGGGAAAAAGGGATTAGAGAAAATGGAGCGCCACGCAAACTCAAAGCGGTGGTAAGTCATAAAAGTCGAATAGGTCAGCAAATACTCCCTCGCCGAAATGAATGAATAGGTGAAAAATGAGTTTCTCAAAGATCAACGTCAGTCATGATTGGATCTTGTCATCGACTAGATCACGCCAAAACATATTCGTTATGACTGTGCCCACCTTTGTGGATCTACAAGGATTCATTGATGGAAGGAACTTTATCGTGAAGGAAATAGCAATTCTGAGAGCGGGATGCATACTCGCCCATTCCATTTTCGCAAGTCCCATACCGTGGAACCTTCTCACAAAATTTGAAAGATACGAAGCATCATGGTTGATTCGCAATCATCATGGTCTCAAGTGGGCCTATGGAAACGTTCCATATATCATGGCCAAAGATTTAATAACGGCCACAGTTGAAGGTCCAACAGAAGACGACGTTTGTCCTCTCGTATATGTTAAGGGTCATGAAAAACTAGAATGGCTAGCTGATTTACTAAATATGAAAAATGAGCTAGTTATTGAGTCGTTGAATATGGACTTTGAGGATATGGATGCCTCGAGTAAATTAGATGAAAGTTCTACTCTACGATGTGAAAAGCATAAAAACAATTGTGCCCTGGAAAATGTATTTGACATCTACAATTAGTGGCTAGATCATAAAGATTCGTGCAAATAAAATAAATGTAACAGTGCGCACTTTTTTATTCTCCTCACCCCGTACTTCATTATGTCAGCATCGTCTGATATCAAATTATGCAACCGAATAAAATATTTCTTTCGAATGTGAAACCCATTTTTTTGTTTGGGATTTGATTGGAAATAAATTAATGTAATCACCCAGTGATGGTCGAAAGCATTCATCAGTATACATTCGATAGATGCTCGTAAGCCGTTTGTTGGGACTCTGCGAGGCGTTCGAAGAATTTCGAGAGTCGTTCGTGAGACGTTTAAGAGACTTCCGAAGATGTTCATAGGACGTTTGAAGACATTGCCGAGACGTTCGAAAACATTCATAAAACATTTGAAGACATTCATGCGGGGTTCAAAGAGGTTCAAGCGAGTTTGTAGGATGTTCGTGAAAAGTTTGAAGATGTTCGTGAGGCGTTCAAGAGACTTGCGAAAACGTTAATTAGACGTTTGAAGACATTAATGTCTCACAAACGTCTTTAAACGTCTCATGGACGTCATATAAAGTCTCCTGATACTCTTCGAACCCCTCGTGAATGTCTTTGCAAGTCTCTCTTAATCGTCTTCGAATCCCTCATGAATGTCTTCAAACGTATTATGAATGTGGTTGAACGGCTCTTGAATGTATTCGAAAGTTTCTTGGATTTCGTCAAACCCGTCGTGAATGTCTTTGAAAATCTCTTAAACGGCTTCGCACCCTTCATCAATGTCCTCAAACGTATTATGAATATCGTCAAAGATCTCTTGAACATCTTCAAAAGTCTCTGAACGTCTTCGAACCTATCGTGAATGTCTTCAAACGTCATATGAACATTTTCGATCGTCTCACGAACATCTTCAAACGTCTCATGGACGTCATATAAAGTCTCCTAAAACTCTTCGAACGCTCGTGAATGTCTTTGAAAGTCTCTCTTAAGCGTTTTCGAATCTCTCATGAGTGTCTTCAAACGTATTATGAATGTCGTCGAACGTCTCGTGACCGTTTTCGAAAGAATCTTAAACGTCTCACGAACATCTTCGAACGTCTCATGAACGTCGTAGAAAGTGTCTTGAACGTATTCAAAAGTTTCTTGCATGCTTGAAGCCCCTCGTGAATGTCTTTGAAAGTCTCTTAAACGTCTTCGAATCCGTCATCGATGTCTTCAAACGTATTATGAGTATCGTCAAAGATCTCTTCAACGTCTTCGAAAGTTTCTGAACGTCTTCGAATCCCTCATGAACGTCTTCAAACGTATTATGAATGCTGTCGAAAGTCTGTTGAACGTATTCGAAAGTTTCTTGGATGTCTTCAAGCCCCTTGTGAATGTCTTTGAAAGTCTTGAAGCGTCTTCGAACCCCTCGTCGATGTCTTCAAACATATTATGAATATCGTCAAAGATCTCTTGAACGTCTTCGAAAGTCTCTGATCGTCTTCGAACCTCTCGTCAATGTCTTCAAACGTCCTATGAACATTTTCGAAAGTCTCTCGAACGTCTCACGAACATCTTCAAACTTCTCATGAATGGCGTGATAAGTCTCTTGAAACTCTTTGAACCCCTCAAGCATGTCTTCAAACGGCTTAGGAATGTTTTTGAACGCCTCGCGAACTTCTAACAAACGGCTCTCGAACATCTGTTGAACATACACTGATGAATGTCTTCGACCATCATTGTGCGATTATATTCATTTATTTGCAATCAAATTCCATACAATAAATCATTGAGTTTCACATTCGAAAAAAAATATTGTATTCAGTTGCACAAACCGATATCAGATTATGCTGACATAACGAAGTACCGCACTTTGCAATCTTTCTTGCATTCAAACTGTATTTACGCATCTACACTAGCATTTGCCTACAGCCTCATTCTGATGCGATCAATCATCAACCGTGAGAGGGCCGCTACATTAAAACTTGGCTATGGTTAGCACAGAACGATCACTATTACAGTCGTAATGATATTTACGAAATCGAGAGTACGTATTGAACAAAATGGCGTAACTTTTTTTTTTAGTCGAAGTCCAAATTCGAATCATCGTGAGGATGGAATTCCGAATTGAGATAAAGTTTCACTCTGGTGAGTTCGCAGTCGGCGAATAATGAAATGTCCTTCGCCATATAATTCTTTTCACCAGTCTCTGCCGCAAATATGACATATTTTTGTTTCTCTAGCTGGGATGGCAGCTTGTGCGATCCATGAATATTTCGTTGTATTGTGTAGCCGCGGATACTCCTATGGATCCCGACAGCAAAGACTCGTATTGCATAAAATAGAACGGCTCGTACCGTAGGTAACAGGCTCGGATCAGCGAAAAGTTCAACGGTAAAAGTTCCTCGCCAATGACGCACCAATCTTCATGAGTTTCCGAACATAGGAGCTGTATGAATGTCCATTGCTGCCTGCGACCTCTAAGCACGTGTGGTCTCTGAAAACCTCGAGTCAGTTGGAGAAGCCATGATATGTCATAATCACGCTGCAGACGGGACGGAAGAATAAGAAACAACACAATGCGAGCCACTTGGATCATTGTAACATTAGCGATGTGAAACTATACCTCAACTGACTATGTTATCCATATGGAAATTTGAATTTGAACATTTATCAAAATCAATTTGCTCTACGACATGTATGCAAACTTTCAACTGACCTATTACAACAAAGAGGCTGTATCATGGCTGAGCAGGATTTGAATTTTTAGAAAAAGCCCCCACGTTGTTATTGACTGCTCAAAACAAAACGATTCTCTCAAGTCTGG
>OX632360.1:29686215-29916480 GCA_951751655.1 Ophion costatus
ACTAATTTCGAATCTCGTGAAAAAGTTTAGCGATTGTGGAGATATGAAGTGATCTATCTCTTTGTCGAGTATAGTTGTAATATCTTTGGGATTTATCTCTATGCGATTGGCGTAATCCTCTTCGGTTTCGTCACTCGTGTTTAACCCGAGCAACATTTTTCGTTTTACGCACAGTGATATTTCGTGATGAAAGAATGACATCGCTGCAGTTTGCGGATTGAGATACCATAAGTGCTTGATGAGTTTTTGGATTGTTACTCGAGAAGCATCAGGATCAATTGACTGGTAATTGTCAAGTTTTTTCAAAAGCTGCAAGTCGTGGTTTGGTGCTTGAGGTGCAAATGGAACTGCAAACCATGCTCTCACGTATATTACGACAATAAAAATACACACCTCTGCAATTGCTTTGCGTTCTTTTGAAGTTAACTTGAAACTTTCGCGAAACAAATATATTTTTAAGCAATAGATCGCCTTTGCCATCCAACGAGCATGATGATACGCTTCGGGGAACCGGAATATAACACCACGAGGCGGAGTAATGCCGATAAATATTTAAGTTAATTCTAGTAACTCCTGATAAACTTCTCTCGGCTGACTATTCATCGACGATTTTTCCACGAATGATTTAATACTTTCGATATGCTCGATTAATATTTTTTTTACATCCGCATCTTCGATTCCACTTTTCCATGAGGTCTTATCTATTCTAGTCCACGATTCTTGGAACCTCTTTAAAATAGCGACGTTTGGACCGCTCGATGCAGGCATTTTTTGTTCGAAAACACTTCGTAGAATAATTTCGAAAATATGGCGTCGGCAAGGTAAAAATAAAATATCTCGTTTTAAAATCTGTTCTAAAACGACTGCCGCGCCTTTTATGTGACCGAGATTAGAAGCTGTCGTATCACAGCATAGTGCCTGGACTGTATGAAAGAGACCCCAATCTTCAAGTACGTCAAATATAGCGTTTGCTTGGGATTGCCCCGTTCCGTCCTCTAACTCTGGCACGCCCAACAGTTTTTCAACATTCCCATTCGTTATGATAACAGGGAGTCTGTCATTAACCTCACGTTTCAATATATTGAGCAGCATTTTTCCATCCCGGTGCAAGACGACTGCATCGAGTTCCGTTTCTTTAAATACTCGTTTAATATTAATTGCTTTTGCAGCACGCAATTTTTTTCTGTAGCGCCAAATTGACGATCTATTAAGAACCATCGAGTTGAGATCGTATTGTAGAGATTGAGCAACGGCAGCAATTACATGGACAGCATCTCTGTCGCTTAATTTACACTTATCTAATACAGCGACCAATTTTTTGTCAATTATATTCACGCTCCCACGTGCTCTTTTAGGCAGCGACGGTCCGGCTTCAGACTCATCGAGTAAGAGACCCGACGAATCCATACCATCTTCTATAGAAACGTTAGAGTAAGTGCCAACACTCCTCTGACTGAGTGTGTTCAAAGATGAGGTTTCATCACTTGATGTCAATTCTACGAATTCTCCTACAACAAATTATAATCATTTTGAGTCGAGTAATGAAATGTTTCGTCCAATAATAAATAAAAATAATTTTAATAAAAATAAAAACTTACTGGCTAAGTTTTTCTCCATTTCGCTTTTTCGCAGTCTTTGCAGAATAATCTCTTCTTTACGTAGTTGGAGTTCTTCATCATTCTCGTACATTGTTTCGATGTCTCCGATGTAACCAACTCGTCCATCTTTCCTTTGGTTGAGTAAAAATTCTTTTCCCTCCTCACCAACCATGTCCATCACATTTCCATGGGTGATGTCGAATAAGTTATTGAGTCCACGGGAGAAAGCTTCCTCTTTCTCTTCGTTAGAGAACCTCCCGGCATTTCTTTGCAATTTCCGCCACTTCTCAGATAAATCTGTCAATTTTTGTACAGCGCGATGGAATTGTTGTGTCGGTAAACGGGCTTTTTCCGAAAATATCAATACTTCTTTTATTGTCAACGTCGCACTTTCTAGCAGCGTTAATTTTAATTCGCGAAGGTTGAAAAAAAGCACTTTTAAAACTTGTTTTTGAGATGATAACTTGTTTCCATAAATTTGTGTGTCAATGTCACCGATTAAAAAAATGTTTACCCGTGTCTTACGTGACGAAGACATTGTACATTTCACAGTGATGTACGACCTCACGGAAATTAAATAATGCCACGAAACTATCGAAAGTACAATGACCACCTGAGGCTTTTGAGGTTATCTCGGAGTAACCAAATTCGTCCATGTATCGGAACGGAAAAAAAATTAGCGTAGCAGTACACCATATGAAAACAGCAAAAAACTGTAGAAAAACGTTTTTATAACTTTTTTCACTCACGGAAATACGACAATTATATACGCATAGACTCGCATACACACTCTCGGGACAGAAAACTTCGTGCTCTGGCACTCTGGCAAGCGGCGTCTCGTTGTAAGCAGAAAGCAGGGGTGCTCACGCGCGTTCTGTGTTGTCCACGGGCCTGCCGGCTGGTGAAGTTTTGTAACAAAATGTACGCGTAGTTGTACCCATAAACAACAGATTTATATGAAAAAAGAATTTTTTGCGTGCTTGGGGACAACTCAAAAACATAATTACTAAAGTAGTCTAAAAATCCCATGTTATTCAAATGAGAAACAAAGCGAGCTTAGAGGCACGTCTTCTAATTGGACTACATCGCTCCGTTTTTGCACACATTTTTTTAAATTTATTTCGAACGTGTCTAGGGGGCGCACTTGTCGAAATTCGTCAACACCCCAAATAAGGACCACCCTAGGGGCCATCGATGTCATCTTTCATCTGCGGTGTATTATAATGCTCCGTGCATGGAAGATATGATATCACTTCACTGTCTTTCCAATTATGTTCTGGCAAACGATCCCATAATAAGCCAACATATTCGCCCCAATATTTTAGGAGCAAGATCTTTGGAACATGTTCGAGCTGGTTGTTGGTCAAGTCCAGGGGGTGCTTGGCCGGATTTGCGGAAAATTCGTCGAAAACAATTCATCGAATTACAATTCGTCGAAAACAATTCGTCGAAAAAACAATTCGTCGAATCACAATTCGTCGAATCGCCAATTCGTCGAATCGCCAATTCGTCGAATGACAATTCGTCGAATCGCCAATTCGTCGAATGACAATTCGTCGAATCGCCAATTCGACGAATGACAATTCGTCGAATGACAATTTGTCGAATGACAATTCGTTGAATCGCAATTCGTCGAATGACAATTTAGCGAATGACAATTCGTGGAATCCCAATTCGTCGAATGAAATTTCCCCAAACCCAAACAAACCAAACAAACAAACCAAACCCAAACAACTAAACCATACCCAAACAACTAAACCCAAACAAAACAAAAAAAACGAACCAAACCCAAACAAATCCGAACAAACCCAAACCCAAACAAACCCAGACAAACCAAACCCAAGCACACAAAAATAAATTCAAACAATCCCAAACAAACTTCAACAAACCCAAACCCAAACAAACCAAACCCAAACAAACTCTTATAATTGATACCCATTTCATGGGAGCGCATAAAAAATAACTAGTCTGCTATATTGAATTTAGAGTGATGTAAATTATTTTTTCGTAATCCTTTCAGCAAACTCGATGTAAAATTGTGTGTACATTTTTGTAAATACTTGATGCATAAAACTCGTGAAAATTATGTATATATTTTGTTCACTCGATGTAAAACTTGTTAAAATTATGTTAGTTGTTGTAAATATTTAATTGTGCAAGGATGAATTTATTATTTTCTGTAAATAAAGAAACGGACTTTTTATAATCCCATGTGTTTATTCACTCTATCCATCTCCTCGTACCCACGTTCCACGAAAAAGGGATTATCGACGGGGGAAAAAAGCAAGCCTACTGTGGAGTCGGTTGGAGGCCTTTGGGTTTGTCGACATCCAAGACACGTTCGAACACATTCAAGAGTCTCTCAACGACATTCATAAAATGTTTGACAACATTCATGAGGGGCTTGAAGACTCGTAAGAGAGAGACGTTCAAAGACAATTTGTCGAATGACAATTCGTTGAATCGCAATTCGTCGAATGACAATTTGTCGAATGACAATTCGTGGAATCCCAATTCGTCGAATGAAATTTCCCCAAACCCAAACAAACCAAACAAACAAACCAAACCCAAACAACTAAACCATACCCAAACAACTAAACCCAAACAAAACAAAAAAAACGAACCAAACCCAAACAAATCCGAACAAACCCAAACCCAAACAAACCCAGACAAACCAAACCCAAGCACACAAAAATAAATTCAAACAATCCCAAACAAACTTCAACAAACCCAAACCCAAACAAACCAAACCCAAACAAACTCTTATAATTGATACCCATTTCATGGGAGCGCATAAAAAATAACTAGTCTGCTATATTGAATTTAGAGTGATGTAAATTATTTTTTCGTAATCCTTTCAGCAAACCGTTACATTTGATACCCATATTATAGCTAGATGATAGATAGATTTTGTCCACCATCTTTGGGGAACCGCTGTATGGAATTCAGAATGACGTCATTTACCTAATTATGCCCTGTCGTCCAAACTAAACGTGTATGTAAAATTTAAGCTCAATCGGAAACTAAGAAGTGGATCAAAGTGAACTTTCACGATTTGTTTACATAGTTAGGTAGCCGAAGTCGAAAGCCACGACTTTCAAAGAGACCAAAAATTACAAGACCTTATATAAAAACGTTCATTGAAAGTTATCTTAAAAAATCTGCGCGGCGTTTCGTCTTGAAGACTAAAACCGACGAGACTACGTAAATTCAAAAACAGCGTGCAGGGGAGCTCAGTTTGCTAGAAGCAGAGGTGTCTAACTTCCTAGCGTCGCGTCCGGATGTACCTCACTTTCCCATAATACAATGTAGTAATTTTGTATACGACGGACACAGCACAGAGCCAGCACATATATATAGTACATACAGCGCATCGCCTACTATTGCTCTCTCGCTCTCATGGTTTGACGGAGGATACACATGGACATACAGTGACACGCAGCATTATATAGCTAGACGGATAACCCATAACGGATACCCGGGCTCTTTATACGCTGTATTCAGGCGTACAACAAACAAGAGCTAGTAGCTAAAAAATAACCAGATTTTATATATTCTTGTCCACTGAAAACCGATAACTCTTTTTTAAACATCCAATAAATTACTGTATCAATATTCGATTTTTACAATACCATATATTTCATGCGCCCAGCACAAATTGAACACACCACATAATGGATCTTGAATTTATTAACAGTCAGAAGGGGAAACCACAATTATTAAGAAACGGGTTCCTCTTCTACAAAGAGCGAATAAATCAAAATAATGGCAATACTTACTGGAAATGTATTCACAGTGAGAAAAATAGTAAAAATTGCACGGCTCGAGTCATTACCTCTCGAAACAATGAAATTTTAAAAGAATCTTACCACAATCACGGTGGTAATCCTGCAAAAGTTGAGGCGAACAGACTCAGAAATAATTTAAAAGAACATGCCTTGAGTAGTTCTGAGAATCCTCACGTCCTGATCGCTACTGCGTCCAGGAGCGTTCATGACAGCGTAGTCGCTTACCTGCCATCCAACAGTTCCATGAAAAGGACTATTCGTAATATTCGAAACACGAAAGATGAAGATGTACCACATCCTTTTACCTTGAAAGAAATTGAGCTTCCATCTCAATTTCGAGTAACAGAGAAGAACGAAAATTTTTTACTTTACGACAATGGTCCCGTTGAAGATCGGATTCTGATTTTCGGAACAGCCGAAAATCTAAAAATATTGGCAGAAGCTAAGCATTGGCTGGTTGATGGGACCATTGGGGCTTGCGCGTCACTTTTTGCCAGCTATATTCAATCCATGCTATTGTGGGTACAAAAGTCGTGCCTCTAGTATTTGCTCTGTTACCGGGAAAAAACTCGGCTGTCTATGAGGAAATGTTTGGAAAATTGAAAGAGATCAATCCAGATTTGAATCCAGATTCTGTGATGCTCGATCTCGAACAAGCGGCTGTGAAGGCTATAACTATAGTATTCCCGAACGCCCTGATTCGATTTTGCAATTTTCACTTCAATCAGGCGTTATATCGGAAGGTTGTCGCTTATCACTTGAAAACGCGCTATGACACCGAGATCGAATTTGCGCAAAAAGTGAAACTTTTGGGAGCCCTTGCTTATCTCAGGCCCGATGACGTAGAAAGTCTGTTCAACCGCATCACCGAAGAAGTTTTCAGCACGGATGATAAAAACATCGAAGAGTTTCTCTTTTCTTTCGAAACAGAATTCATCGCCCGATTTGACAGAAAGAGAAATCGAAAAGAGGGACAATTTCCGTTGAAATACTGGAATCATCATAATGCATGCCAGTCCAATCTACCCCGCACAAACAATAATGTGGAAGGATGGCACCGTGCCTTTAACGAGATTGTACGGCAAAAACATCCCACTTTGTGGAGTTTGATAAGAAGTCTAAAAATTGAGCAATCAAAAAACGAAATGATAATAGCCGAACTTCGTAACGCCGTTCCCCAACCGCAAGCATAAAAAAAATATCGGGACCTAAACAATAGAATTCTAAATATTGTAACAAAGTACGATGACTCGATGTATGCAGACAAAATGCAGTATCTACGAGCGATCGCCAACAATCTTTCGTTGTAAAGAAAAAAAGATGCTAAAAAAATACATATATAATCAAATAAGAAAAATCATAGAGTACAAAAAATACAAAGAATACACAAAATGAAAATAAAACATTAAATATTAATAAATACAAAAGAAATATAAAACAAACCTAAACAAAAAATAATACCAAAAAAACAAAAAATAAAACAAAAAAATCTAAAACAAAAAAACAAAAAAATATAAAACAAAAAAACACAAAAAAATATAAAACAAAAAAACACAAAAAAATATAAAACAAAAAACACAAAAAAATATAAAACAAAAAAACACAAAAAAATATAAAACAAAAAAATATAAAACAAAAAACACAAAAAACAAAAAAATATAAAACAAACAAACACAAAAAAAATGGAACTTGATGTCTGCCACGTCCTCGCCGTTAGTTCCGGGTAACGCTAAGTGCAGAGCAGTCCAAACATACCCAAAAAAACAAACCCAAACAAACAAACACGCCCAACAAGCACACAAGAACCCAAACAAACCCAAACAAACACACCCACAAGCACAAAAGAACCCAAACAAACCCAAACAAACGAATGGTGATTCGACGAATGTTCCGCAAATCGTTATTTGAGGAATTGCATTTCGACGAATTATCATTCGACGAATTGCGATTCGACGAATTGTCATTCGACGAATTGCCATTCGACGAATTGCGATTCGACGAATTGTCATTCGACGAATTGGCGATTCGACGAATTGGTGATTCGACGAATTGGCGATTCGACGAATTGGCGATTCGACGAATTGGCGATTCGACGAATTGTGATTCGACGAATTGTTTTTTCGACTAATTGTTTTCGATGAATTGTAATTCGATTAATTGTTTTCGACGAATTTTCCGCAGACGGCTTGGCCGGATGCACTGCATACATACTCGCACATGCGAACATCTTGACATTATATTTCGAAATGAAACCGAGACCTCGTTGTATTGAGACTTTTTTTTTAAGAGTGCGGCTGTGTTCAAGTGGTCCATCCGCAGTCAAAGCCTTTGGCGATAGATCATAGCAACCCTCCCACTCAATTTTTCAAACCTCCCCCCACTTTTCCTATTGGAGAATAACAAGTTCAACCACGTTCGAAGAGCACCTGCTTGGTTGGATGCAATGCGTACATACTTGCACATGTGGTCATCTTGATGTTATATTTCGAAATGAAATGGAGACCTCGATGGGACTTCTTTTTTCAAGAGGTCAACTGTGCTCAAGTGGTCCGTCGGCGCCAACGGCCCTTGATGATAGATCCCCCACGCTTATAGTTTTTCCAAGAAATCCTGACTTGTCGAGACCTGTCTAAAGTGTTGGCGAGCACGCACGCACGCATGCACGCACGCACGGACGCACGCACGTACGCACGCACGCACATATGCACGCACGCACACACGCACGCACACACGCACGCACACACGCACGGATACTGGCACGGAAGCACGCACGCACGCACAGACGGATGCACACGCACGCACGCACACACACAGGCGCGCGCACACACACACACACACACACACACACACACACACACACACACACACACACACACACACACACACACACACACACACACACACACACACACACACACACACACACATACAACACTCATCGTCGGCGGCTTCCCCCTCCCTCCCGTCGCTCTTGGCACGACATGGCTACCCCCTCCACAGAGACCCCTGACACCCCCCTCTGTGACGTCACACGCGCCTGGCCCCCCCCGCCGTACCCCGCGCGCTCGGTTTCACCGTGCTCGACCCCCACCCCCCTCTGTGGCGTCACACGCGACAGGCGACCCTTCCCTCCAAAAAGTGGCTTAGAACCCGCCTAGCCCGACAACTGGTGAGGGTAAACAGGGAGATGAGTGAAAGGTAGAAATTTAGGCTTCAAGTACCCCCGTGCTTAAACTCTACGGGAATGACTTCGACAGATGTAGCTACTGTTTACAGAACTTCATTTATTGCTGACTACCGTTACAAGGTGGCCAGAAACGAGAGCAAAAATGATCCAGTTAGCGTACGTTGTTAAATTATGGTTGTTCGGACTCGGACGAAAGGCCTTCGCTCTGGCCGTGGTATGCTTGGCGGTACAATGGTGGAGGGCGAGACGCACACATGCTGTATTTAAAATGTTTTTCCGATGGCTCGTCAGGTCATTTCACGAGAGCGAATACGCAGAGTCGGTTTACAAATCGACCTGTGTTACTACCGCGCAAATAGGAAGACTGCCGTAAAGAAAACGGACTTTGATTATACGACGCAGAACTGGTGTATGAATCGCGGTACGTGGTTGGTATGGGTGACAAGAGAACTTCCTCGTTCGAATAATGATGCGCGACTGATCGCTGGTTGAAACAACGGGTTTCTTGATACTGAACAGTTGGCTGAGCAGGAGAGCTGCTCTCTTAATTTGAGCATACAAAACGTGACTATTTTTCGTCGGGTTTGCGAAAGTGTCATCTGAGAAGCAGAAAAAGCTAGATATATGTGATCTCTACCCTCTGCCCTCTGAGAACCAGAAAAAGCTAGATATATGTGATCTCTACCAAGTCACTTTGCCCATCCGTATGATAGCGCTCAAGGCTCCGGCAAGGAAACTTTTATTACTGCTCTCATGCACAAAAGGACAAAATAGCAGAGCGGCTCGGAACACGTAAATGCGTACATTTGGTATTGTACGCCGTTAACAAACAAGGAAAGAGTATATCTTCGCCATGGCTTAGGAATGCATGTGTTCATTGAGTATGAGAAGCAATAAAATTTCTTGGAAGGTATCTCGACGCTTCTATATTTGGTTGCGCAAAAGATAGTTATATCAGGCTGTATTGCTTATCGCGCGTGTATGATTTTATGTATTTTGATCAAAAGAAATAGAGAATAACGCCGTACATGAGTAGTAGATCTAGGCGGGTTCTGCTTCAAGGGGAGGTGGTGTGTCAAGAATGGGGAAGCCATGGTGGCGCCACTGTCGAGGGGAGGTCGCTGGGCGCGTGTGACATCACAGGGAGGACCTCTATGGAGAGAGTAGCCAAATGGTCCGCGGAGCGACTGGTGGGGGGGGGGGGATTCAGTGTTGATGAGTGTGTGTGTGTGTGTGTGTGTGTGTGTGTGTGTGTGTGTGTGTGTGTGTGTGCGTGTGTGTGTGTGTGCGTGTGTGCGTGCGTGCGCGTGCGTGTGCCCGCGGGCTTGTGCGTGCTTCTGCATGCATGCGTGCGTGCGTGCGTGTGTGCGTGCATGCGAGGCGGCCTTTCAAAGCCCACTAATTCATGAAATGCAGCTGGTTCCATTCCGAAAGACAATGTCAATTGCATCCGCCCCGTCTCAAAGCTCGACGACACTCGAGACAGGTCCTGACAGGTTTCTTGGGAAAACTGCAATCCTTAGGGATCAAAGGGACCGCGGATGGACCACTTGAGCGCAGCTCTTGAAAAGTTGAGGTCACCATTCCGAAAGATAATGTCAAGATGGTTGCATGCGTGTCCACTCCTGTCACGAGTCTCGCCAACACTGTAGACAGGTCTCGACAAGTCAGGATTTCTTGGAAAAACTATAAACTTGAGGGATCTATTGCCAAGGGCCGTTGGCGACGATGGACCACTTGAGCTGCAGGACCCATACAATCTTTCGATTCGAGGCACCCCGACTTCCTGTTTTTTTGTCTCATGTTCCTCGAGCAATCTTCGCGTTATCGGGAAACTCTGTTTTTTCCCGAGAGAGGGCCGAACTTTTTTCCTGAAGAGCCTTTTTAATGATCCACTCCGCTCAAAACTGACCGCACTTTGCATGAAGCAGTCAGTCTGTCAACATCGTGGAAGTTTTTTGTACTCGTCAACATGGAACAAATCTTGCGTGACCAAGCTGTGCTCTTACGCTCGTTCGAAGAATTTGCTGCGTGGGAACAGCGATGTGTCGAGCTCATCGAAGGACTAGAAACGCAGAGTCGGATCAAACGCCCGCGATTATTAATTGGACATCAACAGTCACTAATCGCCCAAATAGCGCGTCTGGAAGGATTCAGGAATTCTGTGCGGAGTCGTTTCGTACAGGCGCAGGACATGCTGATCACGGGTTAATCTGGCGCGAGATTGACACGTCCTTCAAGAGTCGCATATTGACCGGTTCGGTCATCAATCGCAGCCACATCGAGCCGAAACACTTTCTAAATGATGCTCGCACCCTAGTGCTTCAACATGTGCGAAATATTATCAACAAGCACAACAGCATTAAAGTCAATACAGTGTTAAATGGTGAATTCGTGAGTGGCGATAAACAAGCCAATAAAAGTTTCAGCACGCGAAACTGCGAACTATTTAGCACAAGCGATTTGAGCGAGTGGTATGAACGGCGTGTTACGGAGCCCACTCTAACCTTACTCGACGAATTTCAAGAACGTGATAGTGGCTGGGCTCTGCAGAAAATACTTAACCTCACGATAAATGTGAATAAGTATAATCCAATGCGTGCTGGGTGTTCCATATCATTGCCGCGGGAAATAATGTTGAAGAAGGCTGTGGTTAACGTCAAATCCGACGATAACGCGTGTTTCGCATGGGCAGTTGTCGCTGCTCTACACCCAGCTGAACAAAACAGCCACCGTACATCTTCTTATCCTCATTATTCGACAGTGCTGAATCTGAAGGATATCGAATTCCCAGTAACGATACACCAAATAAAAAAATTCGAGCTCCAAAACAATTTATCGATCAATGTGTATACCACCACCACGAAAAAGGACATTGTTCCAATACGCGTGGCTCAGCAGAAGAAGGAGAAGCACATCAATTTGCTGTACATGCAAGATACTGAGGACGACAATGTGGGGCATTTCGTATGGATCAAGAACCTGTCGAGACTCGTGAGGGCGCAACTGACCAAAAAGAAGCAACAAAAATATATATGCGATCGGTGTGTGAATTTAGCATTATTAATACAAAATTATATATCCACTAAAGGAGAAAATTGAACAAAAAAAAAATCTTGTTTGTGTTGCAGGTGTTTGCACCACTTCAGTTCCGGGGAAAAATTGCAGTCACACGAGGTCGATTGTGGGGCGATAAACGACTGTGCAACTCGACTACCAAACGACACCAATAAGTGGCTCCAGTTCAGCAACTTTAGCCGAAAAGAGCGACATCCTTTCATTGTCTATGCTGACTTGGAGTGTGTGTTGGCAAAGACCGACGGGGAGAACCTAGCGAAAGACATGTATCAACGCCATGAAGTGTTTAGTATTGGATATTACGTGTGCTGTGCATATGATGATTCATTATCTTGGTATCACTCGCGTCGCAGTGCTGATTGCGTATCGTGGTTTGTCGAAGAACTGAAACATCTAGCATTGCGGATAAAAGAAATTTTCTGCGACAATGTCCCAATGATTTATCTGACACCGAGCGAGTGGGCTAATTTTCGAGCAGCGACTCAATGTCACATATGTGCGAAATCATTTGCGCAAGAAGATGTTCGCGTTCGAGCTCATTGTCATCTGACTGGACGCTATAGAGGCCCTGCCCATTCTAATTGCAATTTAAACTACAAACAGTCATTCTTCATTCCAGTAGTTTTTCACAATTTGTCAGGTTATGATGCACATTTTGTCATCAAGGAAGTAGCCATAGCGTTCGAAGGAAAGACCGATGTGCTTCCAATTACAAAGGAGAAATACATCTCCTTCACGAAGCATGTTGAAATTACAGACGATTCTAAACAGAAAATCCAATTGCGCTTCATCGATTCATACAAATTCCTCCACACCAGTCTCGAAAAATTAGCCACATTCTTGAGCGAGGACAAACTCAACATTTTACGCATGCAATTCCCAACGCTATCGACGGACACTTTCAATTTACTGACGCGAAAAGGGGTCTTCCCTTATGAGTATATTGATGGAGTGACCAAGCTAGACGACACTTGGCTACCACCACGTGACGCATTTTACAGTTCCCTGACAGATGCTACAGTATCGGTGAGCGAGTATGCACATGCTGAGAAAATTTGGGAGCGGTTCTCCATTCGAACGCTCGGTGACTATAGCGATTTATACTTGAAGACAGATGTCTTGTTATCAGCCGATATTTTCGAAAACTTTCGAAATACGTGCATTGAGAGCTATGGCCTAGATCCCGCGTATTACCACACATTGCCCGGATATACCTGGGATGCAATGCTAAAACACTCGAATGTCAAGTTTGAATTACTAACTGACATCGACATGGTTTTATTCGTTGAGCGGGGTATACGCGGTGGTCTGAGTCAATGCTCGAACCGATATGCACACGCTAATAACAAGTACATGGAGTCGTTTGATCCATCGAAAGCATCGTCATACTTGATGTATTTTGACGTCAACAATTTGTATGGATGGGCAATGTGTCAACCTTTGCCACATGCAGATTTTCGATGGGTCAACGACGTGTCCAAGTTTGATCCATCTTCCATCGCGCTAGATTCACCAACAGGCTACATCCTTGAAGTCGACTTGAAATATCCGCAATCTCTACATGATGCGCACAAAGACCTGCCGTTTTGTCCAATACATGAAAAACCACCGGGTAAGCAGGGGGAAAAGCTGTTGGCAGTCGTCTGTGATAAAAAACGCTACATCATTCACTATCGAAATTTACAGCAGTGCTTACGTCATGGACTTTGCCTCACGAAAATCCATAGGGTATTACAATTCACACAATCCCCATGGCTACGTTCATATATCGCGTTAAATACGCAATTTCGAACGCTACCCAAAAACGATTTTGAAAAGAATTTATTCAAATTAATGAACAATGCGGTGTTTGGCAAAACGATGGAGAATGTGCGCAATCATGTGGATGTAAAGCTTTTAACAAAATGGGAGGGCAGATATGGTGCAGAGGCAATGATTGCGAAGCCAAACTTCCACAGCCGAAATGTTTTTTCGGAAAACCTCATTACCGTGGAACTGCGAAATCTCGAGGTGAAATTCAACAAGCCGATATATGTGGGTATGTGCATACTCGACATATCCAAAACATGCTTGTATGGATTTCATCACGAGTATATGGTACCTCTGTATCGGGATAAGTGTAAAATCATGTATACCGATACGGATAGTCTCATATATGACATTGAGAGCGATGATATGTACATGGACATGAAGCGCGACATTGTAAAATTCGATACGAGCGACTATCCGGTGGACAATAGGTATGATATGCCGCTTGTCAACAAGAAGGTACCCGGTCTCATGAAAGACGAATGCAATGGTGCAATTATGACCGAGTTCATTGGACTTCGATCGAAAATGTATGGCCACGTGTTGAGGGTAAGAAGGACACTAAAAAAGTTAAAGGTGTCAAGAGTAGCATTGTGGCTAGGACAATCACATTCAACGATTATGCCCGATGCTTGAAGGAAGACATTGAAATGAGCCGTAGTCAAACGTGCATTCGATCAAAGTTGCACAAAGTCTGCACAATTCGCGAGACTAAAATTGCTCTGAGTCCTCATGATGATAAGCGGCATATCATACCTGGGACCTCTGAGACCCTTCCATGGGGGCATTACAGCATACCGTTGTAAAAACTATCATGCATATAAACTCGATGTAAAATTGTGTGTACATTTTTGTAAATACTTGATGCATAAAACTCGTGAAAATTATGTATATATTTTGTTCACTCGATGTAAAACTTGTTAAAATTATGTTAGTTGTTGTAAATATTTAATTGTGCAAGGATGAATTTATTATTTTCTGTAAATAAAGAAACGGACTTTTTATAATCCCATGTGTTTATTCACTCTATCCATCTCCTCGTACCCACGTTCCACGAAAAAGGGATTATCGACGGGGGAAAAAAGCAAGCCTACTGTGGAGTCGGTTGGAGGCCTTTGGGTTTGTCGACATCCAAGACACGTTCGAACACATTCAAGAGTCTCTCAACGACATTCATAAAATGTTTGACAACATTCATGAGGGGCTTGAAGACTCGTAAGAGAGAGACGTTCAAAGACATTCGCGAGGCGTTCGAAGAGTTTCAAAAGACTTTCTACGACGTTCATGAGACGTTTGAAGATGTCCGTGAGACGTTAAAGAGACTTTCGAAAACGGTCATAAGACGTTTGAAGGCATTCACAAGAGGATCGAAGACGTTTAAGAGACTTTCAAAGACATTCGCGAGGGGTTTGAAGACGTCCAAGAAACTTTCGATTACGTTCAAGAGATTTTCGACCACATTCATAATACGTTTGAAGACATTCATGAGGGATATGAATACGCTTAAGGGACTTCCAAAGATATTCACGAGGGCTTTGTCGACATCCAAGACACTTTCGAACACGTTCAAGAGACTTTCAACGACATTCATAATACATTTGACGACATTCAATGAGGGGCTTGAAGACTCTTAAGATAGACTTTCAAAGAAATTCACGAGCGGTTCGAAGAGTTTCAGGAGACTTTCTACGACGTCCATGAGACGGTTGAAGATGTTCGTGAGGCGTTCAAGAGACTTTCGAAAACGATCATATGACGTTTGAAGACATTCATGAGGGATTCGAAGACGTTCAGAGACTTTCGAAGACGTTCAAGAGATCTTTGACGATATTCATAATACGTTTGAAGACATCGATGAGGGGTTCGGAGACGTTTAAGAGACTTTCAAAGACATTCACGAGGGGCTTCAAGACATGCAAGAAACTTTTGAGTACGTTCAAGAGACTTTCGCCGACGTTCATGAGACGTTTGAAGAGGTTTGTGAGACGTTTAAGATTCTTTCGAAGACGTTCACGAGACTTTCGACGGCATACATAATACGTTTCAAGACATTCATGAGGGATACGAAAACGCTTAAGAGACTTCCAAAGATATTTATGAGGGGTATGTCGACGTCCAAGACACTTTCGAACACGTTCAAGAGACTTTCAACGACATTTATAATACGTTTGACGACATTCATGAAGGGCTTGAAGACTCGTAAGAGAGACTTTCAAAGACATTCGTGAGGGGTTCGAAGAGTTTCAAGAGACTTTCTACGACGCTCATGAGACATTTGAAGATGATCGTGCGACGTTCAAGAGACTTTCGAAGACGTTCACGAGACTTTCGACGACATTTATAATAAGTTCGAAGATATACATGCGGCATTCTAAGACGCTTTAGAGGCTTCCAAAGATATCCACGAGGGGTTCGTTGACACCCCAGAAACGTTCGAACACGTTCAGGAGATATCCAACGGCATTCATAATACGTTTTGACGAAATTCATGAGGGGTTCGAAGACGCTTAAGAGAGACTCAAGGCATTCACGAGGGGTTTGTCGACATCCAAGACACTTTCGAACACATTTACGAGACTTTCGACAACATTCGTAAAACGTTTGAAGACATTCGTGAGGAGTTCGAAGACGCTTAAGAGACTTTCAAAGATATGCACAAGAGGTTTGAAGACGCTCAAGAGGCCTCCGAGATTATAATGCGATCTTCGACGGCATTCATAAACCGAAGTTCCAAGAAAAAATACAGAAAAAAATACAGAAAAATACATAAATACAAAAAAAAGAAAAATACAGTACAATCTACAATCTTCGTACAGTACAATCAGTACGTCAGTACAATCTGACTCTCACGAACTACGCCAATCGAGTGGAAGCAAAACTGGAACGCTACATCGACGCGTGTTCTCGGTACGTTCGGACCATTGCCGCGGCTGCCGAAGGTCGACTCGACCCCGAGGCGGTGACGAAGGACCAGCTAATCGCCGTGGCCAAGGAGGTGCTGCTCAACGCCGGAGGGGTGGAGTTCCCGCTCCCCCTGGACCACTTGCGCCTGGAAAATTTCACGGCCCTAGTCCAAACGGACCTACTGTCCTATCGGGATAAGATTTTGATTGTAGCACACATCCCGCTACTTGACCGCACTACGTACAACCTCTACCGGATGCATGCCTGGCCGGTGCCGCAAGCCTTCAACAATGGGACGGGGTCTGGCCATGTCTTCCCTGTGGCTCCCTATATCGCCATCGCCAGTGACCACCGTACTAACTTCCTCGCCGACCGGGAGTATCACTCAGGATGTAGGAAGAGTGGACGCCGTCTAATCTACTCTGGCGGGACGCCGATAGAGATTGCTCCCTCATCCCAGGTCTGAGAGGTGCAATTGTTGATAAAACCCACGGCTGAGGCGTTCCAACATTGCGACGTACAAGTACATCCGGATCACTCAGACTACTGGACGTATCTACCAACCCAAGAAGGATGGTTGTTCTCTCTCTCCCGCCCGACAGCCCTCCGTATAGCCTGCTCGGGAAGGCCCCCGCGAGAAGTAGTCGTACGAGGGGCCGGAGACAAGGGGCCGCGAGAAGTAGTCGCACGAGGGGCCGACACAATTACAACTCCGTCGTAATTGTGTCGGAACGACGCCTACGACTACCGTCACCAGCCTACGGGTGTATACGAGTCAAGAACCGTACGACTATCAACCTGGTCTCGCTCTCAACGTGTCGGTCCTCGCTCCGATACTACTGGCGGAAGGAACGGAGGACTTGCTGATTCCTCTGTCCACCCGACGTAATGACCCAGGTTCCTCGGAAGGACAAGATCCGAGCGCCCTTCCTGTGGGGGACTCTCTGCGCGCCATCGAGAAAAGGATGTACGACATCGGAAAACACCGGCGAGCGGATGACACCCGATATTACCACACTGTCGCAAGCTACGCCAGCCAGGCCTGCTTAGCACTGGCAATTGGATTTTACCTCTCGCGCGGTTGCCTCATGTTCGCATGCACATGCGTGGGCGAATTTCTGCGGGTCTGTCCGAAACGGAAAATCGGAGGAAACGTGAGGGAAACGGAGTCTCCAACTTATGCTGAGGTAACGAATCGTAATGCAGAATCAAGCGTTGCGGCAACGGGGCCGAGTAACGTGATCGCCTGTCAGCACATTCGGAGTCCACCAACCCTGGCTCCACGATCCGTCCCTCGTCAAGAACCACAGGTGCCTTGAGGAATCCACAACACCGGACTAACGCCAATATTTGTAATCTCTCGACATAAAACATAAGGGGTTAATTAATTATAAATAACATGTTTGAAATTATAATTGTCAACGAGGACGTCGACTATTCCCAAGGTGGGGAGGTGGGGGGGTGGCTGGTTGTCACGCCCGTAACTTTTTATGTTTTGTTCATTAATATTAATAATTGGGGTCTTATTGACGGGTTTAACTTTCATTATTTTCCGACGACTCCGTCGCCTCATGCCTCTGTGCGGTGTCGGGTGTCAAACGCTGCAAGTCAGACCGGATGTACCCGACGGAATTCCGTTGAACGTGCATCGCCGGATCCGCGGAGTTCGACTGTGGCACTTCGGGAGCGTGCAACTTTCCGTGGACGTTGTCAAAAGCCCCCCCGGAGTGATAGCCGCCGAGCTAACATCGGTCCGGTGGCGGTGAATATTGGCAGTTCCCATCTGGCCACGGAGGTATCCTGGTGTTGAGGTGTAACTCCGATCGAAAGCAAGTCGCGATCCCGGACTCCCACGTCTTAACGGGTCACGTCCGTCAGTCTTCGGTCATCAAAACAGTCTCGCGAGTATCGCGTCCCTCGGTTGCTGCCTGGACACGGAGCCTCACTCGCGCACAAAGCGTTCCGCGGCAACCATAATTCCCTTGCACTTGGGAGGTGAATAGTATTCCCCTGTGGACCCGATGCAAAGGTGGTTGCACAGGACTGTGAGACTTGTGCATAGTCGAAACCATCGCGATAGAGCCGCAAAAATTATTAAATCTAATTCCGTTCTATCTAAATAACATAAGAAAAAACCGCGCCGCTGAATCACTTAGTTATCGATCGACAGGTTTTATATTATCAAAATTAGTGAGTGTGTGTGTGGTGTGGTTGTGTGCGTACTCGTTTAGGCGTACCGACGCAGAGGCGTCAACGAAATTGTAAGTCGGCTAGTATTAATAAATAACCAGCATATTATAATCGGAAGTGTCAAATTTCATTCTGGCATCCTCCCCTTTTATCCTCCCAGAAAACTCGGGCCCGTGAGGGACGAACAGAGCAGCCCACAATACTAATGTTTTTCTCGGTTTTATCCGGGGTACCGTTCGGTACGTAATACTAGACATTGCCCTTTTTCTGAGCGTTACAACCGAAGTTGTGTGTAGCCGTCCATATTTTGATCAGAAACGAACGTATATACAGGGTGACTTTTATAAGGTGGCCCTGTGTTTTTTAACGGTCTTGCGCGATGATTTTGCAACTGAAAAAAGTATGTCTTTGAATGGTTGTTCAAGCTTTCTTTAGAAAAAAATATATCGTATTTTTGTCATTAATAGTATGTGCCAGAGAAAATAGCGTATTCTGTAAAAAAATAAAAAATCCATTTTGCGTGCAAGAGAATGAAGTTTATAAAATTCCGAATACGAAACACGCGCGGAAAACTTTATTTGTGGCCCCCGTCATGGAGAAAAAAAAATCAAACATACGATTTAATGTTAATAGATCGGAATTAAATCAGTGGAACAAATGAGCTAAGTCGGGCACGACCGCGCTACAGGAAGTGCTAGTCTGCTGACGTCATAGCTGCAACTTCCGCATGATCGGCTGTCACAGGAAGTTCGTTCAGGCTCCTATGATACGCGGTCGAACCTAGGGAACTGAATGTGTCCCTATCTGAGAACTTTAATCAAAATAATGTCAATTTCACAAATGTTCGAGGATTCCATGCTCCGCAAATACGATTTTCAATCATTTGCGATTCGCTAACTTTTGGAATAAATAATTCGAGCATTACATTTTAAGGTAATTTAGCGTGAAATTATATTTTATCAACTATGACGATTATGTTTTTCTAATGATGCATAAATTATCTTCACATGCTGGCGTTACGGAATTTTTAAATCTTCAATTTTAGACATACAAATTTTCGAAATGTAAAAATATTATTATTCGAAACATAAAAATGAACATATTTAAAACTGTCGTTTCAGAATTATAAAATATTTTATAAAACAGTCGAAACCAAAAATGCTCGTAGTATTTGGTAAAAAATAATAATTTCACGCCAAATTACTTTAAAATGTAATCTTAGAATTATTTATTACGAAAGTTGTTAACGATTCGCAAATGATGGGGAATATTTTTTGTGGACCATGAATTCCGCAAACATTTTCGAAATTGACATTATTTTTGGAAAAGTTTGCAATCTATCCATCAGGTTCAAAAGGATATCTTAAACCTCAATCCATGAAGGTATTTCAGGCGCCTTAATCCCGTGAAACAGGGTCGTTGTCGATTTTGCACGGCCAAACAAACAATTGTTGATCGAAAAAATCTGACAAAAATCATGCTCAATCTTTAAGCCGTACTTCTAAAGAGAAAATAAGGTTGTTTTCTTTCTTATTTTTGATATTTTTTTCAATAAATATTAAGGAGTAAGGCCACTGTAACGGCCCAAAAAAAAAGGTTTTTTCACTAATTTTTTGCTCCCGAAATTGAAGGTATTTGAAAAAAAACTTTTAATGGTGTTATCGGGCATACATTAAACTTTATTATAAAATTTTTTTACAGTAAAAAAAAAACAAAATGGCGGTTCCACAGCTATCTTCCCGGGACATGTTTTGCTTCCAGGGCTCCGCGGCACGCAGCACCACTGGTGCACTTTTGAATCTAGAACAAAAAAAAAAAAACCATTAATCTAGAGGGCTATAGCTAGAGAATGTCGATCGGATTTTAAAAAGTATCAATTTTTGTGGATTTGGCGTGCGTTTGAAAAAAAAAATTGATTTTTGACGAAAAAAACGGCAAGTTTTTTGTTAATAAAAAATCAATAAATAAAGTTCTTGAAAATTCCGATCGACATTCTCAAGATAATGTAAATGTTTACATCTGGTTAAAATTTCAAGTAAAAAAAATGAAAATTGTTCGAGTTATGCTGCGTGCCATTTTGAAAAACCATGTTTCGAGAAAAACGCGTTTAAAGTTTTGCGAATAGTTTTTTATTAGAAAAAATTAAAAAAAGAAGTTAAAAAAAAATTTTACCGTTAGTCTGCAATCCCAGCACCATATATTTGTCCTTCGATAGCCAAATTTTCGTCTTCTTCGTCTTTCCTGGTTGATTTTTGGAGCGCGCGCGCACTTTTGGCCGCGTCGCTCAGAGATGTCTCCGCGTGCGTGATGCGTTTGGCGTCGGCTTCGATGCAGAAATTATATAACTGTACACCAATTTCCACCTCCAACATCTTGAATATTTGCAAGACGTTGGTAAGGCCGCCATTGAATATGCAAACAGCGATATCCGTCGCAATATCTAGTACAGTTTTTCCGCTTGAGGATGATTTGGGGGCCAAACTCCAAACGGTAGCGTTGAAACTTTCGTTATTGTTTTGAGTATAGGCCCCCAAGCAACGCTCCAGCAACTCGTCCCGGCTCAATTCCATGTAGGTGGGTTTGATGGCTTGATAAACCTCCTCACTCATTGGCTGATTGTGATGATACGCATCCAAGGCATTTTCTGCTTTCGCTTTCTTCCAACTGCACCAATTCTCCGAACATTTTTCGTGCTGAGGCTTTTCATCCGTTGACATTTTGTGAAAAAGGGTTGCCCAGATCTCATTTTTCATATTTTTTATGGAATCGGAATTTCGACGGATTGCTAAGCTGTAATAAATGATTAGTTCGTCAATCAATTTGGCAGTGAGTTTTCCTCTTCCCCCGAGACCTTTTGTTCCTTTTCTTAAGTTTCTCAATCGAGTGCCCATTCTTTTTTGCACGTGATCTATGCACTCTTTTCTTTTAACATCAACATTTTCATAAGGCTTCGAATCCACGATGCCTTTGAAAGTTTTGGAATCGCCATCTCCGATATAATTGCAGTCGTTTCGGAGTAAGTTTTGACACGCTTGGCGGCGACCTTCATTTCCTAAGGACAACAAATTTTTTTTCGCACAGGACCTTTTTTTTCTTATTCTAGAGGGTTTAAACTATTTTTTAAGCCAATAAAAAAAAATCGATTTTTCAAAAAATTTACAGTGGCCTTACCCCTTAAGCAACCTGTGAAGAAAATGATCTTGGGCGGGATGAAAACGACCTAGGTTTGCGAATTGCTTGTTCGCTTAAATGGTTAAAATGTTCTACTCAATAGGTCAGATTGGGTCGAGAAGTCTGACGATCCTGCGAGAACGACGGAAGGAGCAATGATTATTTAATGAAGACAAAATCGGTGGTCGGAATTGTTCTCGGAGCCTCGAGCGGACATCCCTGATATTACTGCCCCGAATTCGTCTCCGATTTGATCTTACTTCCCGTCCGATTGTGTCGAGAAGTCTGACGACGCTGCGAGTAAGACGGTAGGAAAATTGTTTATTTACCAAAGATAAAGTTGCTGCTCGAAATTGTTCTCGGAGCCTCAATCGGACATTCCGGATATTACTGCGCCGAATTCGTCTCCGATTTTATCTTACTTCCCGTGAGATTGGACTGAGAAGTCTGACGATACTGCGAGAGTGGCGGTAAGAGCGTTATCTATTTAACAAAGATAAAGTCGCTGCTCGGAACGGGTCTCGGAGCCTGAATCGGACATTCCTGATATGACTGCCCCGAATTCGTCTCCGATTTTATCTTACTTATGGTATGATTGGGTCGAGAAGTCTGACGATGCTGTGACCACGACAATAGGAGCATTGTTTATTTAACAAAGATAAAATCGGTGCTCGGGGCAGTAATATCAGGAATGTCCGATTGAGGCTCCGAGAACCGTTCCGAGCACCGATTTTATGTTTGTTAAATAAACAATGCTCCTACCGTCGATCTCGCAGTACCTTCAGAGTTCTCGACCCAATCTGACCGGAAATAAGACAAAATCGGAGACGAATTTGGGGCAGTAATATCAGGAATGTTCGAATGAGGGTCTGAGAACCGTTGCGAACACCGAATTTGTATTTGTTAAATAAACAATGGTCCTTCCGTCGTTCTCGCAGCATTGTCAGACTTCTCGACCCAATCTGACCGGAAATAAGATAAAATCGTAGACGGATTGGGGGCAATAATATCAGGAACGTCCGTTTGAGGCTCCGAGAACCGTTGCGAACACCGATTTTATTTTTGTTAAATAAACAATGCTTCTTCTGCTGTTCTCGCAGCATCGTCAGACGTCTCGACCCAATCTGGCCGGAAAGAAGATAAAATCGGATATAGATTCAGGGAAGTAATATCAGGAAAGTCCGATTGAGGCTCCGAGAACCAGTGCGAGCACCGATTTTATCATTCTTAAATCAACTAGCCTCCTATCGTTCTGCTATCGTTCTCGCAGCATCGTTAGACTTCTCGACCCAATCTGACCGGAAATACGATAAAATCGGAGACGGATTCGGGGCAGAATTATCAGGAAAGTCCATTTGAGGCTCCGAGAACCGTTGCGAGCACCGATTTTTTCGTTTTCAAATAAATATTGCTCCTGCGTTCTCACAGGATCATCAGACATCTCGGCCCTCTCTAAACGGAAATAAGATGAAATCGGAGACGAATTCGGTGTAGTAATATCAGGAAAGTCCCATTTAGGCTCCGAAAACCGTTGCGAGCACCCATTTTATCTTTGTTAAATAAACAATGCTCCTACCGTCGTTCTCGCAGCATCGTTAGACCTATCGACCTAATCTGACCCAAAATAAAATAAAATCGGAGACGGATTCGGGGCAGTAGTATCAGGAATGTTCGAATGAAGCTCCGAGAACCGTTGCGAGTACCGATTTTATCTTTGGTAAATAAACAATGCTCCTTCCGTCGTTCTCGCAGAATCGTCGGACTTCTCGACCGAATCTGACCGGAAATAAGATAAAATTAGAGACGGATTCGTGGCCGTAATATCAGGAAAGTCGGATTGAGGTTCCGAAAAGAGTTGCAAGCACCGATTTTATCTTTGTTAAATAAACAAGCCTCCTATCGTCGTTCTTGCAGTATCGTTAGACTTCTTGACCCAATCTGACCGGAAATATGATAAAATCGGAGACGAATTCGGGGCAGTAATGTCAGGAATGTCCGAATGAGGCTCCGAGAACCGTTGCGAGCATCGATTTTGTCTTTGTTAAATAAACAATGCTCCTTCCGTCTTTCTCGCAGCATCGTCAGACTTCTCGATCCAATCTAACCGGAAATAAGATAAAACCGGAGAGGGATTCGGGGCAGTAGTACCAAGAACGTCCGTTTGAGTCTCCGAGAACCGTTGCGAGCACCGATTTTGTCTTTGTTAAATAAACAATGCTCCTTCCGTCTTTCTCGCAGCATCGTCAGACTTCTCGATCCAACCTAACCGGAAATAAGATAAAACCGGAGAGGGATTCGGGGCAGTAATACCAAGAACGTCCGTTTGAGTCTCCGAGAACCGTTGCGAGCACCGATTTTGTCTTTGTTAAATAAACAATGTTTCTACCGCCGTTCTCCCTGCATCTTCAGACTTCTCCACCCAATCTGACCGGAAATACAACAAAGTCGGAGACGAATTCAGGGCAGTAATATCAGGCGATTCCGATTGAGGCTTCCAGAACCGTTGCGAGCACTGATTTCGTCTTTGTTAAATAAACAATACTCCTACCGACGTTCTCGCAGCAACGTCAGACTTCTCGACCCAATCTGACCGGAAATAAGATAAAGTCGGAGACGGATTCGTGGCAGTAATATCCGGAATTTCTGGTTGAGACTCCGAGAACCGTTGCGAGCACCGATTTTATCTTTGTTAAATAAACAATGCTCCTTGTGTCGTTCTCGCAGCAGCGTCAGACTTGGCGACCCAATCTGACCGGAAATACGATAAAATCGGAGACGGATTCGGGGCAGTAATATCAGGAAAGTCCGATTGAGGCTTCGAGAACCGCTGCGAGCACCGATTTTATCGTTGTGAAATAAACCTTGCTTCTTTCATCGTTCTCGCAGGATCGTCAGACTTCTCGACCCTATCTGACCGATTGATTAGAAAATTTTAACCCGCAATTCGAAAACCAGGGTTCTTTTCGTCCCTCCCAAGATCATTTTCTCCAAAGATTGCTTAATTTTTATTGAAAAAAAAAATAAAAAATAAGAAAGAAAACAACCTCATTTTTCCTTTTGACGTTCGGCCTACAAATTGACCATGATTTTTTTCAGACTTTTTCCATCCACAATTGTTGGTTTGGCAGTGCAAAAACGAATACGACCCAGTTTCACGGGATTAAGGTGCCTGAAATACCTTTATGGATGGAGGTTTAAGATACCCGGTTGAACATGATCGATAGAGTGCGAGCTTTATCGAAAATAATGTCAATTTCGAAAATAATTGTGGATTTCATGGTCCGAAAATAATATTCCCCCTTATTTGCGATTCGCTAACAAGTTTCGCAATAAATAATTCTAACAATACATTTTAAAGTAATTTCGCGTGAAATTATTATTTTATAACAAATACTACGAACATTTTTGTATTTGACTGTTTCATAAAATATTAAAAAATTCTGAAAATGCAGAATTTAAAGATATTCATTTTTATATTTCGAATATTTTTATGTTTGAAATTGAAGCTTTAAAAATTCTGTAACTACATGCTACGTCCTAAAGGGACGAGTTTATTTGGCCTTTAGATTCTTTAATATAATTCCTGTTGAAATAAAAGGGATAGCCGCACGTCCCATACGGGCCCGGCAAACCCTCCTGCGGAAATGGGAGTGGGGAAACAATGTCTAACAATTGGTATTTAGGGGTAAATATTTATGAATGCTATTTTATTATATTGTGCTAATCCTGCTTACAAGTTTTGCGGGTAGTCACGCCTTTGCGCGGGGACAGTCTCACCGCGTCGCTTTCTCTCTCTCTCTCTTCACACTCTTCCGCGGGGACAATTCTCCCGGCGTTTCACTCCCGCAAACCGCGCTGTTCTTATGTCGGGGTTTGACGTAGTCCCCGCACCTTACCGGACTGGCTCGAAAGTTTATTGGTATTTTAAAGAATAAAATTTGTACCGTTAAGGGACCCGGTGGTCTAGAAATTTCAAAAAATCGATTTTTTCCCGATATTTCGAAAGTATAGTATCTTAAGAATATACTGTGAAATTTTCATGCGGAAATTTCCAATATTATAGCTTCTACAGCCCATTAACCAGGTAGAGAGCGTTCCGCGCGCTCCTAATGGGTCTAGCGCTTGCAGCGCGGCAGTTGTCCCGACCCTTCTCCGAAAATATATACCTGTATATAGTATATACTATATACCTATATATACCCTTCCCCTCCTCGAAATATGTATATCTATTGTTGAACATTAGTAAAGGTAACGGTCATTTGGCTTTCCCCTGACTTGATCAGTACAACGTTTGGTCTTGACGAAGCAACATCGAGTAGTTTGAAATAAAACATTAGAAAATATGGATAGAAAGCAAGGCGGCAACTCTTCTAGACGACCATTTTTTATAGGGCGTAAAAGATCTTTCAAGGGCAATCCATTCAGTATCGAAAATTCGACTGAACTTACGAGCACGTCTGCGAAAAAATTAAAAGACAATGAGGAATTGGAAGTAAACGTAAATCCTACTTTCAATTATTGCATCATCGAATTCAGCGTGATATTTATTACGTTGCAGCAGTTGTTGAAGTGTAAAGATTGTAACGGTGCAGTCACTTTTAGCAAAAACGGACAACGTGGTCTAGGATTCAAGCTCTCGGTGAAGTGTGGGTGTGAAGAAACTTTTATTTTGTCTTCGCCGATAATCGATAAGGGGTTTGAAATCTACCGTCGACTTGTTCTCGCCCTGAGAATGCTTGGAGTAGGATTTGAAGGCATGAAAAATTTCTGCGGTCTCATGGATCTTGGACAAGGAATTTGTAATAGTACATATTACAGCATCGTGCACAATATAAAAATTGCAGCTCAAGCCGTCGCGAAAATTGTTTTCAAAAAAGCATTGAATGAAGAAGTCGAGTTGAATGTAAAAGCAGGGCGTCCTGCCGATGAACTTTCTGTGTCTGGTGATGGAACGTGGGCGAAACGTGTATTCTCATCGCTTCTCGGTATTGTCTCGTTAATAGGGAAATACAGTAACAAAATTTTAATCGTTGTCATCAAATGCAGTATATGTCAAGGCTGCTCAAATTGGAAAGGCCAAGAGGATACGATTGAATATGAAGCGTGGTATCGAGAGCATGAAGATCACTGTGACGCAAATCATACCGGAAGTGCTGGCAAAATGGAGGTAGACGGCATCGTGGAAATGTTCGAGAGATCGGAAGAGTTATACAACGTTAGATACGCGAACTATATCGGAGACGGCGACACGAAAACGTTCAAAGCCTTATTGGACACAAAGCCTCACAGAGATGATTTTGTAGTTTGCAAAAAAGAGTGTGTTTTGCATGTTAAGAAACGTTTGTACAAACGTGCTCTTGATGCGAAAAAAAACATGCACAAATAAAAAAAGCAACAAAGAAATTGACAGAAAAAGAAGAGGGAAAAAAGACGCAGGAGAAAGTTAAAAAATCGAGAGATAAAACACCGAAGCATCAACAATTGACGACAAAATTATTGCAAGAGCTGTCGACTTATTACGGTCTAGCAATTAAACGTAATTCCGATTCTACTGAAGGGATGAGAAGTGAGATGTGGGCCGCATATTATCACAAAATTTCAACAGATAAAAATCCGCAACACGTACTGTCCTCCAGGTTCCGAATCGTGGTGCAAGTGGCGCCAAAGTGAGGCTGCAGGTACTTTAGACACCCACGAGCATCCACCTGCTCTGGACGATGAAGCACAAGAAATATTGAAACCTATTTATGGAGAATTGACAGCAGAGAATTTATTGAAAAGGTGTATTGGCAGTAATACGCAGAACAATAACGAAAGTTTCAACGCTTGTGTGTGGCACCTTGCGCCGAAACATCTGTTTGCCGGCAAAAAAATCATCGATATTGCCAACTATATTTCCGCTTGCATATTCAACGAAGGATTCGCATCGTTATTAAAAATAATGGAGACCATGGGCATCACAATCGGGCCACAAGCGGAGCAGCTCGCGCGATACGGAGACGGGCGGCGAGTATCGAGCGCCAACCATAGGAGCACCGACAACTCCAAAGAGGCTCGTACATCTCGAACAAATGAAAGGAGTGAGCAAATCGAGGAATACGAACGTTTCGAAGGGCCCCTATATGGTGCCGGAATCGCGGATTAACTGTAAGTAATCAAAATTTGCTCAATTTTTGAAAATATCTGTACCTCAAACTTTAAACTCATTTATCTCGAAACGACTTTTTTCGGCACGGCGGTGGTGAAAACAAAAAAACTATTCAACCGAATCACTTGAAATTTGGATATGTTGTTCACAACATGTATGGCTATCGTCAGAATTAGAATCATAATTTTATTTAAATAATTTCCTATTGTTTACACTAAAAAACTATTGAAAAAAGACCCGATTTTACGAACTTTTTTTTCAACAGCGCGCCATTTTGTCAATTTTTAATTTTTTCGATTTATTCTAGTTCCGACCATAACTGCACTCTTTCTGATTAAGATTCTTCTTGAATTTTGTGTTTCAGATGAGTAGAAGTCTCGAAATCACTTACGCCGTCCGCGTCCGATTTTTCGAGAGGGTCATCTTCAGCGGCATTTTTATAATAATAAATATTGTTTTTAAAATGAAAAAAAAATTTTTTGTATGCTCAATAAACGTAGTAATAAGCCAGAAAAGTTGAAACATCGTTTTTAAAATTTTTAATGGCAAAAAAACCATGAAAATAGGTGAAATTTTCGTGCTCTAGACCACCGGGTCCCCTTAAAATGATTTCCTATAGTAACGACCAATCTCTCTGTGCGGGTCCGCCGGGTCGCTACCCAGGTCTTACTACACCGCCGCGAGTACTGCCGTTACTTAACTACGTTATTAGTGCAGACTGATGTCTCTGTGCTGGTCCGCCGGGTTGTTAGCCAGGTATTCCTACACCGCCGCGAGCACTGCTGTTACTAGGAGTTGTCTCCGACTCCCGGAGCGAACCGTGGAACAATTGGATCTGAAGAAATCCGCCGCCAGCGGGCCGAGGTAAACTCGATGGCTATGTCACATCCTACGATGTACTCGCTGAACTTTCCCCTTATACAAAAAAATTATTGAAACAGACAGTTCAACATTCCAAGACAGGCCAACACACTGCGACCATGCACGAAGAATGTATCGCATAACCCCGCCAAAGATCTTGGTCATACAAATTTGAGACTACACGGTCCTAGGGCCGATTTAGTCTAGTCTAGGGCTTGAAGATAGACCCTAACGTCGTTTCGATTTTTGACCGTATGAGATCTAAGGATAGACCAGGGGCTCCGGAAAACTCCACTCGACCCGGTCATAAACCTGCGTTGATATTTCCCACGTGGACTTGCGGGCCTCGGTCAACAAGCCCTATCTCGAGCGTGCGTTCTTGCCGCCGACAAGGCCCTGTTTCCTCTCTGTATTTTTCCGCGCTCCAGATAAAGAAGCGCAGCTCCAACTCCTGGAAATAGAGCGACGAACCTACGTCCTGCTCCCACTATCTATTTTCGACTAATCAACCGAAGAGACCTATATTTAATGCCTTTTCCACCAATCCAAAAAGAGTGCACCACCAAAAGTGCACTTTTCCAGAGTTTCTTTCTCCCACCACTTCAGCATCCCAATTTTTCCTACATGCTGGAAGAAGAAAATCATCAAGTCAGTGTTAAATCACTACTCGTAGAGTAGTCTTCCGACAGCCACGATCACACAAAGTTCTTTTTATCGAGTCTTAATCCGAGTCTCCGGTCAGAATGCAGCGAGCTCATACCTAGAGTTCCTTAACCGATATCCATCGCGTTGAATATTCATCCTTTTCTTGTAGAGCGTACGTTGTCTTGCAACTCGAGCTTATATAAATCTTGTACTTCTAAAGTTCTGTAACAGTTACGCGATAATCTTAAAAATCTTAACATTTGTATTTCGCGCTATATTTCATTGTATTATCCATTCTCGAGCCGCGAAATCCACGAATACTAGAATCTGTGTCACCGAACATTTGCTGTATCCGTCGCACTCACTCACACCAATGGTGTGAGTGAGTGCGGAAGGGCGGTTAGGATTACGGAAGTTAGGAACCGGAAGGGCGGTTAGGTTTACAACCGTACTCGACACCCAAGCGACGGGGTCAACACCGAGACGCATCAATGTAAGCGAACACATTTTCACCCTTTTGTCTTTAATTTGTACCTTTAAAATAATAGGATCAACCCATACGGCTGATTCTAATAAATTACGAGTCAATCGAACACAAGTGTCACAACCATTATTTTAAACGATTGGATCATCCACGAAAGTCCTTAAAATTACTCTTTCCACCAGCACGTCCCCTTGTTAACCCTCATCCCGTGCTATTGCGCTAGGCGTAGGCAAGAAAGAGGGATACCACATATAAATATATGCCCACGTCCCCTCAGGACGTGACATCATTTTTGGGGGCTCGTACGGGATAATTAAAAAGGGAATATGCTCATTAATCCAACGTCTATAAGTGATTCGGAAATCGATATATCGGATTTGTTACCTGGTTTGGATCCTCCTAAACGATCGATCAAGAAATTAAACCCACAATAACAATGACGGCGTTAGAAACAAACCAGTCACTATCTCTAAAAGACGCCATCAGCTGCGTCCCGAAATTCGACAAAAAAAAATATCGCTTTATCAGAATTCACACCGGTATGCCAAGACGTAATAGAATATGTGATAAAAATTGAACACGAAGTTAAAGCGCGCAATGAAATGCAGTCCACTCTCACTAACCACGAAAGCTTCGTCCCGCCCAAATCAGTAAAATGTTGTAATGTATGCAAAAGAGACAATCACAATACAGAAAATTGTCAATTCGCGACCCTCACCTGCCATAATTATAAAAATCAAGAACGCAATGCCATCGAGTACCAAAGTGTCCTAAATGAACAAAACTCAGTTGTTTGCCAAATATGCAAAAAAATCGGCCATTCAGCAGATAAATGTTTTCAGTTAAAGAACAAAACACCTAAATCCCACCGACCCATTTGTCAGTATTGCAAAAGGATAGGACACACTATCGAAAACTGCCGTAACCGCGAATATAATAACTCGCGGAATGGTCCGAATACCGGTCGGGCAGCTGCACTGAGATATTCCACGATCTCAAAGCGTCCGGTCACGATAATCACTGCGCCTGAATTTATCCTACCTACACTATAAACGCGGAAGATTTCGTTAACCTATCCTCGGTGTGTATCGGAGCGCACCTACAAAAAAGAAAAATAACAATGTTGTTAGACAGTGGCGCTATTCCAAACCTAATTAAAAACAATACACAGGAGTAGTATGGGGGCCAGTATGGCGACCCCCACTTCTCATCCCCACGCCTACCCCCACTCCTCGGTAGCCGAGGTGGTGGCGATGGAGTGGGGATGGCCGTCCTTATCCTCTCCGCGACCCAGCGGGGTGTGGAGGGGGGATGGCCGGAGTGGAGGTTTCGCCATTGTGGCCCGTTTTTTTCTGCTTTATGAAAATTCATTTTTTAGAAATAAATCTGTTTTGCTCACCGTTGCTGCTCCCGGTGACGGTGAACTCCGAGGGTACGCACACACACACACACACACGCGCGCGCGCGCACACACGCACACATACACATACACACGCCCACACGAGCACGAGTGTCACGGCTCGTTCTCCCACCCCTCCGGCTCGAACGAGTCGTCGAACCCGTCGTCGAGCCACCCCGCGTCGTAAAAAGCGACGGGTTCGGGCCCGTCGTTAAACGCCGCGATGAGTACCGTCGCGACGTCGACCCCGTTGTACATGCGTACACGGGAGAGGGGGGTGCCGTTTTCGGCCACAGCCACGACGACGCGGTTCACAACGAGGTCCGCGAGCACGTCCGAGACGAAGGGGATGGTTTCAAGCTGCGCGATCTCCGAAAACGTGCACTCAACCACGAGACCCGCAACAAACGAGCAAAAGGGCGCGGGGGTATACAGCGAGTCCGCGTCTACGTACCCGCTGTGCCCCTCATCAACAAAAAAAACTTCACTGTATCCCTCGGTGTCGCACGACACTATGTTCTCGCGGAGTACGTTACAGCCGCCTGCGGAGATTATTACGCACGATGCTCCCGGCGCAACATCGTCGAACGGGAGGCGTACTCCTGCCCGACGCTGCACGTAAGATGCGTACAGGGCTTCACGCAACCACTCGTGCGATTCGCCCGTCGCCACTGTGCGTATATATACGGCCAAGCCCCCAACGCGGGAATCGCGGCACGTGAACGGTGCCACAGGGAGCTCGAGGCACTCGGGATACATTTTTGGCGAACTGGTGGAAAAGAAGATAAGACGCACGCGACGGAGTCTGAAGAGCAGCTGAAGCTGCCCGTCGTATGAAGGGCATCTTTTGCAGATTTTGACAGGTCAGCATAATTGCACGTGTGCGAGCTAGCCGATGCATCGTTCTACGATGAGCTCACCCGACGGTGAGCGCAATCGTTCTACGATGAGCTCATCTGATGGTGAGCACGGAGTTTAGATAGCATATATGCAAGCTAAGCAATGAGTTCATCCGCCGTTGAGCTCACCGCAGGAGTTCGCGAATTATGCTGATAACTGTCAAAATCTTTTGCGCAGCAACCCGCAAGGAAGAAACCGTATTTTCGGCCTCTCCTCTTTGTGCGGATATTCGTACCGCCTATAAAGCGTGCACACCGACGGACAGGAGCATACGTATGTCGTGGCATCGGGCCGCTTGCTGGCACACACACACACACACACGCGCGCCCGCAAGGGAGAAGCCGTATTCTCGGCCTCTCCTCTTTGTGCAGATATTCATACCTGCTATACACAGCGCACACCGATGGGCACGAGCGTCGGGCCGCCGGCCGGCCCACACACACACGCGCCCTCGTAGCAGCCCGCAAGGGAGAAGCCGTATTCTCGGCCTCTCCTCTTTGAGCGGATATTCGTACCTGGTATAGAGCGCGCGCACCGACGAGCACGAGCATACATGGGTGTGGCACCGGACCGCTTGCTAGTACATGCATTCGGCTGCGTAGTGGTTCGCCATGGAGAAGCCGCATTCACGGCCTTTCCTCTTTGTGCGGATATTCGTACCTGCTATGGAGCGCGCACACCGACGAGCGCGAGCATACGCGTGTGTGTGTGTGGCACCGGACCGCGTGCTACTGCACACACGCACGCGCGTCGCTCACTGACGTATGCTTTTAAAAATGAATAATATTTCAGAGATTGATCCGAACCCCATACATACTTATATCAGCCTATTCAGAAATTCAGCCTACATCCTCGAGAACATATCAGCTGAGGGATAGCCTGTATATAGCATAGCATACTCATACTCGTTGTATCTTTTTAAAATAGAGAGCGCAGAGCCTTAGAGAACGTTGAATTTGAATTCGACTATGATTTTTCTGGATTTGATTTTAACATGAAACTTCTCCGGCAAGAAACGCTCGACGGAGACGTTGATGAAGATACTTTCAGGAATGTTCGCGCGGCAGCAAAACTGCAGCTACGCGAAATATCGGTTTACATACTCGGAGAAATGAATCTCGAGATTTTCAAAAAGGCTATTGTCTCCGAATGTGATACATGTATGTGTGATAAAACACACGCTTCGCGTAGCAGTCGCAATGGAGAACCCGTATTCTCGGGCTCTCCTCTTTGTGCGGATTTTCGTACTTGGTATAGAGCGCGCACGCCGACTGGCGTGAGCATACGTGTGTCGTGGCATTGGGCAAAGCATACTTATACTCGTTCTATCTATTTAAAGTAGAGAGCGCAGAGCCTTAGAGAACGTTGAATTCGACTATGATTTTTCTGGATTTGATTTAACATGTAACTTCTCCGGCAATAAACGCTCGATGGAGGCGTTCATGAAGATATTTTCAGGAATGTTCGCGCGTCAGCAAAAATGCAGCTACGCGAAATATCGGTTTACACGCTCGGAGAAATCAATCTCGAGATTTTCTAAAAGGCTATTGTCTTCGAATGTGCTACAGGTATGTGTGATGAAATATAGACACACACACACACACACACACACACACACACACACACACACACACACACACACACACACACACACACACACACACACACACACACACACACACACACACACACACACACACACACACACACACACACACACACACACACACACACACACACACACACACACACACACACACACACACACACACACACACACACACACACACACACACACACACACACACACACACACACACACACACACACACACACACACACACACACACACACACACACACACACACACACACACACACACACACACACACACACACACACACACACACACACACACACACACACACACACACACACACACACACACACACACACACACACACACACACACACACACACACACGCACACACGCACACACGCACACACGCACACACACACACACAGACACACACACACGCACACACACACGCACACACGCACACACGCACGCACACACGCACGCACGCACACACACACGCACACACGCACACACGCACGCACGCACGCACGCACGCACGCACGCACGCACGCACGCACGCACGCACGCACGCACGCACGCACGCACGCACGCACGCACGCACGCACGCACGCACGCACGCACGCACGCACGCACGCACGCACGCACGCACGCACGCACGCACGCACGCACGCACGCACGCACGCACGCACGCACGCACGCACGCACGCACGCACGCACGCACGCACGCACGCACGCACGCACGCACGCACGCACGCACGCACGCACGCACGCACGCACGCACACACACGCACACACGCACACACGCACACACGCACACACGCACACACGCACGCACGCACACACACACACACACAGACACACACAGACACACACACACACACACACACACACACACACACACACACACACACACACACACACACACACACACACACACACACACACACACACACATTGCTCGTGACAACGCGAGCATTTGAACAATTAATAAAAGCTGTCAGTAGTGATCTAGACAGCGTTCGATACATTTCTCAGGAGCAGCTATGGATAGCCGTAATATACGTACGTGCATTTTAGATCTTCTTCGCTTGGTCAAAACGCGGAATGTACAACATCGCCGAAGATGTAATAATAACTGGTGCACCGAATTGCGCTATTTACCGGAAAAATCTCTCATAACTCGTTTGAAACATGTGTTATGGTGGTCTCCGCTGCAAGCCCTTGTGACGGCCTATAACAGAGGTCTGTTTAGAGGCTACAGGGTTCTCCTATGTGTGTTTGAAAAATTACAACGCAGAAATCTCGAGACTACTCCGTGCACACGTAATCTCATCAATGAAATAAATAGTAAGATGGGCTCCGTAGCGTGCGAGCATCTTTTTTAAGTGTGATATCGTGGTAATGCAGAAGTACCCATAGATTATCGCCGGCTCTATGATGCGAGCTCCGATGAAGAAGCTGCACTCGCCGAGGGGGCACGAGCCGTGGAGGAAGAAACATCACGAGATGATGACAGCGTGCATGGCGATCATTTAGATCCCGTGATTGAAGGACCATCGCGCAATAATTGCACCGACTCTGAAATGCTTATGGGTCCTGCTCTACGCCCCGCGACCAACAATGAGGAGACTGTTCATAGAGTTCCTGATTACCTTCAGCTATCCCCTACATCAGATGATGAAGAAGAAGAAGGGGCACTACAGCAGCCGGTTCTAAGTCCGGTAGATATATTTGCGGATATTTCCGACGAGCAATCTCGTTTCAGTGACGCTGAGACCCTTGTCCGACCGTCTACATCCGGTATGGGGCACCCGTTCGAAATATTTTCCGGTAGTAACGAGTGTAAGTATTAATAATAATAACCCATTATCATACATTAAAAATACGTTTTTATCAGGCATTAATAATAAAACACATGCAGATTTGAATCCTCGTTTTAACGAGAATGACCCCGGGTGTGGCAACGACGACGACGACGACGACGATGCCGCCGATCAGGCTGCAAGCGAGAGAGGCAACATCATGCTTGAGCAATGGTCCTCGCGAGATAGTCAACGACGCGCAACACCCTGCTGAGGAATACGAGCACAGGGACAACGAGCTATGGATGTAGCCTTTTGGAGGTGACTCACCACAGCAGCAGGGTGAAAACGATCTACGGCACGATGATGATGATGATGGTGTTGATGACGATTGGCTAAATCGTCATTTGAGTTCGAGCGACGACTCAGGTAAACGAACCGCTCTTTATTACTCGCATCGGTATATACGTTATCGGTTTTGCAAAGCTAATATTAACTTGAAAGGTTTTGTTTGCAAAAATAGAAAGTGAGCTATTATATTTTACGGCAGGTAATGCATCAGTATCTCTGCTGTATGGTGAAGACGCTTTGTAGATGTCCATGGTTAGAAATAGCAATAACATCAGGTACCTTTTGAGCTTACTTATTGACATGGGTAAGCAATTTTAAGCATTCGTACTCATTTTTACAGGCGTACAAGAAGGTTTCGGCCGTAGACGGCAGCGTGATGAGTCCTTCGACGATGTACAGCCGCCAGGCGCGCGTATTGAGATAATCGAGGAGGCTCGTCGGTACTTCAAGCGTTTTAATCTACGAGGCCGAGAAATCACCGTACGCATTCGTCAACACCCGCCTGGTGGCCATTTATTACCATGGTTGGAAGGAGTGTTTCGTGACCTTTTGACGTATATCACAGCGTATTGCGAGGCTGGCGATTACATAGGTATATCGTTTGCCTCGAGCTGTTTACCGCACGGCCCCGTTTGGCTCCCGTTTCGACCCGTTAGAGATTGCGCGTCCGATGATATTTGGCAGTTAATAATGAGCGTTGCTCAGAGTGCTGCATCATTGAATATTGACGATGCGTGCATAATCAAAGCCAGCATTGTCAGGGGTGTTGAGGGCACTGGCAGAAATCGCTTAACGCATGAGGGGGTAGCAAAAAAATCCATTCTCACGATACGCAATAGCGACACTATGTGTTTACCACGGTCACTGACGGCGGCGCGCGCGTATGCCGAACGGGGTGAAATACGCTCAGGTAGTCTACACGCAAACTGGCAACGTATGAGGCAGACTAACGGCTCATTGCAGAAAAATGCTGCTCTTGAATTAACGAATGCAGCGGGAGTTATAGTACCGCCAAACGGCTGCGGTGTCGTGAGATTGCTCTCTACCAGAATTATCTCGCGCAGCACGGTATTGCCATAGTAGTTTATGAATTTCTGACGTTCGGGCGGGGGGATGCACCTTTGTTCGACGGCTCGCAGCAAGTCTGAAATACTTTTGGCAAAATCGAACACACGCTGCACATTTTATGTTACGAGCGTTCGCATCATTATCAGCCGATATTAAATTTACGAGGCGCCGTGGGAAGCCGCGATTTTTGCTCCTCGTGTAATTCGCAATACCGCAGATTTGGCCATAGATGGTTAAGAAAAAAGTGTCCTCGCTGCATGACGTCACCACCGTGCGATCCCGAAGTAAATGCAGCTATTCAATGCGAAGCATGCGCGCGCGAGTTTTACGGGTTGCAATGTTTCGAAAATCATTTAATTGTTAAACAGTACAGAAAACGCAAACCAAACAGCGTGTGTGCCACGCTCAAGCGGTGCCGTAAATGCCTGAAAATTGTCAGGCCTCTCGACAAAAGACGAAAACACATTTGCGGCGTGGCCTTTTGTAAAGCATGCAGAGCGGATCGACCGAATAATCACATGTGCTTTATGAAGCCTATTCGCGGCGGTTAAAGCACGGGGAAAATACTTTTTATATTCTACGATCTTGAGACTCAGCAATGCACCAGGTGATGGTACTAGGCGATGCGAATACTTTTCTACACGAGCCCAACTTATGCGTAGTTCAACGAGTTTGCACGTATTGTTGCACTCGTGATTCGATGACCGAGCCATGCGAGTATTGTGAGTCTCGACAGTATGTATTTCGACAGCAGCCTGTGGGACAATTGGTCGAACTTGCTATGCAGCGTGTCGAGCATTTTTCGCGTATTATCTGTATTGCTCATAATGCCGGTGGCTTTGACGCGCAGTTCATTTTGCACTATTTATTTGAAGAAAAAAAGGTCCAGCTGCCGAGTATAATTATGAACGGTACGAATATCATTTCGATGCGTGTTGAAAAACTTGTTTTTCTCGACAGCCTAAACTATTTTCACATGCCTCTCAGTGCGCTTCCTCAAGCCTTCGGCCTCACAGGCGCGATCGTTAAAGGTGTTTTCCCTCATTTGTTTAACAGACCGGAAAATCAAAATTATGTGGGCCCCCTACCGCCATAGAGTATTATTCTCCCGACCCGATGCGCCCCGCAGAGCGCGAAAAATGCTTAGCCTGGTATCACGAGTCTAAAGGCAGAGACTACGTGTTTGACTTTTCGGAGGAACTCGTAAGCTATTGCACGGACGACGTCACGATCTTGAGACGCGCGTGTATGGCTTTTCGTGACACGTTTATACCCAGCGGCCGGGTTTGTCCGTTTGACGAGAGCACAACGATAGCCTCGGCCTGCTTCAGTGTCTTTCGGAAAAATTTCCTCAAAGACAATACGATCGGTATTATACCGTTGGGTGGCTATAGATGGCTGCATACCCAATCAAAAAAGGCAATTTCATAGCTTGTATGGATGGAGCAAACCCTCGGAAAGCGTATTATACACGCCGGCCGTTCGCGCGAATTTAGACTACCTCAAAATTTACTAGTCGACGGCTATTATGATACAGGCAATACCGCGTACGTATTACAATTTCATGGTTGCTATTGGCATGGTTGCCCTCAATGCTTCTCCCTCAATAGAGACTGTAAACAACGCGGTGATATATCAATGGACGAGCAGTTAGAAAGAACTCTTGCTATAGCTAATAGAATTCGCTCGGGAGGTTATCAGTTAACGGAAATCTGGGAATGCGCGTGGGACAGGCTTTTGGACACTTGTGCCGAAATTCGCGAACTCATACGGGATCATCCGTTGACGGCTGCGGAACCCTTAAACCCTCGTGATGCTTTCTTCGGTGGTCGCACGGAGAATATGGTGACGCTCTACGATGTTAAAGAGACGGAGCGCATACGCTACGTAGACGTCTGCTCTCTGTACCCGTATATTTGCAAATATGGTAAATACCCTATCCGACATCCGAAAGTATATATAGGCGGTGAATGGTTAGAGCTGACAGGACCCACTAGCGATCTAGCGCGTGTCGAAGGCCTGGTGAAACGTACCGGTCTACCACCGCGCGATATCTACCACCCTGTTTTGCCTGTGCGTTTGCATCAGCGACTGTTGTTCTCTCTGTGCCGCACATGCAGCGAGATGATGAACGAGGAAGAGTGTACGCATGACGATCCGGACGAGCATGTCTTCGAGGGTAACTGGGTTGCCGATGAATTGCGAAAAGCCATCTCATGCGGTTACACGATACTCCACATTGCCGAAATCTGGCAATACGAAGTAACGCAATTCAGTCGTGACACGTAATCGGGAGGTTTATTCGTCGAGTACATTAACATCTTTTTGAAGATCAAGCAGGAGGCGAGCGGCTGGCCTGAGAGCTGTTTGGGCGATGAATCAGCCAAGGAGCGTTATATCCCTAGCTTTGAGCAATCAGAGGGGATTCGTTTGAATCGTCAGTCGATAACCAAAAACCCCGGCTTATGCTCAGTCGCCAAACTATGTCTGAATTCGTTCTGGGGAAAATTTGAGCAACGCCAAAACCTGCCGCAAACAGTCGTAGTATCAACACGCAAAACACTTATGGAGTTATTAACTAATCCAGAATACGGTATTACAGGTATGCTGCCGGTGAACAATGAAATTCTTTACGTCAATTATATTAAAACCGATGAGGCTGTGGTACCCTCAAGTATAGCTAACGCCGTAATAGCTGCATACACCACAGCACAAGCGCGTTTAAAACTGTATGGTTACCTGGAACGTCTGGGAAGACGTGCGTTGTACTGCGATACCGACTCCGTAATTTATGTAACGAGAGAGCAATCTGATGCATACGAACCCCCGATAGGCCAATTGCTTGGCGATTTAACTAACGAGCTAGCCACCTATAGCGAGGGCAGTTACATAAGAAGTTTCATTTCCGGCGGCCCTAAATTTTATGCATTCATCGTTCGTGCGCCTGACGGGACAGAGAGTGAGGTTTGCAAAGTTAAGGGTATCACGCTTAATTTGGCAAACAATGCGTGAATAACCTATGAGTCCGTACGATCCTTCATCGTGGGCGAGCGAGAGGATTCCTATTGTACTGATATACGACGCCATTAGACGTACAGAACTTCACCATGTTGTCACACGAGGTAAGACAACAACGTGCAAGCCATCGAGCACTAAGCGAAGACGTGACGGCCAATATCGATCGCTTCCCTACGGTTATCGCCATTTGTAAAATATACTGTAAATATATTTTTTACCTAAAAACCCGTAAATCTTATTTAATATTGCACTGAGCCTAAATTTCCTCATTTACCGCGATGGACACGAGGTGGCAACATCCCTGGACTTCTCTGATCTGCGGGACGACAGGCTGCGGTAAAACGAATTTTGTTAAAAAAATTCTAATATGTATCACGCGTATGAACAGCGAACGTTTCGAGAGAATAATATTTTAGTATTCCGAGTGGCAGACAGCATATACAGGGTACGGTGATGCTATAGAATTTCGCGAAGGATTACCCCAGACTGCCGATTACTCAAACGACCCCCGCGCGAAGCTCTTAATTATCGATGATCTAATGTGTGAAGCATCGCGCAATGCCGTTGTCGATCTATTCACCAAAGGCAGTCATCATAAGAACTTGAGCGTTATTTTTATAACGCAAAATTTGTTTCATCAGGGCCAAGGCCAGCGGGACATCTCTTTGAATGCTAATTATATCGTTATCTTCAAAAACCCTCGCGATCGTGCTCAAATACAGCACTTGGCGCGCCAAATATGTCCCGAAAATCCACGATTTCTACAGGAGACTTATTACGACGCAACATCTAAACCGCACGGTTATTTGTTGCTAGATCTGATGCAATCAACACCCGATAATTGCCGATACCGCACATGTATTTTCCCTGATGATACTCGCCATTCCGTTTACGTACCGCGAAAGAAATTAAAAAGCAGTGACACATATGGAGAATATCCAGTTCTACGCCTGTGATGGCACGCAGCGGCTCGTCTCTTTGCAAGAAGAGCGTTGCGATATTGAACGCTCTTCAATATCTCACCAAAGAACCACGTGACGCTATTTTGCGGAAAGCGGATTCTCGTATAATACGCTGCATTTGCGAGTGCACTTTAAACGTTCTTCGCGGTAATATTCCTCTCAAAGCCAACCAACGGGAAAAATTGCGCTGCCACGTGCCTCTTCTCAGGCGCTTAGCGGCAAATCGAGGCTACTGGAAAAATAAGAAGAAATTTGTCATTGAAAGCTGTGGATTTTTACCCCTGCTGCTTGCCCCAATCCTCGGTACCATATTGTCAAATCTATTTGCCAAATAATGGAGCATGCCAGGAAAATGGTTCTGGTGCCCGAGGAGCATCTATTACAACTAGATTCCCAAAAACGCAGCGTCAGCGATAGTGAGGCACGACCGATGAGCCAAGCGGAGAAAACAATTACGGCGACTCTGAATCGTCTTGATATGGAGATGAGCGAAATTTTGAAATCTAACGCGTACGGTGACGAGCGAGAAAAATGGCTAGCGTATTTGCGCGTATTACAGCGTTATCTACATTTCGTCGATGGCGAACGAGCACAGCTGTATCATGATCTTGTGAAGGAACAAAAAAAAGACACACACCCCACGGAAAGATCAACAACAGTAGCAGCAGAAACACGAATGCGCGATTCCATTATCGTTGAGAGTGTACCTGCGAAATTCCGCAATAAAGCGAAACTCTTATTGCGACACCTACATGATGCGCCGTCCTCAGATTTTTCTTGGGATGCAGCCGGTGTGGTTTCTGTCAATGGAGAAACAATCAAGCATTCGAATATTGTTGATCTTGTGAATGACGCGATGCGTGCGAGAAAGATGGCCAAACCGACGGGCCGTAGAGTCGTTGCAAATTTTTTAAGGGCTATACAGGCACCTCGCGAATTTGTGGGAAATGACGAACTGTGGCTGGAAACGCAAGCCAATTCATCATTACAATCGCCCCACAGTAACAGCACCACCGACGCTGACGACGACGGTGACGACGAGGACATCAGCGATACCAGTCATTCCGAGTTCTACAGCGGTAGCGAGAGCAACAAATTAGTCGCAAAGAGTGGGCGAGGTAAGAGAAGGCGGCTCACCTGGTCCTCTCTCAAACTGTCAGTATGAGAACACTTGAAAAAATTTACTTTGATCATTCACGTGAGGCGTCTTTTTCCGGTGCTACTAAACTGTTACGCGTAAGTCGTAAAAAGAAAATCTCCCCAGAAAAAACAATACAGTGGCTCGAAGCACAGGATGGTTTCACACGGCATAGAGCGATACGCCGGCGATTTCCCCGGCGCATCTACAATGTGCAGAACATTGACGATGTTTGGGAGGCTGATCTTGTAGACCTTCGTTCACTCAAAAGTTATAACGATGGCTATACCTATCTTCTTGTGGTCATAGATGTGCTCAGTAAGTACGCGTGGGTTGAACCGTTGTACGACAAGGCTGCTTTAACAGTGGCTAACGCTCTGGCTCGTATACTCTCGCTAAAAAGCAGAAACGGCCGATCTCCCGTTTGCCTACAATCGGACAAGGGTCGGGAATTTACAGGGTCAATTTTTCAGACTTTCTTACAGAAGCCTAATATTCAGTTTCGGGTGAGCCGCAACCCTGACGTAAAAGCAGCTGTTATAGAGCGCTTCAATCGAACGTTGAAAGAAGAATGTGGTGATACTTCACGTATTCGCGCCAAAAACGTTATATCGACGAAACGTTATAGTCTCCGCATACAATCGTACGATACCTAGTGGCATTAGAATGACGCCCGCATCTGTGACGTTGCTTACATCTGCCAAAGCGCGCGATAATCTAATACGGCGATTTAAACAACAGCATCCTGTACAGCGGTCACCTCCTAAATATAAGCTGGGCGATATTGTCCGCATCAGTAGCGCGAAGGCTGCCTTTGCTAAAGGATACGAGAGCGGCTGGAGCAGTGAGCTGTTTAAGATACATCGTATATCCGTGAGCAGCCGACCTATCGTGTACGTTCTGCATGATCTCAACGACGAGGAGATTGACGGCATTTTTTACGAACCCGAGTTATCTAGAGTCCAAAGGCGGGAAAGAAAAAGTAGGTGCGGTGAGTGACACCGAGTTTTTTGTAGTTTTACCTGGCAATAGCAGCATGAAGTACTACCCTAATAACAGGACGATGCAATATACCACACACTTGCCGCAGAGTGTAAATTCACGCGGTCAATGGGGCGTTTCCTTAGCCGAAATACACATACCGATGACTGTTCTACACGTGCCGCCTGAAGGTGAAACAAACTTTATCAGTTTAGTGACGAACGCAGTGATCCCGGGCGTTGAGGCCAATGTCGATTTTTAAAACGAGCGTGCTTGCGTACCATCTGGGGTATACCGTAGCGTCTCCACGCTACTCGAAGCAATTAACCAAATTCAAAGTATCGCAGGACATTTGAAATTCCAGCATACTCTTAACGGCTTTGTCTCGGTAGAGCGTGTCTGCACTGAGTGCAAAAATCTAGAACACGCTTTCCACTGTTCCCCCATAATTAACAAAATTTTAGGCTTCACTCATAGCACGGGTCTTGTGGTAGCGAATCAGTACTTTGCGCCGCAGCCGGCTAGTCTCATGAACGGTATAGCCAATATGTTGTTTGTTTATACGGATTATCCTACGGATTATCCTACGGTTTGTTTATACGGCGAGTCCTACATTACCGGCGATGTACACGCGCCATTATTACGTGTCGTTCTCTTTGACAATGATAATAATTATAATTACGGCTCTGTGAAAATCAAAAGTTTTTCGCCAACGCGGTACTTACCTCTTCTACGTACCAGCTTTCAAACGATAGATATCGATATAAAAGATGAATTCGGGCATTGGATGCTATTCGAGGGTGGAACGCTAACCGTGACACTGCAGTTCAAACGCCTAGCTTAGCTGCGGTAGAGGAAGAGAGAGAGAGAGAGCAACATGAATTACTACGATGCGTACTTTGAGGCACAAGTGGGCGCAGGTGGAACAGGGTACGGGGGAATTAGCCAATTATACTGTAACGGTTCGGCTGTACAGGTAAGCCACCGTCACACAGAATACGATAGTATCAAACCGTTTACGCGATACTTGCATATTATGGCCAGCGTTCGGAGCGACCGGCCATGCCGCCGGCAGGGCAGGTCACTTGCGCTAAGAATTGGGACGAGCCCGCGACACCTCGCAAGGGGCTCCGCCCATCGCGAGGAGCAAGACCACCGCGGACTCGCGGGAGTCTCCGCCTTTAGTAGTACATCTCGCGCATCCTGTGCTTTGACCACTCCTATCATACCAAGAGTACGACCTAGATTCATCGCGACGCCTCCTCACACCGGATGCGCGCCTAATATCCTAGAGAGGAATAATCGGGTACATATTATCCCTCGAAATGGCTATAGAGTGCGAACGTCCTCCAAATCACCAACACTGTCACCCCACCAACGGAGTGTTCCTCGGCGGCGTGATTCCCTACCTAGTCCTCCAGCCCCGCAAGAGAAATGGAATTTCTCCTGACGGGCCTGAGGCTATATAAGGGCGTGCACGAGTCGGAGCGGCACTCGATCGCAAATTACTCATTATATTACGTGGAGTCACCGTGATCCGAGACCTCGGATCACAGGATGGGGACCTTGCTGCCGTCGCCCTGGTCCCATCCTAGAACAACCTCAGCTTCGGGCTAGACACTCTATTTCCTTGGGAAGCCCCAGCATCGCGCTGGAAGTCCGACCTCGGAAATAGAGTCGTCGTGGTGATTGCTAGTCAGGGAACTCTAAATAACACCCGATCGATTGTCGCTAGGACGATCGGTCGGCACACTACGCATCCGACGCACGTACACTCGGAGTGAGCAGTCCGAGAAGTGCCGATCGCGTTTCGCTGCACGAGAGGGAAATTCTAGAACCAGCTTCTCTGGTTCTTGGTCCTCCTCGCCTGGCACCGAGGAGGTCAGCCGTCCCTCCCGGACGGCCCCGCTATGCGCTCTCGGAGAGAATAAATCGTCTTCGAGCTCGCGCATTATTACAAACGCTAGCATCGCTAGCGCGTGAGCGACACGGCGTGGCACCCGTGCGCTTAGTTGCATTTGGCAACGAGTGCCAACTGGAAATACCGCCATATAATCCGATGCGAAGTAAATTCAACGGGCCCTCGCATTCTCCTTCCAGAAGCGGTCACGAAACCGGCGTTACGTGTACCGACGACGCTCGCGGTCTGTGCGAGTGCAAGCGAGAGAGCGAGAGAAACAGGAGAGAGATCGCGCCCGTGGAACCGCGTGCGCGCAACACGTCACATGACTCATCATACTCGTCACTCCTACCGAGGCAGCTTTTCTTGCCGACCTTTCCAGATCCTCGTAAACGTCGCCATACCCGATTTATATCAGTAAACTCACGGAATTAACGCACTAACAATTTTCATTGGTTATACAACCCGAAATCAACTCGCAATAATCCGAAATATCAAATGCCAATGATGACGGATTATAATAGGCGTTTCTGAGACCCTCAAAACCACTGAGGCATCTCCAAAGAACACCTTAAATCCTTCCCATCATTCCTGGCACAGAAATCGAACATCGCCCTCCAGGAAGCTACGGGAACCCCAAAATTTCCACCGGCAATATATTCGCCGCGTACCCGCGTTTTCCCGGACATCCGCGTGAACGAGTCCCCGAAAACGAAAGGAAAGCTTTCGCTAGAATCGCGAAACGTTACAATACATAGGGTCGCTGAACCAGAGGGGTCACGGTATCGGTAGTTTCCTTGGCGGCCTTTTCCGGCGCATTTTACTTCTCTTAAAACAGGTGTCACATCCTACGATGTACTCGCTGAACTTTCCCCTTATACAAAAAAATTATTGAAACAGAGAGTTCAAGATTGCAAGACAGGCCGACACACTGCAACCATGCACGAAGAATGTATCACATAACTCAGCCAAAGACCTTGGTCGTCAAAATTTGAAACTACACGGTTCTAGGGCCGATTTCTCCGAACAGTCGTAAAATAAAAAAATCATGACTGCGAGCTCGATGGCTTGAAGATAGACCCTAACGTTGTTTCGATTCTTACTCATATGAGAACCAAAGACAGACCCAGGGCTCCAGAAAAATCCACTCGAACCGGCCATAAAATCGAGAGCGCAACGAAATTCGAATGCACGTACAAAGCCCGCGACGCGGCTAGTCGCTACGTTATCGCGTGGTGACTTGGCGCCGAGGCCCCAAACTTCAGATAAACAAATTCAACCCCGCGTGCTTTCCCGCGGAAAACTGGCAGAGGAAAGACTTCTATGTCCCTCGCTCTGATTGGCTAATGGACGATTAACATTACTCCCACAACACGTCCTCGATTGGGTAAAGGAACATTAAAAAGCCAAAGTCCCCCTTTTTCCACACTCTACCAAAAACGGAATCTGGAGCAAGAAGGTCCAGGGGATGGTGGTAGAAGCAGTCTTCCGGCAACCACGATCACACAAACTTCTTTTTATCGAGTCTCATTCCGAGACTCCAGTCAGAATCCAGCGAGCTCATATCTAGAGTTCCTTAACCGATATCCATCGCGTTGAATATTCATTTCCTTTCTTGTAAAGCGTACGTTGTCTTGCAACTCGAGTTTATACAAATCTTGTACTTCGAAAGTTCTCTAACAGTTACGCGATAATCTTAAGAATTTTAACATTTGTATTACGCGCAATATTTCATTGTATTTTCCATTTTCGAACCGCAAAATCCACGAATACTAGAATCTGTGTCACCGAACATTTGCTGTATCCGTCACATACACACTCACACCATCTGCGAGCGTTCGGCCCAACGACGAAGGGCCCTTAGTTTTACGACTGTACCCGACACCCAAGCGACTGGGTCAACGCCGAGACGCATCAATGTAAGCGAACACATTTCACCCTTTTGTTTTCAATTTGTATCTTTAAAATAATAGGATCAACCCATACGGCTGATTCTAATAAATTACGAGGCAATCGAACACAAGTGTCACAACCATTATTTTCAACGATTGGATCATCCACGAAATTCCTTAAAATTACCCTTTCCACCAGCACGTCCCCTTTTCAACCCTCATCCCGTGCTATGGCGCTAGGCGTAGGCAAGAAAGAGGGATACCACACATATATATATGCCCACGTCCCCTCAGGACGTGACACAGGGGGCGCGAGCTGTCGGCAAAGAGGCTATACGGTCAGGCCTTAATGTGGCGAGCGATATAATGGATGCAGGAATTCAGCCGAGGGAAGCCTTCAAATCGCGTTTGCGCGAATCGGGTGTGAGTTTGAAGCGAAAAGCTGAGGAAAAACTCAATTGTCTTATGCAGGGCTCAGGATATAAGGCCTCGAAAATTCACAAGCTTGCGCATTCGCTCAGTAACTACAGCGTGCGTAGGATCGGCCTAAAAAAGAAAACAGCCGCGTTGAAGAAAAACCATACAAATTTTGTTAAAAAATAGAAGAGAACAGCTAGAAAGAGAACGCCGAAGAAGAGGAAGAAGTCGCGAGCTAGGTCCGTATCAGATATCTTCTCGTGAAAATGGCGTTCTTGCATGACCATTCGTGTGTGTGCTTGGAGTCTGAGTTGGAACTATTCTCACTACCGCCGACTCAAACAACCATCGAGGGAACGCAATGGCTGCACTATAAACCGATCTCATCTCTGACGGATGATTCACCAATTGAATTTGTGGTATCTGGACAAGGTGACGAATACATCGATCTTGCTCATACCATGCTAAGCATACGTGTCCAAATACGCTCGAGTGCAGTGAAACCCGACCCTACCATTAGAGTCGGGCCCGTCAATAATTTACTTCATTCGCTGTTCAACCAAGGCGATGTATTTCTCAATCAGAAGCCCGTATCTCCACCCAATAATGCTTATGCATACAGGGCATTTATTGACAACTTATTAAATTATGGGCAGAATGCGAAAAGCTCTCATCTTTCAAGCTGCCTGTGGTACAGTGATACGGCCGGTAAAATGGACGATATAGCTGAAGCTAATGCAAGCCTTGCTAATCGTCGAATGGTCCTCAATGGGCGCCATGAGATCGATCTCCTCGGCCACCTCCATTGCAATATTTTCAATCAAGAGCGATTTCGTATAAACGGCGTGGAGATGCGATTACGCCTTGTGCGTACCAGCGACGCATTCTGTCTTATGACTTCCTCGAAAGATTTCAGCATGCATATTACCGAGGCATCGCTTCTCGTACGCCGCGCTAAAAATTTCCCCTGGTACACTTTTAGCTCACGCACGAGCATTATCAAAATCTACAGCAAAATATCATTTGACACGTGTCGAGGTTAAGTCTATATCGATGCATGCAGGAGTGCACGGCGATACTCTGGACAATGTTATACTGGGCCAACTGCCCAAGCGCATAATTATAGGGTTCGTCGATAATAAAGCATTCAACGGTAACCGCGCGTTGAATCCGTTTAACTTTCAGAATTATAAAATTAATTATCTCGCGTTATATGCTGACGGTGTACAGATACCGTCGAAAGCACTCCAACCTAACTTTGACGACACGCATCTGTATGTGGATGCGTATCATACATTATTCTCAGGGACTGGCATTCACTTTCTCAATCAGGGTAATTCAATTACTCGCACAGCGTATCCCTGGGACTATTGTCTTTTTGCGTTTGATCTAACGCTCGATCTGTCGGCGAACAGTAACAGTCATTGGAATTTAGTGAAACACGGTAGCGTGAGGCTCGAAGCACGCTTCGGCGAGGCAATAACTTCAACGGTAAATTATGTCGCGTATGCGAAATATGATAACGTGGCGGAGGTTGATGCTCCCCGGCAAGTTATTGTAGATATCAGAGGTTGAGCTCTCCAGTTCGAGCAGAGCTCACAACAGAGCCATCATGAGTATCGCGATAGACATACAAGGCTTAACGGATAAGCACTACAACTTTATACCGAAAGAAGTGGCTGCTGCATCAATCGATTCATCGTGGCACGATCAGTGGATCGTCGCTCCACCTCACACATACAGACAATTACCGTCGGATGTGAAAAGAACGAACGAGCGGGTGACGCGGGAGCATCACGGTATACAATGGTTCGAGGGTCATACACCATTCCGCTGTAATGAGAGACTTTTGAGGGCAATCGCTACCGATTCTACGCGGATATTTGTACGAGGTGTCACTAAATCATCCTATTTAGCGCAACTCACCGGCTACTATATTATAAATTTGGAGGAGGATGAGGATAATAGCTCATTTCAGCATCTTCCGGGGGCTGGTACACATTGCTCATATCACGCCGCGATACGGCAAAATCAATCGTATAAGTGTGCCCTCGATAATGTGATGAGGATTAAAACGCTGCTTTGTCAGAGTGAACGTCGCGAGTCGCTATGGGAATATAGGACAACAACAGCGTTATCGGCTGGCTTGCCCTGTGGCGAGTCCTGCTATGAACAGCCTTCAAATCCTCGACTCTCTACGTGATATAAAAAATCACGCTGTTGGTGTATACCCCGCAGATCGCTGACCAAAAGTTTGGACAAAACCAACGGCTATTGTCGCGAATACTGATGGATATAAACAGCCCGGTACCCACTGGATCGCCATGTACGTCGATCGAGAGGGACCCGGATGGTACTTCGATAGCTACAAACTACCACCAATCGTCCCGCAGCATCTCAGTCGACTCCGAGGAAACTGTAAACTCTTCCGATACAGCACTGATCAGCTTCAAGCTGCGGATTCGCAGTGCGGCGGACAGTATTGCATTATGTTTCTTCATTATATGTGTACTGGCTTCGGTATGCATAAATTTAGAAGCGTATTTTCAAATGATCTATCATGCAACGATAAAATAGTTGGCGACTCCTACAAGAAATTTACCCATAAGCAGAATAAAGCTACGAGTAAAATGTTCAATAAGAGTCTGCCCGCAGGAGGCAGCAATTCCTTCAATCATAAAGGTTTACATTGTGTACAGGGCTGCTGCTCCCGTAATCGCTAACCGTTCAATAAAATGATGACACTTGGAATATTTCTCTGTGCCTCGAAATTTATTCAGCGGGGCATAGCAAGGACATCGTCAGCAATTTTGCTAGTGACTCCACCTGGCGCTCTTCGACATCAGCCATTTTGTTTTGCGCCACTCTTGGCGAAACACGGTGGGGGGACGCTGCGGGTATGGTGGATGGGTATAGCAGAGGTATAAGGTATCAGTCGTTCCGCATTGTTAATTGTTCTCGGGCGGTAACAGCAGAAGCATATGCAGAGGAAGCGGTGCGAGTTAAAAGTACGCGTTGAAGCATTCGTGCAAAACTTAGCTGCTCTTCAAACACTCATCCAGAGAAGAACAGCGTTACAAATTTTAACCCGTGAAATTCAAAAGCTCAATATCAGCGATGGACTTCTCCCAAATCATCAAGATCGGAAAACTGTCCGACTTCCTGCCGACGAAAAAACTGTCGGAGCTTTTGCTAAAAACCGACTACAAGGTCCTGATGTACGGCCAGTAAAAACACGCTTCGGGCCCCGAATCATCATTGAAGTGGACAGGCAGTTCACGTGCTTTCTACCATCCAGATTCACCAAAGTTCTGGAAAACGAAACGCTGTTCCAGCAGATGGTAACGGCTGCGCACGAGAATAATCTTCTCATGGAGTTCTTCGGGGACGATTTCAACGCTCTGGAATTCAAGACAGTCGCTGAATAGTGCAGCGTCTACAGTTCCCGCGAAAGACAACGACATCTCACTCGCGTAATTCAGTCTACCCAGAGCAGCCATGGCAAACGAGGCTTCCGATAATCGCTGCTATAAACCGTACCCGCTGCTACTACAAATATCCCATAATCTCAACAATTGCTTGACAAAAAGTGTGCGGTCGGGTATTGAAGTTATCGGTGCTAATCAATTATACCCTGTAATGCGTTTCACATGCGACAGCAACGGTGGGACAACGCTAAATAGTCCGTCGTGGTTGGATCTTCGCGAACGTCTCTCTACGATCACGGCGTATCTCAACGGCGAGGGATACACTCCTACGGTCCACACCGTGGTTTCCTGCGATAGTTACAATTTAGAATTCGGTGAACATCTCAACCGGCCCACCGTGAATATCCAAAACTGCAACGACTACGGAGCAAACGCTATACACCGTGGGGCGCCATTCTTCACCTTCATAAAAGATGACTTCGTCATGCTGCAGCTATTGGAGTAACGCATAAACGGCTACATGGCTTTATCGCTCCACCGAAGACGTGACAAAGTGTAAAAATGCACTTCTCAGCGTAATCGCAGCCGAAATATTCAGCATGACAGCGCGTGGCTTACGGTGACGGGTTCGTAAGAGGAAGACGAAAATTCAGGATAGCGTTCAACGCACCCTATCCTGTATACCCGGTGAACTCTCCGCACGCGCCAGAACAAGCGTCACCGATAATGTCATAAACCATCAGTTGAAACGGTTAATTAACAGCGATATCATGTACATATCATTAAAATGTATACTATGTGAACATATTTCAATAAAGCAAAAAAAAAGGGGCCGCTATGGTGAACCCTCCATTCCGGCCATACCCCCTCCACACCCCGCTTGGGCGCGGGGGGGGATAAGGACGGCCATCCCCATTCCATCCCCACCACCTCGGCTACCGAAGAGTGGGGGTAGGAGTGGGGATGAGGAGTGGGGGTCGCCATAGTAGCCCCCATACTACTCACAGGAACTTTCCCAGGTATCTATTGTAACGTGTTTTTTTTGGTAACACGTCGCTGGCCCGCCGCGCCCTTCGGTGTGCCTGGCGAGGGCGTCCTCTGGCTCGGGGCCACCATTGCCGCCGCGACACGAATCCGTAGGGTCCCGAGTAGCTGCATGTTATTTACTAATTCCGTCTGTATTTCTCTTTACTTTTTTAAATTATGTAATGTAAACCCGATGTCGAAGTTTCTCCCGCGGGAGGAAGCACGCGCCGTCAGGAAAGGAAACATCAGAGGCAGCGGGGCCGGCGAAGTCGAACGTTCACCCAGGGCTGAAGATCGGGAAAACGCAGGGGGCCCTTAAGTAGCTGAACGATCGGAGCGGCCAAGGTCCATGCGACAACTCCAACGTTCGCGACTCCCACATTATTCGGAGAGAATAATTGATCGAGGCCGGATCCACGCGCAGACCTTGCATTTTCTCCCCCCCCCCCCTTTGCGAGGTTTCTCTCAGCCCGTGTAAACCGGAGGATCGAGAGGGTTGCGGCTATTTTTCTCGCCAAGACCGGAGTTTCGTGAGAGCTAGTGCGCTGAATTATTCTTTCGTCCCGGGAGATACGAAATTCGAAACTCGCGCTAAAATCGCAGGCGAACTCCCGAAACAATCGGCACGATACTGCCCTCTCGCGCGAAGCTAGCGATAAAGGTGAAGAGCGGGGAGGGGCATGGGTACGCGTCTCGCGCGCCGGCCGGCGTGCCGGGCAGCTTCTCGCAGGGTACCAAGCCGGACGGACGTGTGACGACCAACGTAGGCGATCTTGTACTATTGCCGGAGAGCTCCGCGTTGCCCGTTGCAACAATCCGCGTAGATACCTGACCGCGTGGTCGATCCTCGATCTCGGGTGCCTTTTTCGTGGCCACGGCCTCTCTCGCGTTATTAAACCCCGTCCTACGTAGCTAGCGCGTATGGTCGGGAAATCGTGTCGTGGTTGCGCGCGGGAAGCTCAATCGCGTTTCGCGTCGAGCTTCGGCTCGAATTTTCCGGAGTCCGTAAAAAGTGTGAATGAGAGAGAGTGCTTGGAGAGTTGAATCGCGTCGTCCTCGGTAATCCCCCGGCCTGCAGCGAGGCTTGAGTCAGGGGAAAGGGGAAGAGATTGCCCTTAAGTCGGGACGTCTTCGCGGAGACCTAGCCTCCCGTTTATCATCGGGGAGCGGTTTCGAACCCGTCCGGGCTCCCGTCCATGTAAACTGCATCTACCGGGTGCCCCTTTCCTCGGGGTAAGGATTTTCCCGGCTTTGTCGCGGGGAGGAGGTTGCTGAGTGGCGGCGTCCGTGTAAGTAGCGACCGGGGCATTTTTCCCGGGATATTCTTTTTTATATTTAACGCTCGGCCGGGTAACCGATTAGCGGGGGCCCGGTTTTGTAATATTAGTGTGGCCGATAGGGGAGAGAGAGGAGAGGCCAAAACGAGCTCGACGTATATTGTATGTGTGTGTAGGCCCCGGTCGCAATTGGTGTGTGGGTGCGCGCGAGAGCAATTTTTTCGCGAGATTTCGCGCGTGTTGTATTTATTTCTGTTTCCTGATTTTTGTTCCGTGTTCCTTGCGGAGAACGGGAAATTGTTAACGAACAATAGAATAAATTCACTGATGATAAATTTTTATTGCCGCGCGGGATTGACACCTGACCCATCCCCTCTACCTTATCCACGAGGCTGCAGTTTGGACGACACTGTGTTCCCTTTTGTTGTCCCGACAAGCCGATTTTCGGCTGGCCCCCTATATAAATTATCGGGACGAGACACAGTAGGAGAAAAGCCCAAAAACCTGGCCAAAACCCCAAAAAATAAATTTTCGAAATAGGGTCAGTTGAGTAGTCATTCAGGTAGAGGACTAGTAACTGCATTCTATTGTGGAAGGGAAAGCCCTTTAAGTGTATACCTGCGCCGCAGCGTCAGTTGGCAGTTAGTGTTCGTGAAGAGTGTACGTGTCACGCGCTGAACAGACGAAAATAACGCTGACTTCAAAAACCCATAACTTTAAAGTGACGGGTTTAATTTCAATTCTGCAACATGGATACGACTTCTGGAGGTATGTAGAACATGTTTTTACATCGGTTGAATCTAAAGTTTATGTATAAATGATTGAAATGTAGTATAGCCTTCGGCATAAATAAAATTGAATAATTTTGAAAACTTATATTTTCAACGGTCCGAAAAGTTATATATTTTGTCACATTTTGCAAAGCTCCTAGTCTCGGCCTTTAGTTTAATGTATAAGCTTTCGAAATTTACAAGAGTTACCTGCGGAAAACGTGCGTCTTGTCCGTTATCATTTTTTTCGCATCGTGCGGTAGCCGAGCGTGCACGCAGCACTATTGAGCAGCCTCTGCGCCTCTACCTGAGAATGGGTGAAGTAGCATCATAACGGACAAGACGGCTGTTATACGCTTGAAATAAATTATTTTAATATATATGTATGTGTATATATATATATAAAAATTTTCTGTGATTTAATTATGATATATACGTATGCATATATATATATATACATATTAAAATCAACCACATAAAAATTTCTTAAATATGAATGAAATGTTATAACATTCAAATAAAATATTTGAATATATATATATTATATAGTAAGCAAAGCTTTCTTTTAACCAAATCCATGTCAATATTTTCTGTCTAATTTTCTTAAAATTATTTCAATTATTGCGGTTATTTATTTGGTAAAATAATGTACATTGTTCAAGTTTTTGTATTAATTGAAAATTTTATCTTTTCCTTTAACACCAATTTTCTACAATTTTATGTCTTTATTACAGGATCCGGTTACAAAGAATTGGTGCTGACAAGGAAAGAAGTATTTCTGATAATCAGCGAGCATTTATCCGATAAATTCGCTTCCTTGATCGAATTTATGGTAGAAAAAATTTCCAAGGACACCGGACGTACAGTTGTAGTGCCTGAGGACTCGAAACAGACTTTTTCGATACTCTCAATCAAATGAGAACGAGGTGGCAGCAAGCTCACAGAAAATCCTGTGTATTTTTCAAGAATAACGGTGAATGGCTTAGCAAGCAGGTATGTTTTGCCGCACCTACAGACACTGTAGTAACAAGCCCGGGTAATACGGGCGGCCGCCCGTCCCTTGAGTTTACAATGTCCAGTGAAAGATCTAAACGAAGGAAGACCCAAGATATTCGTACATCGTTCAACTCGGTCGAGTTAGCATACGCTACTCAGATGAGCCTTCGCTCTTCAGGACAATCCGACGCCGCAAAAGTTATTAAGGACGTAACAATGACGAGTCCTTTAAGAGCTTCCAAGTATCGTAAAGCTTACTCAGCAACGGATGAAATGACTTTATCCGAAGAGGCTGCACTTTCCGCTATGATTGAATATAAATTCTCCAAGAGTACTTACCAGGGAATGAGAAGATTAGGGAAGGAAAATAACTGTAAGCTATATCCGTCTTACGAAAAAGTGATGAAAGCAAAAAAGCGTTGTTATCCACCACGTGATGCAATCAGGATTACAGAGAGTAGTGCAGAAGTCCAACTACAGGCACTATTAGATTATACAGTTGAACGTATTTTACTCGTCCAAAATGTACTCATTCAAAGATTGACTCCAGATAATGTTCGTAAAATGGACTTGATTTGCAAGTGGGGTTCCGATGGAAGTTCTGGGCAAAGTGAATATAAGCAGACGTTCAGTGATGACAGCGAATCTGATGCGCATGTATTCTTTACTTCAGTCGTGCCATTACAACTCGTGTGTTATGATCAACAATCGAAGGAAGAAATAGTTGTTTGGAAGAACCCCAGACCCTCGTCTCCACGATTTTGTAGACCGCTTAGACTACTGTTTCTACGCGAAGACACAGAGTCAACACTTAATGAAGTCCAAATTGTTGAAGAACAAATAAAGTCACTTCGTCCATTCGAAAGTGTAATAGATGGAAAAGAAATCTCCGTAATGTACAAGTTGTTGTTCACCATGATAGATGGTAAAGTTTGCAACGCTGTATCATTAACGAAATCTGTTCAACGGTGCTATTTGTGTGGAGCAACCAGCAAAGATTTTAATGCCATCGACACTGTATTGCAAAGGGAAATCAATGAAACAAATTTGAAGTTCGGATTGTCGACGCTGCATGCGTGGATACGGTGCTTCGAGTATTGCTTACACGTGTCTTACAAACTCGGCATTAAAAAATGGCAAGCTCGAAGTGCCGAAGAAAAAAAAATTACCCAGGAACGCAAGAGGGCCATTCAAGAAGGATTCAAGAAGCAATTGGGTCTAAATATCGATCGCCCAAAGCCTGGATACGGCAGCAGCAATGATGGCAACACAGCTCGGCGATTCTTTGAAAATTCGACGGTTTCCGCTGCGATAACGGGGGTCAACGAAGAAGTTATTAAACGCTTGTACATAATCCTACAAGTTATATCGTGTGGCCACGAGATAAACTGTGAAAGATTTAAACAGTATGCTATTGAAACGGCAAGAAAGACCGTTGCATTATACCCTTGGTACTCCATGCCTACTTCGGTGCACAAACTATTAATTCATGGTCCAGTGATAATAACTCATGCTCTATTACCAATCGGCCAATTATCCGAAGATGCTCAGGAAGCTCGAAACAAAGACATCAAACGATATCGAGAAGATTTTGCGCGAAAAAGTTCCAGGGTTAAAAATATGGAAGATGTTTTTCATCGGCTCTTAGTTACTTCTGATCCGTACATTTCAAGTGTCAGAATACTACCACAGAAGAAGCTGAAGAGTTTGTCGCCGGAAGCTGTAGCGATGTTGATCGCTCCTAAAGTGACTGCTGCAGCAGACGAATTTTGCGCCGAGATTGAAGCCGTGCCGGGAGTTGTAATAGATACAAACTCGGATAATGATTCTGACTCCGACTCCGACTCCGATTACGATTTTGATTAAGAATAAAATTTTCTATTTTTGAAACGTTCCGTATGTATTTTGGAAATAAAAATAATAATTGCGTAGAATACACTGTTCACGTTTATTTTATTATGATGATTTTTTTAAATATATTAATTTATCTATTTAGCAGGATACTCGGCCATTTTGTTTATAACAATTTGCTGTAAGCTCTTTGTTGCAAGTTATAAACAATAGATATCGGATTGGTAATCAGCGACCTTGAAAACCCGTATATACCAATTTTTGTCAACATCTGGTAACTTTTTAACGTTCATGTCGGCCATATTGGATTGGCCATTTTTTTTTACGATAATTTGGCTTGCGGATTCGTAACCAGCGACCTTGAAAACCCGTAAATACCAATTTTTGTCGACATCTGGCAACTTTTTAACATTCATGTCAGCCATATTGGATCGGCCATTTTGTTTACGATAATTTGGCTTTCAGATTCGTAATCAGCGACCTTGAAAACCCCTGTAAGCCAATTTTCATTCCCGTCAAAGGTCATTTGAGGTTTTGCCCAGGTTTTTGGGCTTTTCTCCTACTGTGCGAGAGGAGGACAGTTTTGTGACTCTCTTGGTCCTTTTTTTCCGCAGCTCCCTCGATTTTGCGGTCACACTATATATGCATTTTGAAACGTTATTCCACGTCATACCTGATGAGGTTCGACTCCCTCACCCCGGGTTATTGAGGTCCGAATTGTTTTTTTTACGACGAAATCCAAAATAAATTTCAAGACGGAATGCCTTGAGTGTAAAGACAAGGCATGGCCGTTCAAAAAAAGAAAAAAAAAACCCCGACGAAGTAATGAAAATCCCCGCGTGTTCGGAAACTTCTTTCCACGAAAGAGTCGAAAACTGCACGTTAAAGGAAGGGTACATCCCGCCTATAAAAATCCGTAAGGGTGTTTACGCCGGCGACTGCCCGGTAACGAACATCGACGGAAACGCCCACTTCAAGGCTTTCAACCCCACAGATGACGCCATATGACTGATCGTTCCGGTCATAAAACTACAGGAATTCGACATCGTGGAAAACAAAAGCAAACAAAAACGAAATCAGATTGCACGACAATCTGCGATTCCAAGCAAAAAACAAAATCAGATAAAAAAAGGAGAAACAAAACCGACGGAAAACGTCGAAATAAAGTTTTTTTAACGCTCCAGCGAGGGCGATGATGAAGAAAAAACAAGAAAAAAACAAAACAAACCCAGATTGCATGACAATCTCCAATTCTAATTCAATTTCTCGCGATGCTAATCCCAAATTCTCGCGATGCTAGTCCCATTTTCTCGCGATGCTAATCCAATGTCTCGCGATGCGAATCGAATGTCTCGCGATGCTAATCCAATGTATCGCGATGCTAATGCCAATTCCTCGCGATGCTAATCCAGTTTCTCGCGATGCTAATCCTCATTTCTCGCGATGCGAATCCTTATTTCTCGCGATGCTAATCCTTATTTCTCGCGATGCTAATCCTTATTTTTCGCGATGCTAATCCGTATTTCTCGCGATGCTAATCCTTACTTCTGGCGATGCTAACCCTTATTTCTCGCGATGCTAACCCTTATTTCTCGCGATGCTAATCCAATTTCTCGCGATGCTAACCCTTATTTCTCGCGATGCTAATCCAATTTCTCGCGACGCTAATCCATTTTCTCAAGAGTCTAATCCTAATTCGGACATAGATTGCACGACGAAAGAGGGATATATTGCCTCTTTTAAAATCCGTGAAGGTATCTATGCCGGCCACTGCCTGGTGACAACCGTCACCGGGAAGGCTCATTTGAAGCTTTATAATACCACTAATGACGCTGTAAAATTAATCGTGCCGGTCGTAAGACTGCAGGCTTTCGATGCGGTCGAAACCTTGCCAGCAGACGAGATCGTATCAGATTCTTCGAAAGTTTCAAGTCCTTTCAATTCTTCTATTCCCAGCGTAGATTGCATGGCGACTACGTTGTTTCAGGGTCCTTCCGTGGCCCATAAAAAAAAACTCAGGGTCCTTCCGTGGCCCATGAAAAAACCCACGGTCCTTCCGCGGTCCATAAGAAAAGTCAGGGTCCTTCCGTGGCCCATAAAAAAAACTCAGGGTCCTTCCGTGGCCCATCAAAAAAACTCAGGGTCCTTTCGTGGCCCATAAAAAACCCCAGGGTCCTTCCGTGGCCCATGAAAAAACTCAGGGTCCTTCCGTGGCCCGTAAAAAACTCAGGGTCCTTCCGTGGCTCATAAAAAACCCAGGGTCCTTCCGTGGCCCATAAAAAAACTCAGGGTCCTTCCGTGGTCCATAAAGAAACCCAGGGTCCTTCCGTGGCCCATAAAAAAATCAGGGTCCTTTCGTGACCCATAAAAAACCCAGGGTCCTTCCGTAGCCCATAAAAAAACTCAGGGTCCTTCCGTGGCCCATAAAAAAAACCCAGGGTCTTTCCGTGGCCCATGAAAAAACCCAGGGTCTTTCCGTGGCCCATAAAAAAATGTAGGGTCCTTCCGTGGCCCATAAAAAACTCAGGGTCCTTCCGTAGCTCGTAAAAAAAATTTCAGGGTCCTTCCGTGGCCCATAAAGAAACTCAGGGTCCCTCCGTGGCCCATACAAAAACCCAGGGTCCTTCCGCGGCCCATAAAAAAACCCTCGATAAACCTAGTCGAGATAAAACATTGCCATCGCTATAACGAAAGCGATGACCAAGAAAAAACAAAACAAACCTCCAGTAGTGAGGAAAAATCTAAAGTTGTTTCAGGGTCATTCCGTGGCCCATAAAAAACCCTCGACAAACCTAGTCGAGATAAAACCTTGCCATCGCTATAACAAAAGCGATGACCAAGGAAAAACAAAACAAACCTCTACTAGTGAGGGAAACTCTAAACCAAAAACATATAAAAACCGAAACAAGAGGTCAAGTAAAAAAAGAAAATAAAATTATCGAATCAAACAAAGGTAAACACGTAAATTCAATTTGCACCTATCATACAACATCGGATAAAATAAAAAATAACTCGGAGCGTTCCCAAGTAATAAAATCTTTCCTACGATCAGAGCACCTCGCGCAAGACGAATTAGAACACGTAAAAAAAACCCATCGAAAAATACTCAGACAGGTTCGACATAAAGGGTGAGCCTCTCGAAGAGACACATGTTCTTCGACACAAGAAGTCCCGCACGTGCTAGACGACCCACTAAGGGCGTCAACCCCAAACCAGCTGAGGTCCCCGACTAGCACAAAGCGCAGCCTGCCATTTATCCCAGAAACTCCTCTATTCCCTATTCCGATGATCCAACAGATTCAGACTCCAGTTCGATTGACTCAAAACTTTATGACGAAAAACCTCCAGTCGAAGAAACTAGAAGGTCAGAATTAAAAATCGCATATTGCGTCAGTACGAAGGAACAGTTCCAATTTCGAAACGACAATCTAGTCTATTTCATAGACCAGGGAAACTCCGAGATCATTACACGGGACCTCATAAGGTCCTGGAAAAAAATAGATAAGGGTAACGTAAAGATCCGGTACCAAGGCAAGCCACGAGTCATGCATGAAAATAGATTACGATATTCGCACATCAACACCAAAGTAAAGCCTAAAAGAAAACCCAAACCAACGGGAGTCGACGATTCCGAATTTTAAAATTAGCAAGTAACCAATTAATGATAATTATTCCATTGTTTCCAGATGATCGTTATCCATTTAATATGGCTCATTTATTTAATCAATCCTATCGTCAGCAAGGCGGGATAGGACTGAGGATCGAGCTCGTCGAACATTCGACTTGGGCAGACGTAATTAATACCATGAGAGAAGCATTCAAGAACAATCAAAGCAAAATATACATTTGTTTGGGAACTTTGCAATATGTACCGACTGAACAAGGCGATCTCATTTCCAACGAAATGCACAAGTCCCCAATCGGAGGACACAAAGGTGTCTCAAAACCCAATTTTGATCCTAATTGAATAAATTATCATAATAATGACCATGTTTTTCAGATGGCCGTTATCAACCTATCCAGTAACATTTAACCATATCACCTTTGCACTTGCAACCAGAGAAACAAATTAAATTTTTAGTTACAGTATCCTCAGTGCAGAACACCCGAAATTGTTTATATTCGAAACTCGCCGAAATAACTGTTTCATAAATCGAGAAAAAAATCCCCATCGCAAACCTACATATAATCGCTTACGTCAATTCCAAATTCGTATACGTAATCATTATATTATATTAGGAAATCATAATATTACGATATGCATACGCAACAGTGTAACATAAGGCATCAAAAATCAAAACGCGCCGAACTAACTTTTTCATAATCCGAGAAAAACGTACAGTCGCAAACCTACATATAATTGCTTGTACCAATTCGAAATTTGTATACGTAGCCATTATATTATATTAGAAAATCATTATATTAAGATACGCCTACGAAGCAGTGAAAAGGGGGAGCGTCATATACTCCAAAATAGTTTGTTAGTAGCGATCCAAGCCTCGGATAAATTGTATACAATTCAGTGAAGTAGCCGAGTTGTATGGCGATACTTACTGGCGGAAGAGTACACGTAATTTAATGTACAAGAATACGAGGGAATCTGGTCAGGTTAAAAGAGTTTCCCGATCAATTGCCGTCACTCGTGGGAACACAACACATCCCCTTACTTCTCGAACGAATATATTACCAAAAAGGCGAAACAACCTGCAATTCCTTACTTCCCCCATATTACCTTTTTGGAAACACACAGTACAAGTTCATTCCTGTTCCGGTGGAAGCCACACCACCTGCAATCATGAAATCAACGACGTAGTCTACTTGCCGATACACCAACCCAACATCTCCCAGCACCATGTGGGATTTATTCCAAAGAAGATATCGACAACGTACGAGAATGTGTAATGTTTTCCGTAGGAAACCCGCTGTCCTAAACAATATGGCACGGGGCATCAGTGGTCTAAACACTGTCAACCAAGGAGAGAAGATGTTGAATCTCCTGGATCTCCTGGATCCAGGATCTCCTCTCCAGGATCTCCTGGAACAACAACCTACTATATCAAGCGGACTCCAGCTGAAATCGCGCCTGGGAAAGAAATCCACTCAATTCGGTACAGCAAGCGCTGGTTTCACCCGAGCATCACTCGTCGTGCGAGCCATCAAGCTCCTCATAGATACGGTGATCCATGCAAACAGCCGACAACCTGTGTACGGCTGGACGATTTACCTCGTTGATGCAGTATCGGACTCGGTTACACACCTCCTGATGCACCTGCCTAAACGACAAAAGGAAACGTCAACGGTGGAAACTGGTCGAGACCTCCACAAATTCTTAACGGCTCCTTCAGTCGAGCCAAAGGGTCAAGCCAAGACCAACGCTGCAACACGTGATCTCTACATCAAGATCTCCGATCGTTCAAGGTGCGATAAACCTCCTAAGCCACGTTCCTTTCCCTTGAGTTCACACGAGATGATATTGAAGTATCAAAACGACCATTCTAATAATGCAATAACCTTCGTCTCTATCCTCATTGTTATTTTTCATCCTACCTTATCAGGTCAGATAAATTGAAATGAATAAATAAGTATCTATGCATAAAGAAAAGAGGGGAGAAAAGGAAAAGAAGGAGGAAGTGAAAAGGTATATATACATCATTAAAAAAAGGAGAAAGAAAAAACCATCTTGTAAGAAAATCTATTTAAAAAAAGGGGGACTTTCTTGTCAGGCGATAATTAAATTCACACGTACGTCATAAGAGTAGGATAACTATGACTCACAACGCCATATTAGACGGCGATCTTCGGATATACTTAAGTCACATTGTAAGTCGATCAACGACGAAGCCAAGTCATACCATTGTGCGACGGTCCTTCCGATTGCAAGCTCCAATGAATCTGATCAAGCGAAACGCTCAATCCAAAAGGGGGGCGGTGTCACATCCTACGATGTACTCGCTGAACTTTCCCCTTATACAAAAGAATTATTGAAACAGAGTTCAAGATTCCAAGACAGGCCAATACACTGCGGCAATGCACGAAGAATGTATCGCATAACCCCGCCGAACATCTTGATCATACAAATTTGAAACTACACGGTCCTAGAGCCGATTTCTCCGAAAAGTCGTAAAACAAAAAATACATGACTGCGAGCTAGATGGCTTGAAGACAGACCCTAACGTCGTTTCGATTTTTAGCCGTATGAGAACCAAGGATAGACCAAGGGCTCCGGAAAACTCCACTCGACCCGGTCATAAAACTGCGTTGGTATTTCCCACGCGGATTCGCGGGCCTCGGTCAACAAGCCCTATCTCGAGCGTGCGTTCTTGCCGCCGACAAGGCCCTTTTTCCTTTCTGTATTTTTCCGCGCTCCAGATAAACAACCGCAGCTCCAACTCCTGGAAATACAGCGACGAACCTACGTCCTGCTCCCATTCTCTATTTTCGGCTAATCAACCGAAGAGACCTATATTTAATGACTTTTCCACCAATCCAAAAAGAATGCACCACCAAAAGTGCACTTTCACAGAGTTTCTTTCTTCCACCACCTCAGCATCCCAATTTTTCCTACATGCTAGAAGAAGAAAATCATCAAGTCAGTGTTCCATCACCACTCGTGGAGTACAGTCTTCCGGCAGCCACGATCACACAAAGTTCTTTTTATCGACTCTCAATCCGAGTCTCCGGTCAGAATCCAGCGAGCTCATACGTAGAGTTCCTTAACCGATATCCATCGCGTTGAATATTCATTCCTTTCTTGTAGAGCGTACGTTGTCTTGCAACTCGAGTTTATAGAAATCTTGTACTTCGAAAGTTCTGTAACAGTTACGCGATAATCTTAAGAATCTTAACATTTCTATTTCGCGCAATATTTCATTGTATTTTCCATTCTCGCGCCGCGAAATCCACGAATACTAGAATCTGTGTCACCGAACATTTGCTGTATCCGTCGCACTCACTCACACCATCTGCGAGCGGTTTCGGGCCACTGATGAAGGGCCCTTAGTTTTACGACCGTACTCGACACCCAAGCGACAGGGTCAACACCGAGACGCATCAATGTAAGCGAACACATTTTGACCCTTTTGTCTTCAATTTGTATCTTTATAATAATAGGATCAACCCATACGGCTAATTCTAATAAATTAAGAGTCAATCGAACACAAGTGTCACAGCTATTATTTTAAACGATTGGATCATCCACGAAATTCCTTAAAATTACCCGTTCCACCAGCACGTCCGCTTTTTAACCCTCATCCCGTGCTATTGCGCTAGGCGTAGGCAAGAAAGAGGGATACCACATATAAATATATGCCCACGTCCCCTCAGGACGTAACGGCTATCATTCCGGTGGGGTTGTTTGATAGCGTCCACGGAAAATGGCTCACTCCCGAAGTCCCACGGTCGAACTCAGCAGATCAGGCGGTGCCCTATCAGCGGAATCCGATCGGGTACATCCGGTCCCACCGTCGGTGACTCACAACCGACACCGCACAGAGACACGAGGCACAGAGTTGTAGGGAATACTTATATTAATTTAAACAAAAAGAAAAAGAATTCTGGGACGTGACAACACCCCCCCCCCCCCTAGGGAGATCGACGTCCTCGTCGAACTATTGTAGCGCGGGAATTTTCCACTAGGAATCCTCGCGTAGCATCATGTTCGCGAGGGCAGTCACCAGCTCTCCGAGCTTCTCTCGTTGCTCTCTCATTCCGGGTTGAGCAGCGACCACTTGGACCAACGCCCTGAATTTCGCCAATCTCTGCCGGCGAGGAGACTGTTCTACGATAGTGCTGGGGTTCCGATGACGGGCAGGTCCCTCCGCGTCCCGTCTGCTTGAATCAGCTGCGGCACGCGACGTTGTCGGCGAATCACGAGGGTGAGCCTTATTTGTCTGCACCCGCGCCAGTGGTTGAACGTTTGCGGTGGACCGTGCGACGGCCGCGCTCGGGGCTCCCGTAATCATACCGTTCTTCTCTCAGCGCGAATAGCAGCCCGCCGCGTGGGCCGCGAACTTCGTCCCCGGGATCGTAAGACCGCAAAGGGGGCAAGATATTTTTCCGCTTCGGTGGAAGCTTTCGGCGGTCAGCTTCTCCATGCACGCTCCCACCCCCGGGCACTCCTTTCCTTTCCCGCAAGTTGGGCATGGATCGCGGGAGCGAGCAACGACGTTGTTTTCCGGGCGCGTCCTGGTTCCAGCGTCGAGCGCTATCACCACGGTCGCCTTCTTGCCCGACGAACTCGTTGGGATTTCGTCGTCGGGGTAGCACGGCTCCCGAGCCATCCTGATTACCCGCGTCGAAACCGCAGCCCCCTTTTATGGGGGTTGACGGGGGAATGGGGTTGACGAGGGAACGTAACCAGTCCTGCGAGTAGCTCTGACCGTGACCCCGAGGTGACGCTCCACCCCCGGACTTAGCGGATGTGCGCACACCGACTTCCAAAATTGCACGTAACACTCGTAGAGGTGGGAAGAGGAATTGCAGTCTTCCTCCGTCTCCTCGATCGGCACTTCACACACGGGGCACCACAGGAGCAAGTCGTTCGCGGCTCGTGCCCAGGTAAATCTGTTGACGCACACTCGCAAGTCCGTGCACTGCCGAAAGTCTTTCGCGCACGACGGGCATTCCTCGCGGCGGAGATATCGAGAGATTGTGCGTTCCAAGGCTGCTGGAGTTCGTAGCTGGTATGATCTGAGAAAAAGACTGTTGATCGTTCCTTAACGGAGTCGTCCTTCCTCAGCTTGCCCCCCTCTTATCCCATCCCCTGCTTCGTTAGGCGACGAGTAATTCTTGACGAGAGACCGGGCGGGGAAGAGGTTCTTCTCGCGCCGGAATCGAGGTACTTATTGGGAAGCTAGATGTCAAGTTGCGTTCTTGAGAATTTGCTTGGGCCAAATGCTCGTGCGAGCTCCCTCCGACTGGGCGAGAGTTCTTTCTCCGCGCGCACAACCAATTCCAAATATTTAAGAAAGAGAGAGATAACCGAGCCCTCGAGGTGTAGATTAGGAATAAGAATGTCATTCCCGCTTGACTTGCGAAGCTGGCCAGAGTGAGAAAGTGTTGTTTCTCTCTCTCTCTCTCTTTTATGCTCGCCTATGGCATGAATTTTTTCCTCCACAGCGAGCAGCTATTCCCCGTCCCCAAATCTCAGACTCGGGTTTCCATTCGCTGACTGTTTGTACGCCCGAATGAATAACTCGTTGAAATCGAATGCGATATCGCTATCAACCAAAGTGGGAACCACGATAGATACATTGAGCGTTATTCCCGGCTCAAAGAAGAATGCTTCCTTCCCCGTATATGCCCGGAGACTTGAGAAGGTGGTAGTACGGGTTACTCCGACACAGTTAGCCTCCAACTGTAGAATCTCCATGCCCTGCACCGTTACGTCAACTACTGGTGCGTTTAGACACGTTACCCGCAGCTTCGTGGGCTCGACAAATGAGAAAAGCCAGCCGCCATGTGTGGGCACGTATTCCCAGAAATCTTCAGGGTGCCGATGTAGGCGTATGTTGCATCGACGCATGGCTTTTTGAGATGGTCTTGTAAGTATGTGTAGCTCGCAGACGTCTGGATTGGTGTCTCGAACTGGAACATTTCCTGAGCAAATAAGCCGTCGATCGGCCTCCTTACATTGACTACTGTATGTTTCGCTAACTAGGAAGACGGCTTGGCGACTCCTTCCCAAAGCGATGTATGGTGAGGCGGGCACAATGCTTGCTGAGCCGGTGCCGTTACCGAGTTGTTGAGGAACAGGCCAGGCGATTATCCGGTATAGGTCGTATATTATTGGGTCCACAAGCGGCATATGCACGATGATCATTAGCCGCCCATCGCGTGACGTGACATCTGTCCAAACAAGAGTCTCGAGGAACTCTGGGTGTACGTGTTCTAGAGGGTAGGGAAATTCTAGCCCCCCCGCGTGGTTTTGCGCTTCCTCTGCCACAATTCGCAATTGCGACGGTGATATGACTGCGGGATTGAATTTCCCATTGATTTCACAGCTGATCACAGAAATGTATTTTTCATAGGCCCGTATGTAATTGTCGATTTTGTTAGCGACTTTATTCCCGTAGTTCGCGAGCGTGAAATTGTAGTAGGCCGCGGCGGATGTATTAGCGATTGTGCTGAGGTAATCGTGCATGTGCGATGCAATTTGATATATGGCTTCCACTCGTCTTGATTCCTCTAGATGTTCATCATGTAGAGTTTGCAATTTTGAACTTGAAATATGCATTTGTTGGTCCTGTAGGTGAGTTAGTTCCTGTTGATCCTTAAATAGACGATCTATTTGGGAAGAGAGATAATCCGAATCATCCTCGGTGAGGGTTCCGAATATGGATTTACTGATGCTCTCCACAAATCCGAAGAGCACTGAACGTCTCTTCATTGTTGTTAAGGGCGACGATGTTTTGAGATCTTTGCGGTTGCCGATCCCCCACAGATCGCTAGTTAGCTCGTGACGGCGCCGTAACCTCGATATTATATAAGGTCTACGGTGCAGTGTCACGTCGCGACCAAATGCGTACAATGTCTTTTTAAGCCTAATACGCACGATAGCGGAATTCTCATTTTTCGACGGATCTGAATATTTTCTTTAGAGTTAGGCCTACCACGGCGGAAACGTAGCCTTTCCATAATAATATAACTAAGCGTTTCTCGTACCTTCCCACGCGAAAGTGTAGCGGTCTTAATGATATCGAGAACAAATATACAAGCGGGAAAATTTCGAACAGTCTCGTTGTAATCCGAACAGAGTCCGAGTACCAAAAATACACAAAGGAAACCTTCGGGTTACAAGGATGACGAACACGTGAAGCGACACGCAAGAAATGCGTGATGATATTCATAAAGACGTAAATATATAACGACGCAACGATACCGAATGCTAACGACCATCCAAGAGCGGCAAAATATCCAAATCCTTAAAATATACACTCGCTAGGAGAAAATCCTCCGACCCAGGAAGTTACCGCGGTTATAAAACTGCGTTGATATTTCCCATGCGGACTCGCGGGCCTCGGTCAACAAACCCTATCTCGAGCGTGCGTTCTTGGCGCCGACAAGGCCCCTTTTTCGTCTATATTTTTCCGCGCTCCAGATAAAGAAGCGCAGCTCCAATTCCCGGAAATAGAGCGACGGTTGTGGCTATCGCAACCTACTCCTCGCTCCCACTCTCATTCCAACTTATACATATTTTCCACCAATCCAAAAGAATGCACCCCCAAATGTGCACTCTCCCAGGGGGCCAGTCTCCCACCACCTCAGCATCCCAATTTTTCCTACATCCTAGAAGAAGAAAATGACGAAGTCAGTCTTCCGGCAACCACGATCACACAAACTTCTTTTTATCGAGTCTCAATCCGAGACTCCAGTCAGAATCCAACGAGCTCATATCTAGAGTTCCTTAACCGATATCCATCGCGTTGAATATTCATTTCCTTTCTTGTAAAGCGTACGTTGTCTTGCAACTCGAGTTTATACAAATCTTGTACTTCGAAAGTTCTCTAACAGTTACGCGATAATCTTAAGAATTTCGACATTTGTATTACGCGCAATATTTCATTGTACTTTCCATTCTCGAACCGCGAAATCCACGAACACTAGAATCTGTGTCACCGAACATTTGCTGTATCCGTCACACACACACCCACACCATCTGCGAGCGTTCGGGCCACCGACGAAGGGCCCTTAGTTTTACGGCCGTACCCGACACCCAAGCGACTGGGTCAATGCCGAGACGCATCAATGTAAGCGAACACATTTTCACCCTTTCGTCTTCAATTTGTATCTTTAAAATAATAGGATCAACCCATACGGCTGATTCTAATAAATTACGAGTCAATCGAACACAAGTGTCACAACCGTTATTTTCAACGATTGGATCATCCACGAAATTCTTTAAAATTATCCTTTCCACCAGCACGTCCCCTTTTTAACCCTCATCCCGTGCTATTGCGCTAGGCGTAGGCAAGAAAAAGGGATACCACACATATATATATATGCCCACGTCCCCTCAGGACGTGACAGCAGCTCTTCACAACCCGCCTCCGTGTTATATTTGAGGCATTCTGCTTGAATTTTCGGCAAGTTTCCGCCGTCCTTCGGGAAGGCCGCGATGAATTCGGCAAGTTCGATGAATAAGGTCAGTCTCCAATCAGCGCGTTATAATTGCACCGGCGTTTGTAGCTCGTAGTATATTTCAGCGTTATCTTCGAGGTTGTTGACGACGTAGTGGTTCCTGGGTGTTGAATTGGACATTCCACAGCCCGCGAAGACAAGGACGCAGATGATAGCGATTATGATTTTGCTGTTAATACACATACAATTGAAAGCAAACTAGAGGTAGGCTAAAATGATTTTATCAACATGTTTAGCAAACCTTTCACCGCTTTCAGTCTCGTGGGCGACATTATTCTTATCGGTAATCTATCTTATTTTATACGGACCGTCATATTGAGTGTCGAATTTTCCCTTCCGTGGTTCCTTCAAAACATATACCTGATCCCCGATTTTTTCCTCAAAGGGCCGGCATTTAAAGTCGTAGTATAGTTTAGAGCGTTCGGCAGCTCGATTCAGGGATTCTCTGACCATCTCTCGAATTTAATTTTGCCGCTTTATTAGCTCAACGAGGAATTAACTACTCGTGGCTAGACGATGTTGGGTAGAAAATTCGCTAGGCTGTCGGGCTGTCTTTCCATACACAACCTCATGAGGCGTGAAATTCGTTGCCTCGTGAACGCTGGTATTGTAGGAGATCTCGATATATTCTGTTAGATCGATATGACTTCGTTCCGACGCACCGTTGGTTTGCGGTCGTAACTGCGGTCGTCATCCATTCGTAAATGCGGTTCCACGGTCAGTTAGAATCGCCCATTGAGCTCCGAATTGGTTGTACGGCCGACGTACAACCAATACGTCCTCTGCAACGGTGGCAGCCTTCAAATCGGGAATTGGTTCCGCGAGACAATATTTTGATAAACTATCTTGCATCGTTAGTATATGCTTATTCCCGTGAGGAGACGTAGACAGTGGACCAACGGTATCGAGGGATACTTTATTAAAAGTGTCTGCCGGTGTATCGGTTAAGAGCACGGGTTCGCGAGTTTTTGCGCTAACGAGTTTCTGTTCTTGACAGCTTTTACAATGACGAATATAGTTCTGGATGTCGTTTTTGAGGGTAGGCCAATAAAAACGCTCTCGAATTCGTCTACAGGTCTTCGTAACGCCTTTATGACCGCTGTAACGTCCTGAGTGGACGTGGGCATATGTTTTATCGCGGTTCCCTCTTTTTAGCCTACGCCTAGCGCAATAACTCGGGATGAGGGTGAAAACGGGGAAGGTGCATGCAAAGGTGGAAATGACGCAGTGACTCAATTAAGAAAGGAATTGATCGATGCAAATAATTAACAATTCGGGATTTATTGAAATTAACCAATTTGGTTAGTTTGGTCAACATGAAAATACATAAAGGTTCGCTTACGTTGATGATGCGCCGTGGATACGATAATCGGTTTACGGCGGTTGGGTTCGGGGCCTCCGCAGGTAGGTCGGACCCCTCGGTTGCGCACGCTCGGTGACAATGTTGAATTTACACGTTGATACAAATTTTTACACATGCGATTTTCACACATACACACATACACGTCCAACGTAGACAGTTAAATAATTGCTTGTAATTCGCGTTTTTATGAGGAACAATTTCGAAGTTAAAGTTTTGCGTTTGCTGTCAGGAGACAGATGTTCTACTTATTCCGATGAAAGTTGCTGAGAGACTGTTCTCTACGAGTGGTGATGGAACACTGACTTGATGATTTTCTTCTTCTAGGATGTAGGAAAAATTGGGATGCTGAGGTTGTGGGAGAATGAACCTCTGGAAGAATGCACTTTTGGTGGTGCATTCTTTTTGGATTGGTGGAAAATATGTATAAGTTGAAATGAGAGTAGCAGCAAGGAGTAGTTTGCGATAGCCACAACCGTTGCTCTATTTCCGAGAATTGGAGCTGCGCTTCTTTATCTGGAGCGCGGAAAAATACAGAGAGGAAAAAGGGCCTTGTCGGCGGCAAGAACGCACGCTCGAGATAGCGCTTGTTGACCAAGGCCCGCGAGTCTACGTGGGAAATATCAACGCAGTTTTATGACCAGGTCAACTTTCTGGGTCAGAGGATTTTCTTCTTGCGAGTGTATATTTAAAGGATTTGGATGTTTTCCGCTCTTGGCTGGTGGTTATAATTCGGTATCGTTGCGTCGTTATGTATTTACGTCTTTACGAATATCATCACGCATTCCTTGCGTGTCGCATCACGTGTTCGTCATCCTTGTAACCCGAAGGTTTCCTTTGTGTATTCTTGGTCTTAAGGACACTCTGCGATGTACTCGGACTCTGTTCGGATTACAACGAGACTGTTTGAAATTTTCCCGCTTGTATATTTGTTCTCGATATCGTTAAGACCGCTACGCTTGGTGATATTATTATGGATAGGCTACATTTCCGCCGTGGTAGGCCTAACTCAAAAGAAAAATATTCAGATCCGTCGAAAAATGAGAATGCCGCTATCGTGCGTATTAGGCTTAAAAATACATTGTACGCATTTGGTCGCGACGTGACACCTCCCCCCTTTAGGATTGAGCGTCTCGCTCGATCAGGTTCGTTGAGGGTTGCAACCGAAAATTTAGTGGCACGATAGTATCAATTGGCATTGTCATTGATCGACTTACAATGTGACTTAAATATGTTCGAAGATTGTTGTCTAATATGGCGGAGTAAATTTGATTATCTCCTTACAAGAAAGTTTTTTTTTTATGTATATATCCCTTTTTACTTCACTCTGAAATATATAATAGGTGCGCGTTTTCTCCTCTTTCTTTTTCCTTATGCATATATACTTATTTACTTATTACAACTCATCTTACTTGACAAGGTTAAAAGAACAATAATAATGTGGATAGAGAAAAAGGTTATTGAGCATTTTAAGAGTGGTTGTTTTGATACTAGAAAGTCTTCTCGTGCGAACTCAAGGGAAAGGAACGTAGATTAGGAAGTTGATCGTGCCTTGAACGACCGGAGACGTTAATGTAGAAATCGGGTGTTGCAGCGTTGGCCTTGGCATGACCCTTTGGTTCGACAGAAGGAGCTGTGACGAGTTTATGACGTTCTTGACCAGTTTTACGGCTGACGATTTCTTCTTAGGTCGTTTAGCCAGGTGCATCATGAGGTGCGTAATCGAGTCCCATACTACACCGACGAGGTAGACCGACCGACCGTACACAGTATGTAGGCTATATGTATGGATCTCCGATGAGCATGATCGTTTGCACAATGGGTAACATCCGGGTGACACCAGCGTTTGCTGTACCGAATGGAAGGAATTTTTCCCCAGGGGCGATTTCAGGTGGAGTCCGCTTGATATTGTAGGTTGTTGATATCCAGGAGATTCAACAACTTCTCTCTTTGGTTAACAGTATTTAGACCACTGATGCTCCGTGCCATATTGTTTAGGACAGCGGGTTTTCTACGGGAAACATTATGCGTTCTCGTACGTTGTCGATATCTTCTTTGGAATAGATCCCACATGATGCTGGGTTGGTGTATCGCCAAGTAGATTTCGTCGTTGCCTTCACGATGCAGGTGGTATAGCTTCGATCGCATCAGGTATATACTAGGTGTCCCCAAGAAGTCAGATGGGTGAATAGGGAGTTGAAAGTCATTTGCATTTCGCTTTTTCATAATACGTGCGTTTGAGGAGTATGTAAATATGTTTCTTTCTCACGAGCGACACGCAATTGATCGCAACATTCGTTTAACCTGGTCAGGTTGCTTCTATTATAATAAATTGAATAACGTATACTTGTTCGCCTACAAGTATCGCCATATAGTCTGGCGTCTTCATTAAATTATATACAATTCGTCCGAGGTTTGGATCGCTAAAAACAAAACGATTTTGAATCATTTGGCGCTCTGTGTTACACTATTGCTTATGCACACTCTAATATAATAATTTTATAATATAATTTAAGGTCTACGTATAGGAGTTTCCAATTGGCGTAAGCGATAATATTTAGGTTCGTGACTGGAGATCTTATTCGAACTGTGGAAAAATGAGTTCGGCGAGTTTCGAACATAAACAATTTCGAGTGTTCTGTATTGAAGATACTGTAACCACACATTTGATTTGTTTTTCTGGTTGCGAGTGCAAAGGTGATATCGTTAGATGTTACTGAGTACGTTGATAAGGGCTATCTGAAAATTGTGTAATTATTATGGTTATTTATTTAATTAGGATTAAAATCGGATTCGTTGTCTCTGGTTAGTTTGTGTTTCTTTTTGTTTTTGGTTTCGGTGTTAACGTGCGAGTATCGCTATCGGTTTTCATGCACTATTCGTGTTTTGTTATTATATTGGATTTTTACGTTACCCTTGTCCAGTTTTTCGAGAACCTTATGTGGTCCGGTATACTGATCTCCGAGTTTACCTGGTTTGGGACCCTTTTGGAGGTAGACAAAATCTCCAACCTTAAAACTCTTTGGATTTTAGCGTTTTTATCATAATATTTCTTCGAACGATGTTTGGACGAGACTAGATTTTCATAGGCGAGGTTCCTGATTCCATTTATTCTCGTAATTAATTCGATTAAATACCCGCGATAAGTGGGTAACTGATCGGATTCTCTAAGTGGTTCGCTTGATGGAACTCTCGCTAGTTTGCCAAAAACTACTTCATATGGAGAATCCTTTGTACTCTCATGAGCGCTGGTATTATATGAAAGAGTCGCTAATTCTAGCCATTGATCCCACTCGTTATCTTTATCGGTATATTGCTTCAAAAATTTAGCCAGTACGTGATGAGATCTCTCAAGGGATCCGTTAGATTGAGGATGAAATGCCGTTGTTTGACATCGCTTGATTCGAAATCGTTTAGCGATTCGTTTCATGAGGCCACTTAAAAAATTACTTCCTTGATCTGTTAATAGCGCCTTGGGTGCACCAAAAACGCATATAAATTTCTTTATAAATGCATCGGCGACCGTTGTCGCTAGTGCATTTGGGAGTGGAATAGCGACACAAAATTTTGAAAGGTTGTCTTGGATAGTCAGAATGTATTCGTTCTGATTGGGCGTACGTTGCATTGGACCTACTATGTCCATCGATATTTTTTGAAAAACCGTGCCCGGTGTATCCGTTATGATCGTCGGTTGTTTTGTTTTGACTCTAACCAGTTTCCTTAATTGGCATTCTAGGCATTGTTGAATTCTTCTCTGAATGTCCGATTTCAAGTCTTCCCAAAAATACTCTCTTTTAATTCTGTTATACGTCTTGGAGACGCCTTTGTGTCCTCCTATTGGGGACTTGTGCATCTCGTAGAAAATGGAATCTCGTTTTTCAGTTGGCACGTAGCGTAGTGTCCCTAAGCAGATGATTACTCTCGTTTCACTGGAATTGGATGTTTCTTTTATTATGTTCAAGACGTCAGCCCATATTAGGCGCTCGACGTAGTGACTGTGGCAAATACTCACTGATTGGAGGTTGAGATTTTTGCAAAGATCTTTTAATTCCCTTACGCTTTCTTTGATGTTTTCTGATACGAAGGATAATGAACCAGAATACTCGCCTTTGATGACTAAGGCAATGTGATATTGTTTTCCAACCTTTTTACTGTAGGCACGACCTACTGTTAAATGCTTCCAGAGGGGAAGTTTATTCGCTTCGAATAATTTTTGCGATCCAGAATCGCAAGGTTTTCCAATTGAGTCGACAAAGTATACCAAATTATCGTTTCGATAGTGAAATAATTCTTTGGTTGTTACGCAATTTGCGATTTTAAATTCAGAGGTTTTATCTTCCCAGAGTGGCAAGTCTTTGTCTTCCCACTCCGGGAAAACTCCGGGAATACTTCCGGGAAGACTCCGGGAAGACTTCCCAGAGGATATTGAGTCAACTGCATTGGTGGAATCGGAATCTAGGTCAGTGGAGCTTTTGGAGTTGGGAATTTGAGGTGCTTTGCGCAGGTTAGGCCTTAGCTGATTCGGGATCGGTGCTCTTTCTGGGTCGCCTAACACGCGCGGGCCTTGCTATTTTCGCTTCTGTTTCATCGCCGCTACTCTCCTCGTAGTTTATGGCCCTACGATTTCGGAGCGCATGGCGCCGGGACTTGGAGCGCACGTCTATCCCATTAGAGGCAGGTATGGTAACCTTTCCCGATACGTCGTTAACGAGTTTTCCCTTGACCTGTTGTTTTGTTTTCTTTAACACCTGAGTTGCATCGTTTTTCGCCTGCAAGCGGGTGACGACATGTATTGCTTCTATTTTTGGAATTTCGTGGATTTCTGCCTGGGTTGTAAAGCTTATGGGTCCTTCGTTTTCGCTAACACTATTCTCTCCTAATTCACGGAGTACATCTTGTACTATTTCATCTAGATTTTCATCGTTCTTCTGTTCGCAATGAGGGATGACTTCGACATCCTCAAATTTTTCAATTGGGTTACGCGATAAGGCATCGGCGTTTGAATTTAATTTCCCTGGCTTGTACACGACGTCGTAGTCGTATTCCGAAAGTTGGAGTCGCCATTTCAGGACGCGTGCGTTCGCGTCTTTGGCTGTTTTAAACCAGACCAGGGGTTTATGATCGGTCACGAGCATGAATTTCCTACCGTAAATATAAGGTCTGAAAACTTTGACGCCGTGAATCATTGCCATTGCCTCTTTTTCATATGTGTCGTACCGAAGGGCTGCCCCGCGTAGTACGCATGATGTTTAAGCGATCGGCTTATCTTTCCCTATTTCACCTTGTGATAATACTCCGCCTAACGCGTAGCCGGAAGCATCCGTTGTTATTATGAACGGTTTTTCAAAATCTGGATACTGCGAGATGGGAGCTTCACAGAGCTTATCCTTGAGTATTTCGAAAGCCTTTTGTGTTTCTTCGGTCCATTCGAAATCGACCTTACCTTCTAAAAGTCGCGTCAATCGTTTCGCGATCTTCGAAAAATCTTTAATGAACCTACGGTAGTAACCTGTTAGGCCTAAAAATTGCCGAATATTTTCAACCGTTTTGGGAACTGAGAATTCCCTTACCGCTGACAATTTATTGGGATCCGGTCTTAACCCGTCCTTCCCGATTATATGCCCTAGGTAATTAACTTCTGGCCTGAGAAATTCGCATTTGTCTGGTTGCAATTGTAGGTTGGCTTTACGCAACCTTTTCATCAGTTCCTCGATTTTTTTAGCGTGCTCCTCTAAATCCTTGGCGTAAATGACGATGTCGTCGAGATAAACGAAGAGGGACACTCCTTGGAGTCCCCTCAACACGACGTCCAGCAAGCGCTGGAAAGTCGCCGGGGCATTTTTAAGCCCAAAAGGCATTCTCGAAATTTCATAGTGCCCATAGAGTGTAGAGAAGGCAGTTTTCGGCTTATCATCGGGATTCATTTCTATCTGATGGAACCCGGACCTAGATCGAATACGGAGAAATAATTTGCGTTGCCTAATTAATCCAGAATGTCTGTGATGTTAGGCAACGGATAAGAATCACCGATTATCTTTTCGATAGGGGCCCGAAAATCAATTACCATTCTCCAACGCTTATTGCCATTGGAGTCGGGTTTCTTTGGTACTATCCAAATAGGACTGCTGTTTGGGGATTGCGAATGGTTAATAATCGTCGAGTCCAGTAGCTCGTCTACCAGACGCTGGACTACGCCCTTAAGAACCTGAGGAAACCTGTATTGCTTTGTATTGATCGGGAGATCATCGGCCGTGGGGATCTTGTACCGCAGCCCAGATGTAGACTCCAGAGGTTCGCTTTTTATGTGAAACCTATCTGGGTATTTTCCGATAATTTTTTCTACATGATTTAGCTCGTCGTTGGGTAGATGATCGAGTCGCAGGAGCCCTCTTATTGTCTCCGTGCGCTCCAAGAGATTTTTTATATTACGTGATCTTGGGTCAGACATGGAAACACAATTTACGATTTGAATTTCTCTCAAATTTCAAATTTGATTTATTTTCGATTTTGAATTTTTGACGCTCATTGGCTTTTCTTTTATTTTTAATATTGATTTTTCAATTTTATCCGATCTTGATTCTCGGCCCGAGATTTTATTATTATTTTTATTTGATTTGTTGATCTTAGTTCCAGTTCTTTCCTCGCTTCCATAATTTTTTTAAATTTTGCTTGGTCATCGCTTTCTTTGGGGAAATGCCAGGTTTTTAATTCGACATTTTTCGTCGATTTTTTAAGATTGGCCTCTTTTGGGCTCTGAAAATGCGCGATTGTCTTGCAATCATCGCTTGAAATAGAAGCGTCACGCGGGGTCGAACTGGAATTAGAGATTGTCATGCACTCTCTACTTGTTTTATTTTTTGCTAGTCTTCGATCGCGTCAAATTCTTGCAGTTTTACGACTGGCATGATCAGTCGTATGGCATCATTTGTGGTATTGTAAACCTTCAAATGAGCTATCCCGCGGATGTTCGTTACCAGGCAGTCGCCGGCATATACACCTTCGCGGATTTTTAAAGGCGAGAGATAACCCTCCTTTATCGTGCTATCCTCCACTTTCACGTGAAAGGAAGTTTCCGAACGCGCGGGGATTTCTATCACCTCGTCGGGTTTGCCTGATTTTTCCAACGGCCAAGATCTTGTTCCGCATTCAAAACGTTCTGTCTCATAATTAATTTTTGCTTCAGTTTCATAGTGTTGAATTAGTTTAGTTAAAAGAAATTCGACCCTAATAATCCAGGATAAGGGAGCGGTATCGAATCTGGAATTATGTGAAATAGGGCATTGAACCCGAATATTTGAATTATTACGCTCCCTATCGCGTACACCGGTAGCTCTGATACATATAACTTTTAATGTTATGATATCCGATTCATCGATACCAACCATATTTCTTGTGTATTCTTTCTTTATAAAATCGGGAATGGCTCCGGTGTTTAATAGCGTTATCGTGCGACCCGTTTCCGGTAGTGCTCCGATACACACCGAGGGTAGCTTATTAAAATATTCCGCGTTTATTCTGTAGGTCGGGTATCGTTGGCTTGGGCCTCTTCCATGGCCATGTTTGCCGGTCGCGCGGGGTTCGGGGTACCGCTCGGCGCGTCCGTCCGAGGGGTATTCTTCCCGTTTCCCGACTGATTTTGGGACTTATTGTATTCAAGTATGCGGCAATTTTCTAACGTGTGGCCGAATTTTATGCAATATCGGCAAGTGGGTGAATTTTGAAGCATTTGTCCGCAGTGTGCCCGCGATTATGGCAGCATTGGCACTCAGGAACAGATGAGGGGCGAGCACGATCACTCGAAAAATACTGTGGCTCTTTACGCGAGGTACACTCGCTAGCCGAGTGCCCTGGGTTTTTACACCATTGGCAAGTAATTGTGTAGGACCTTTGACTGTGGAAACATTTGTCCGCGGTATGACCTATTTTTTTTACAAATTTGGCACTTGACAGGCCCGTGATCGTTAGCAGATTTTACAAATTAGGCAAATTACCGTCGCGAGTCGACAAGCTTCGGTCGGGTGATTATCCGTTTTGCAAATATTGCATATCCTCACAGGGCTAGTCGGAATAACTCTTTCAGATTTGGTGGAACGCGATTCCAATCCACTTTAAGCCTTGAGATCGCGTTCGATTCTAACCGCGTGATCGATGGCGGTGGGCATGTCTACGCACGGTGGGAGTCGGTGTTCGATCTTCTCTCTTAATCCACGTTTAAAACTTGTGAGAAAATATTCATTCATTTGTCTCCTAAATAATTGGTCCTATTCCCCATTGTTAGCTAATTTTTTTGCCTCTAATATTTCTCTTGCCTTTTTCCTAATTCTCGCGGCAAATTCCATAACGCTGTCGCCGCTTGACTGGTAGATATTGCTGAGTTCTCCCAACAGCTGAATCTCGGATTTGTTTGGCGCGTACATATATGAATTCTAGAAAATCTGCGACGTCTTTTACTATCTCGAATTCGATTCCATGTATACTTTCCTTAGCTAGATATTTTAATTTATTTCTTAATAATTATACTAAATATTTCTCTGATTCGGCTGGAAGCATATCTTTGACATCTTCGCAACTGGTCGTAAATTCTGAGAAGGGGATATTTTTCCCGTCAAATTCCGGAACAACGCTAACAGCTTCCATCAAAGAGATTAATTGATTCGTTCCTAGAGCCATATTGTTTGAATTGTCTGGATTTCCCTTCGGTGGTAATGCAAATTTTTTTACGGAACTTTTAGGAGCTTCTAGACCAGATAATAAATTAGCGTTTGATCCTCTTAAGGGACAACACCACTGACGGCTTTAAAAAATCGATTTTTTGAAAACCATGTAGAAAAATCTGAAATACATTTAAGATTAAGATGCCGTTGGACCCAGGTCGAAAAAATAATTATTTTCGGAGATATTGAATATTTTGTGGAGCGTTGAAGCGCTCCGTGACGCTCGAGAGCCCGCGCAGCTGCGCGCCTCAGGGCCGGCTCTATGGCATAAAATAAATATAAATATTATATCGGTGACGGCCATTCTAAAACGTTTCTGGGCATATCGAATAGCGATCCATACGACGGTTTCGAGATAAAAAAAAAAGAGTGCATTGATCATGGCCAAAAACGTATGGGGACGCGCCTCCGCGAAATCGTGAAAAAACAAAAAGGATTGTCTGGCAGAGGAAAGCTCACCGGAAAATTGATTGACGAGTTGAGCACATATTACGGCTTGGCTATTCGGAAGAACAGCGATGATGTTGAAAAAATGAGGAAGGCAATTTGGGCAACTATCAAACATAAAATATCCACAGATAGTGAGCCACAACATGACGATTGCCCAGAGGGAGCCGAGTCGTGGTGTTCGTGGCAGCGAGCGGTCGCAAGCGGTAATATTTATGAATATCGCCATAAGCCGCCTCTTCCTGAGGAAGTAATGGAGGCAATTACGCCAGTCTTCGAAAATGTCAGCAGAGACGATTTGCTGCAGCGTTGTTTGGGCGGCTTCACGCAAAACAACAACGGAAGTTACAACAAATCAGTTTGGGCAATAGCCCCCAAGTGTCAGTCCGGGAGCAAAAAAATCGTCGATATTGCAGCTGATATCGCGGTATTATTATTCAATGATGGCCTCAGAAGCCTCATGAAAGTTTTGGAAACGTTGGGGACAACTATCGGCCCAAATAGTTTCAAGTTTTGCGTTGAAACCGACGCAGCGCGGATCGAGCTGGCAGAGCGCTCGCTCACGGACGCTGCAAAAGAGGCAAGAAGAGCCTCTACAAGTTCGAGAAAATATGCTAGGGACAATGATTTGCTTGTTGAAGGCCAGCTATATGGTGCCGGCATCGGTGATTAAAAGTAAAACATTTTTTTTCCAATTTATCGCATAAATTAGCAAACCTAAAACTTTGAACGCGTTTTTCTCAAAACCACTTTTTTGAGTGTGGCACGCAGCAGAACTTGAGCAATTTTTATCCGATCGACTTAAAATTTGGACTGCATCGATGAAACTAGATTATCCAAAGAAGTACATAGGATTTTTGCGATATCTCAATAATAAAAAAAGTTATAGCCTATTTTCGACGAAAAATTTTGCTCGAAAATCGTCCTTTAACTTAAAAAGCGGGCCTATTTTTTAAAAATCAATATTTTTTCAAATCCCTGTGTACTTCTCTTCAAAATATCATATTATTAACGAAAACACTGGCTATTTTTTTTCAGATCGACTTTGAAGAGAGTTCTGCTGCGTGCCGCGAACCACTGCAGAGGCAACAGTACCGGACGCGGGAGCTTCCCCAGCACCACCATGGGGCGTGAAAAATATGAATTTTTTTTTATGTATCTTCAATAACCAACAAACAAAACAAAAAAAAATTTTCGAATATCCCATTTTTCCTACAAATAAAAATTCTTGAAAAATGGCAAGAAAACAGGGCGTCGCAGTGGTGTTCTGCCTTAAAGCGTACCCTTTACTACGAGATTGACCTGGTTCGTTAACTCAATTAAGAAATGAATTGATCTATGCAAAGAATTAACAATTCGGGACTTATTGAAATTAACCAATTTGGTTAATTTCGTCAACATGAAAATACATAGAGGTTTGCTTACATTGATGATGCGGCGTGGATACGATAATAGGTTTACAGCGGTTGGGTTCGGGGCCTCCGCAGGTAGGTCGGACCCCTCGGTTGCGCACGCTCGGTGACAATGTTGAATTTACACGTTGATACAAATTTTTACACATGCGATTTTCACACATACACACATACACGTCCAACGTAGACAGTTACATAATTTCTTGTAATTCGCGTTTTTATGAGGAATAATTTCGAAGTTAAAGTTTCGCGTTTGCTGTCAGGAGACAGCTGTTCTACTTATTCCGATGAAAGTTGCTGAGAGACTGTTCTCTACGAGTGGTGATGGAACACTCTTCTACGTGTGGTGATGGAACACTGACTTGATGATTTTCTTCTTCTAGGATGTAAGAAAAATTGGGATGCTGAGGTGGTGGGAGAAGGAACCTCTGAAAGAGTGCACTTTTGGTGGTGCATTCTTTTGGATTGGTGGAAAATATGTATAAGTTGAAATGAGAGTAGGAGCAAGGAGTAGTTTGCGATAGCCACAACCGTCGCTCTATTTCCGGGAATTGGAGCTGCGCTTCTTTATCTGGAGCGCGGAAAAATACAGAGAGGAAAAAGGGCCTTGTCGGCGGCAAGAACGCACGCTCGATATAGGGCTTGTGGACCGAGGCCCGCGAGTCCACGTGGGAAATATCAATGCAGTTTTATGACCGGGTCAACTTTCTGGGTCGGAGGATTTTCTTCTAGCGAGTGTATATTTGAAGGATTTGGACATTTTCCGCTCTTGGCTGGTGGTTATAATTCGGTATCGTTGCGTCGTTATGTATTTACGTCTTTACGAATATCATCACGCACTCCTTGCGTGTCGCTTCACGTGTTCGTCATCCTTGTAGCCCGAAGGTTTCCTTTGTGTATTTTTGGTCTTAAGGACAATCTGCGATGTACTCGGACTCTGTTCGGATTACAACGAGACTGTTCGAAATTTTCCCGCTTGTATATTTGTTCTCAATATCATTAAGACCGCTACGCATGGTGATATTATTATGGATAGGCTACATTTCCGCCGTGGTAGGCCTAACTCAAAAGAAAAATATTCAGATCCGTCGAAAAATGAGAATGCCGCTAACGTGCGTATTAGGCTTAAAGATACATTGTATGCATTTGGTCGCGACGTGACACCGCCTATACGGTTCGAGTGCATTTCTCTAATTATGGCCTCTCTCGAATCCGGGGAAGGGACCTGAGTCCTGCCATAACAAATTATCACATCTATCCCCGTATTCTTGAATAAAGAGTGAATCACGTGTAGAATTTGTCGGGGCCAAGTTGGTCAGTAAAATCACCATGACAAGATATTCGAAACGATCTCAATGTCAATCTGTTCATTTCTCGTGCAAGAACTCCCTCACCATCCGAGAGATATTTAGGCAATGATACCTCAACGACATCGGTTGATTCCTTCCGCCCTTCGCAAGATTTCGGTTCGAGTTGTTTGTGTAATTCGTCGAAATTCTCGAAGGTACGTTGCAGTCCCTCGTGGACCGATTTATTTCCGTCGTGGACAAAGTCTTCCACGGGAGTACTATCCTCCGTGTCGCTAGGACGAGCTTCGACAGAGACGATCGTTTCGTTAGGGTTAGCAGTGCCAGGGGCCCCGGCGTCTATAGCCACGGGTGGTGGACACAGCGTCGTATCCGCTAGCTGCGGGGGACGTTTGAGGATTCGTCGTTTCGGGGGAAGGAGGGGGGTAAGGAGCATGCTGCGATTTGACTGCTGTATTGGGCGGGCATCCTCTCCCGAACTCGTCTCCGAAGACTCTGCATAGTTGGGTCGCCCGCGTGCTACATCCGAAACAGCTGTTTGTCCACGCGTACGCCGAGCGATAGGGCTCCGAGCGTTAGGATCGGGGTGTCTCGGATTTCTCTGTCCCGCGCGACGTTCATTCGGGGCGCAGTACAGCCGAGGCAGTGCAGCCAGATCGCGCGCGAAAGTTACCCTCTCTCTAGTCCCTTGCGCGCCCATCACACAATCATAGTCGCGCATGTCCGTGAGCGAGCGACGCTCGGACATCTTCGGAAAGAGCCGAGTGGGGTCGAAGTTTCCCGACCGCGCCTTCGGCAGCTACACCAATACATGGACGCTGAGCACGTTCATGCGCGGCCAAGCCAAAACGAAGGCTTCGAGGGAAAAAGCAATCTGAGCACGACCCGCGCGTCACGTCACGCGACGGCACGCGCGTGGCTTATAGATGATTTCAATGCTTATTTAGCTCTTGATGCGCTGCGTTATTAATGTATACAAAAAAAATGTATCGCGCACTCTGAACGCTTATTTTTTTAGTTTATACGTTAATTTTAATATAATAATAAATCTAAATTATAACTTATTTATCTTCTAAAAAATTGTTTATGCTTTACTCACACCCGTCCTTATGCCAAATAAATCATAATTCAGAAAAGTAAGTGAAAATATATTTATATTCGTATTATTATATTAATTCTCATACTTTTATCAAGCGATAAAGTATTATCTCCAAAAACAAGTCAATCATCCATCCGGCCGCCAATCGTACGTGCCAGAAAGTGCATCTTTAACACAAGCGATAGGATGGTTCCGTTGGTAGCGTTCCTGGCTTCGGTCCGTAGGGGCGCAGGATCGTTCCTCACGCTCAGCGCTTTTGTTTTTTTTAATCATGGTTACTATTCATTTTTATTTGATTAGTTATTTTTATTAGTTATCATATTTATTTTAATTAGTTATCTTTTAGTACCGAAAAATTTATCGCGCACTCTGACTGCTTATTTTATTAGCTTTCACGTTAATTTAAGTATAATAAATCTAAAATACAACTTATTTATCTTCTAGCAAAATGTTTGCGCTTTACTCACACCCGACCCTATGCCAAGTAAATTGTAATTAATAAAAGTAAGCGCAAATATATTTATCTTCGTATTATTATATTCATTCTCATATACTTTCATCAACCGATAAAGTATTATCCCCAAAAACAATCATCCATCCGACCGCGAATCGTAAGTACCAGAAAGTGAACATACATTGACACAAAAAATTAAAGGAGCAAAAAAAGTTGACCTTCGTCAAAAGTGGTCGTACCAAAAAAAATTATCTTAAAGCTTCAAGTTTCTAGTTTTAGTTCCGACAATGACTTTTTTTTTGAGAATCACTGATTGCGCGGTCGGAAGAAATATCACGGCAAAAAAAATTTTGCAAATTTTTACGCTTTTCAAAGTTCTGCACGTGTTTTGGAGATTTTTTTCTGACTTGACCAATATCAAGGTCATTGAGCCCATTCAATTCACTTAAATTTGCTTTTTTTCTCCGTACGACCATCTTTCGCTGAGATATCTCAGGAACTAATGGTCGTACGGGAATTCGATCGGTAGTTCTGGAAACGTGATTACTCTTCAAGCTCCGATTATTATTGCAGTGAAACTTTTATTTTTAATTTTTGCCATTAGTTTTAGAAAAGTACAAAAAAACGATGTCTTCTTGGTTTTTTATGAAATCCACCGCTTCTTTGCAAATATTGCGATAAAGACTAATGTTTATGGACGGTCATTCAGCTCAATATGTCCCCAAGAGCCATGCAACATTCCAAGTTGATACGATTATCGGTCTTTCTTGCCCGATTAACCAAAATTTGAAAAAAAATTAAAGGAGCAAGTTTCCTCCTTTTCAGACATCACTTCATGATTATTAAGAGGAAAAAAAACTTTTCATTACTTTTTGTACAATTGGGTATTGAGTACGCATTAAATGTTGGAAAAAAACCGTGAAAATCGTATTGACTAAAAATTTTCGAAAATAAATTTTTTAAATAAAAAAAAATATTGAACATTTTTTTTTTATAAAAAAATCAATTTCGAATTTTTTTTTTAATGTTGAAATTTTTTTCAAATCAACATTGTACCGCCAGCATTAGAATTACCCAAAGCATACCACGGGGAGGTACGCTTTGGGTAATTCTACGTACGCTTTGGGTAATTCTAATGCTGACGGTACAATGTTGAATCGAAAAAAAATGTCAACATTGAAAGAAAATTTTTAATCGAAATAGATTTTTTTATAAACAAAAAAATTTCAACATGTTTGTTATTGAAAAAAAAAAAATTCGAAAATGTTTAGTCAATATGATTTTCAGGGTTCTTTTCCAACATTTAATGCGTACTCAATACCCAATTGTACGAAAAGTAGTGAAAAGTTGTTTTTCCTCTTAATAATCATGAAATGATGTCTGAGAAGGAGGAAACTTGTTCCTTTAATTTTTTTTCATGTTTTCGTCAATCGGGCAAGAAAGACCGATGAACGGATCAATTTGGAATTTTGCATAGCTCTTGGGGACATATTGAGCCGAATGACCGTCCATAAACCTTAGTGTTTATCGCAATATTTGCAAAGTAGCGGTGGATTTTATAAAAACCAAGAAAACGTTTTTTTGTACTTTTTTAAAACTGATGGCAAAAATAAATTTTTTTAAACCTACAATAATATTCAGAGCTTGTAGAGTATGTATTCACGTTTCCAAAATTGCCGGTTGAATTCCTGTACGACCATTAGGTCCCGAGATATCGATGACTGAAGACAAAAGGACGTTTTTTCATTCAGAGGCCGATATCTCAGCGAAAAATGGTCGTAAGGAGATAAAAAAAAAAGCAAATTGAACTGAATGGAATGGGCTCGATGACCTTGATATTGGTCAAGTCCGAAAAAAATCTCCAAAACACGTGCAGAACTTTGAAAAACGTAAAAATTTGCAAAATTTTTTTTGCCGTGATATTTCTGCCGACCGCGCAATCAGTGATTCTAAAAAAAAATCATTGTCGGAACTAAAACTAGAAACTTGAAGCTTTAACATCCTTTTTTTTTTGTACGACCACTTTTGACGAAGTTCAACTTTTCTTGCTCCTTTAATTTTTTGTGTCAATGTATGTTCACTTTCTGGTACTTACGATTCGCGGTCGGATGGATGGTTGTTTTTGGGGATAATACTCTATCGCTTGATGAAAGTATATGAGAATGAATATAATAATACGAAGATAAATATATTTCCGCTTACGTTTATGAATTACAATTTATTTGGCATAGGGTCGGGTATGAGTAAAGCGCAAACATTTTGCTAGAAGATAACTCAGTTGTATTTTAGATTTATTATATTTAAATTAGCGTAAAAGCTAATAAAATAAGCGGTCAGAGTGCGCGATAAATTTTTCAGTACTAAAAGATAACTAATTAAAATAAATATGATAACCAATAAAAATAGCAAATCAACTAAAAATTAATAGTAAGCATGATTTAAAAAAAAAAGCGCTGAGCGTGAGGAACGATCCTGCGCCCCTACGGACCGAAGCCAGGAACACTACCAACGGGACCATCCTATCGCTTGTGTAAAAGATGCACTTTCTGGCACTTATGATTGGCGGCCGGATGGATGATTGACTTGTTTTTGGAGATAATACTTTATCGCTTGATGAAAGTATGAGAATTAATATAATAATACGAATATAAATATATTTTCACTTACTTTTCTGAATTATGATTTATTTGGCATAAGGACGGGTGTGAGTAAAGGGTAAACAATTTTTTAGAAGATAAATAAGTCATAATTTAGATTTATTATTATATTTAAATTAACGTATAAACGTTAATTTAAATATAATAATATTTCATCAGAATCAGAATTCATCTAAATTCATCTAAATTCAGAAATCATCTAAAAGCCACGCGCGTGCCGTCGCGTGACGTCACGCGCGGGTCGTGCTCCGATTGCTTTTTCCCTCGAAGCCTTCGTTTTGGCTTGGCCGCACATGAACGTGCTCAGCGTCCATGTATTGGTGTAGCTGCCGAAGGCGCGGTCGGGAAACTTCGACGGCACTCGGCTCTTTCCGAAGATGTCCGGGCATCGCTCGCTGACGGACACGCACGACTATGATTGTGTGATGGGCGCGCAAGGGACTAGAGAGAGGGTAACTTTCGCGCGCGATCTGGCTGCACTGAGCCGAGGTTTCCCGCTATATCTATAGGGAGTACTATTGTCGGTCGGTCTGTTTCCTCCGACTCCATTGATTCTGATAATACGGGGTTTATAGGGTTACGGGAAAGAGCATCCGCATTAACATTGAGCTTCCCAGATTTGTAAACAAACTCATAGTTGTAATTTTGGAGGCCCAGTCTCCAGCGTACCAATCTCTTTCCTGGATCATTTATAGAGCCAATCCATTTAAGAGGCTCGTGATCGGAGACGAGTTTGAATTTTCGGCCATATAAATATCACTGGAAATGGTCCAAACCTTTTATGATTCTATCCTCAATAATCCCACACCATACATTAACCCACCACGGTCTTTGGTGTGCAACTTGCCGCAGCCAATGTGGATTTTCAGTTGACTACAAATGCATGGTATGCAAGTTAATATTTCCATGATTCGTAAATGTTGCCTCACCAGTAAATAAAATCCGATTAATAAATGGGTCATCTCTCTGAACGTGGCGTTGAGCCCATCGGCTGGATTCAGTGCGATTAATGAAATCCGTACCAGTTAATTCTTGCTGGAGACTAATGTGGTAAGGATGATATTTATGGCGATGTAGAACACGTAGAATACTTGTTTGGCTTACGCCAGATTCCCTCGCAATTAAACGAGAACTCGCACAAGGGTCTCGATGAACGGCGGCAAGAACACCAATTTCCGTTGCTTCGTTAGTAACTCGCTTTTGTCGATTACTTTCCCGACGGGTTAAGGATCCAGTTGTCCGCAGTTCAGTGTACAAAATTTGAAATGTACGGCGTGTAGGATGAGAACGTTCAGGAAATCCTTCAGCGTATAAGTCTCTAGCTCTCACTGCATTTTTCTGACATTCTCCGTAAATTAGAAGCATATCAGTTTGCTCGTCAAAAAAATACATCATTTACCCTCGCTTGATTCATTAATACTAGCCTCACAATTCCTACTGTCGTTATCTTGGGTTTGTCTGGGCGAAACATTGTACAATGATGGCAAGACTTCGGCGATAAGTGCCGAAGTGATTCGAAATTCGTGATGAGGAGATTGCAATACTGCATTGATTCCAATGGCAATCATTTTGAACATCTACTGTGAATAAAGGTAATTTCACATAAAAATAAAGTTCATGTCCCTTTTTGATCTTAAATGACCTTGAACGGCTATGACCCCAAAATGTTTTTTATGCAGTTTTCGATGCTCTACAAGACAGTTGAAAAAAATGTACCGTCCCATTTGAAAAAGTAGAGGTGACCTTTACTGTGCGACACCGCCTCCACTGAGATAAAAAAAATGGTCGCATTTCATGACTCTTTTCGTACGGTACAACTGTTGTTTCAAACATGTTTTTGTGACGTCGATAATTACAGAGATATTCAAGATGGCAACAGTTAGTGCCTCACCCTGTATATTGAGACGTACAGGTCCGTGTCATGCGCGATAACGCCACCACAAACCAAGAGCCAACGATCGTGCGGCTGGAGTGGGTGTGGGGAGAATAACAGCAAGGAGGACCTCAGAAAGACGAAAGAAAACGAAAAAGAAAAGAACAAAAACAGCCCCGGGTACAAAAAGTTGAACGATAGGTAATAAGAAAGAAAAAGGGAAAAGACGCTGACAGCAAAAGTAGAAAAGAACAAAAACAACCAAGGATACAAAAAGTTAACAATAAGAGGAACGATAGGAAATAAGAAAGGGAAGGGGAAAAAGACGTTGAAAGAAAAGACAGAAAAATAACGAAAACAAACAGATCGTAAAATTTATTTAAAGTGAGAAAAAACGTTAACAATAAAGATGATGATTAGTAATTGGTGATGGGAAGGTAATAATACACAATAAAATACGAGTATAAAAAGGGAAGAAAATTGGAGGAACGGCACTCCTCTCATCCCTTATGAATCGACTAGTACCGCTTAGCGAAGTACTTCCTTTTTTGGACTGGAAAAATTAAGAGAGGGGAACATTGAAATACAGGAGAAGCGAGGAGTCGCCACCTAAGAATTGAATTTTTTGCGTGGATTAATCAGTACCGCTCAGCAAGAATACATCCGAAGTGGATGGAATAGGTTGAGGGAGGGGAACCTTATGAAACAACAAGAATAAAATTCGGGGCATAGTTTTTTAGTCTTGATGTAAGAGGCCGGGGACAATGAAAAGAAAAAAAAGATCACGTATAATAATGAAGAATAAAAAGAGGAGGAATAAATTGCCGTAAGATAGTATTAGGAGAAAATAAAGTGCGAGGAGGTATTAGGAATATCAGGCAACACACATACACACACACATACCCAAAACTATCAGCGAGGATCCTCAAAAATATCAGGAGAACCTGAAGGTCAGAGAGGTATCCCGAATTCAAACACCACACAGATACAGCGCACATAACGCGTGGTGAATCATTCTAAGCGGGTACCTGGCGACCTCCGAAATCGGGAGCAAAGGTACGAGTAATCGATTACCGACGCATGATAATTGATTACTCTCACAGAGTGTAATTAGGAGAAAGCGCGGCGGAGCGCGTCAATCGGGAGAGCGCCGCGATCCACCGTGTCGGGAGTGTGAGTCGATAGGGGAAGGGGAAAGCAGGGACGGCACGCCGCACGAGAGAGTGCTCGGAACAGCTCCATAAACTTAGCCGCCGACTATGGAAATATCGATTTTTTTTACACCAATCGATTGTGAGTAGTTTGTTAGTGTTTGTTGGACAAATCCCAGAGTTTGTTAGACTTTATTTATTGAATAAAACGAAAAACAAATTTATGCCAAAGTTAGCCGCAGAAAATGGTTTTCTAATGATTTGGAACTGTTTTTCGTAACCAATCGATTGTTCGTCGTTTGTGAGGGATTGTTAGTCACTTTTTATCGTTTGTTAGTGCTCAATTATTATTAAATTAAAGAAAACCTTTTCAGCCCGAGAGCGCGCTGCAAGCCACGTGAAGTTGGCAGCACCACCGCGACGGCCACTTCGGCTTTGCACAAGTAACTCGTCAATTTCAGCAAAACGTTGATTCTTATCATTCTATTCGATTGTTAGAGGAATGTTAGTGATTGTTAGTTGATTTTCATGGGTTGTTAGAGTTCCATTTTTATTTAATCGCTGAAAAACTTTTCGGCCCTAGAGCGCGCTGCATGTCGCGGAGGTTGGCAGCATCGCCGCGACAGCTGCTTACGGGTGTGAACATGTAACTCGTCAATTTCCGCAAAACGTTGATTCTTATCATTCTATTAGATTGTTAGACGAATGCTAGTGATTGTTATTTGATTTTCATCGCTTGTTAGCGCTCCATTTTTATTTAATCGCAGAAAAACTTTTCGCCCGAAAGCGCGCTGCATGTCGCGAAGGTTGGCAGCATCGCCGCGACAGCTGCTTACGGCTTTGCACATGCAACCCGTCAATTTCAGCAAAACGTAGATTCTAGTCATTCTGTTAGATTGTTAGATGAATGCTAGTGATTTTTAGGTAATTTTCATCGTTTGTTAGCGCTCCATTTTCAATTAATCGCTGAAAAACTTTTCGGCGCTAGAGCGCGCTGCATATCGCGAAGGTTGGCGGCATCGCCGCGACAGCCGCTTACGGCTTTGCACATGTAATTCGGCACTTTCAGCAAAACGTTGATTCTTGTCATTCTATTAGATTGTTAGACGAATGATAGTGATTGTAAGTTAAGGGGGGATTGTCTTTTTTTTCGCAAAATTTACCGCTTTTTGGGAATTTTTTTGTGAAGAAAGTATACAACGGAAAACTTGTGAAACTTGGCATATAGTTTTATTGATCTGTTTACTACATACAAAAAAATTTTTAAACAATTTCATCAAAAAATCCGCCTCCCACCCCCCTCGACGCGCGATGGTCCTTTTTTGATGGTGTGAATGATTACAGCCTTCACGTTCATCTTGCAACAAAAACCCAAAAAGCATTTTACTTTAGACACATATAGCTATCGTTCGATGAAGGGAAAAAAAAAAATTGACGATTTGGTGACGTTTTGAACTTGAAGTATCGATTTTTCGAAAAAAATTGATCGATTTTTTGTTATAAATAAAAAACTATTAAACGTATTGCTTTTTTGCTTCATCAAACGATAAAAGGATGTCAGCTGAGCATTCTGTCCAAATTTGAAGGCAATCGGTTGAATAGTTTTTGAGAAATCGTGCACACCATCAAAAAAGGACCATCGCGCGTCGAGGGGGGTGGGAGGCGGATTTTTTGATGAAATTGTTTAAACATTTTTTTGTATGTAGTAAACAGTAGTAAAGCTATGTATGTATGTAGTAAAACAGTAGTAAAACAGTAGTAAACAGTATCAATAAAACTATATGCCAAGTTTCACAAGTTTTCCGTTGTATACTTTTTTCACAAAAAAATTCCCAAAAAGCGGTAAATTTTGCGAAAAAAAGAGACAATGCCCCCTGAATTTTCATCGTTTGTTAGAGCTCCATTCTTATTTAATCGCTGATAAACGTTTCGGCGGTAGAGCGCGCTGCATGTCGCGAAGGTTGGCAGCATCGTCGCGACAGCCGCTTACGGCTTTGCACATGTAACCCGTCAATTTCAGCAAAACATTGATTCTTGTCATTCTATTAGATTGTTAGACGAATGCTAGTGATTGTTGGTTAAATTTCATCGTTTTTTAGAGCTCCATTTTTATTTAATCGCTGAAAAGCTTTTGGCCCTAGAGCGCACTGCATGTCGCTAAGGTTGGCAGGATCGCCGCGACACCGGCTTACGGGTGTACACATATAACTCGTCAATTTCAGTAAAACGTTAATTCTTGTCATGCTATTAGATTGTTAGACGAATGCTAGTGACTGTTAGTGAATTTTCTTAGTTTGTTAGAGCTCCATTTTTATTTAATCGCTGAAAAACTTTTCGGCGCTAGAGCGAGCTGCATGTCGCGGGGGTTGGCAGCATCGCCGCGACAGCTGCTTACGGGTTTGCTAATGTAACTCGTCAATTTCAGCAATACGTTGATTCTTATCATTCTATTAGGTTGCTAGACGAAAGCTGGTGATTGTTATTTAATTTTCATCATTTGTTAGCGCTCCATTTTTATTTAATCGCTGAAAAACTTTTCGCCCGAGAGCGCGCTGCATGTCGCGAAGGTTGGCAGCATCGCCGCGACAGCTGCTTACGGCTTTGCACATGTAACTCGTCAATTTTGGCAAAACGTTGATTCTGGTCATTCTATTAGATTGTTTGACGAATGCTAGTGATTGTTAGGTCATTTTCATCGTTTGTTAGCATTCCATTTTTATTTAATCGCTGAAAAACTTTTCGGCGCTAGAGCGCGCTTGATGTCGCGAAGGTTGGCAGCATCGCCGCGACAGCCGCTTACGGCTTTGCACATATAACTCGGCAATTTTAGTAAAACGTTGATTCTTGTCATTCTATTAGATCGTTAGACGAATGATAGTGATTGTAAGTTAATTTTCATCGTTTGTTACAGCTCCATTCTTATTTAATCGCTGATAAACTTTTCGGCCTTAGAGTGCGCTGCATGTCGCGAAGGTGGCAGCATGGCCGCGACAGCCGTTTACGGCTTTGCACATGTAACCCGTCAATTTCAGCAAAACGTTGATTCTTGTCATTCTATTAGATTGTTACACGAATGCTAGTGATTGTTAGTTAAATTTCATTGTTTTTTAGAGCTCCATTTCTATTTAATCGCTGAAAAACTTTGGCCCTAGAGCGCGCTGCAGGTCGCTAAGGTTGTGTGGAACTCAGACATCCTTGCACGGCACCCACACGACGCTCAACAAAAAAGCACATCGTTCCTTGTCCACCGGAGACCAATCAGCGCGGCTCTCTAGTCACGCCGCCACCAGTTCAGAGTAGCGCGCCCAAGAAGAAACAAAAGGCCCGCGCGTTACTAGGATACGAAATTATTATCCTTCTAACATTCATTCATTCCTTTTTCTGTTTGCCTAAAGATATATTTTAATTACTACCCGCGTCGGACCGTTATTCTCCCTCAACGGACTTTCGAACCGCCACAGTAATTATAGGTGACCCCGACGTGATCTGAAAAGACACAAACGAAATGAGGCCTGGCGAGCCCACGCTTTTTCGTCGCCCCGCGTCCTAGCGATACCGCATTACCAGTCGCGATTCTCTACCATCGCGATACCGCGCCATCCGCGATTTCGCGTCATCCGCGTCTCCCGCGAAAGCAAACACATTATTCCGGAGCCGTCATTGGTCTATGACCTCGTCGTGCCCGAATTACCTCACTCGCTGCGTAGAACCAAGGCAGTTTTGGTACCGGTGTTTTCAGCGCGCGTTCACGAGCTCGCTCCACTGCCGTGAATGTCTGAGCCAGACCCACCTCAGCGTGGTCTCTATTTTGAACCAGAGATAATCGACGACGAAAGCAACGACGAATCGTCCTTCGCCGACAGGACCACCTCCGAAGCCGAACGGAGCGACGAAGAGACCGTCCACGGAAATTTCCCGGAAGAAATCATGGCCACCGGACAGGTATCTCGCATAGCGAAATTGCCGCCGTTCTGAAAGGACGATCCTACCGTGTGGTTTTTTCAAGTCGAAGCTTCGTTCGCAATAGCCGGAGTGACGGTCGACGAGACCAAGTTTCAGTACATCCTCGCGAACCTGGACCCCTGCATACTGCCTTTCGTTTCCGGCCTGATTCAACAACCGCCGGCACAAGAGAAGTATAAGGCTATAAAGGAGCGCATACTTGTATCATTTTCCGAGTCAAAGGAAAGCAAACTTCGGCGAATGCTAAAAGGCCAACTGCTCGGAGACCGCAAACCGAGTCACTTCCTCCAACACCTCCGCAGCTTATCGTCGAACCAGTGCGATGACGTAATCCTCAAATCTCTCTTCCTCGAACAGCTGCCGCAACAGGTTAGTGCCATTCTCGCGGCTAGCTCGGAGGCACATTTGGGAAAACTCGCTACGATGGCGGACCAGATCATGGATCTCCAGCGACCGGCGCAGGCGTACGAAATTCGACACTCCGGACCCTCGCCGGCACAGCCTCAAGCTCAAGCACCTCTCACGGTGGTGACCACCTTCTCCGTCAAATCAACGCGTTGACCGCGAGTTTCGACAAAGCTTTCAGCGATCGACAAGGTGAGAGGTCCCGATCTCGCAATAGATCGAACAGCGGCTATGGCCAAAGCCGAGCGAGCACACCCGGGGGGTGGGAGAACTGTCGTTCGAAACCGCCGGGACCCAGCGAAGATTCCGAGAAGACGTGATACTACCATCGCAGATTCGGAAATAAAGCTCGAAACTGCCAGAAGCCGTGCTCGTGGAAGTCTTCGCCTCCTTCGTCGGAAAACTAGCCTCGCCGTTGCACATCCAGGCGGTTGACGACGGTGAGTACACGTAATACCGCCTGATCATCCTCGACAAAGTCTCCGGGATATCATTCCTCGTCGACACCGGAGCAGACATCTCGATAATACCTCATAGCTCGATGGGGGTTGCACGCACAGAGCCATCGTCATACAAACTATATGCAGCAAACGGTACGTTAATCGACACCTTCGGAGAAAAGTTGCTACATCTCAATCTCGGACTTCGGCGACAACAGAGTTGGATCTTCTCCCATCGCCGCGGTATCAATGGCCATCCTCGGAGCCGATTTCCTCGCTCACCACGGTCTTCTGGTCGATCTGAAAAACAAAAGACTCATCGACTCGGAAACGCGCCTATTCTCGGTCGGTATCGTCGCGTGCGAAGCTTATTCGTCGGTCTCAACAGTCTCGAGCGAATTGCCATTCCGAGAGCTCCTCAGCGACTTCGTGGCTATCACTCGACCGACACAATTCACGGGATCGTGTAAGCCCGGTTTACAACACCACACCATAACCAACGGACCTCCGATCGCCGGACGCGCGCGTCGACTGATCACTGAGAAGGTCAACGCAGCTAAGCAAGACTTCGAATTCATGATAGGACAAGGAATTTGTCGACCGTCGGACAGTCAGTGGGCTAGCCCGCTTCATCTCGTGAAAAAGGTTTCGGGAGACTGGCGTTCCTGTGGACACTACCGACGTTTGAACCATGCAACGGTCCCGGACAAATACCCAGTTCCTCATCTGCACGATTTCTCTCATCGACTTCGAGGCTGCAACGTTTTCTCGACCCTTGACTTAACGAGAGCATACTACCAGATACCCGTCGCACCGGAGGACCGGCCGAAGACCGCCGTTATCACACCGTGCGGACTCTTCGAGTTTAACGTGATGACGTTCGGGCTCTGTTATGCGGCGCAAACCTTTCAACCATTTATGGATAACGCCCTCCGAGGATTGGACTTTTGTTTCTGTTACATAGACGACATTCTCGTCACTTCGGAGAGCCTCGAGGAACACACTCAACATCTGAGGACCGTGTTCGAACGTCTACAGGAGTACGGGATATCACTGAACGTCTCCAAATGCAATCTCAGCGCAGAAAGCGTTCATTACCTCAGTTATGCGATCGACAGAAATGGTACGCGTCCGCTCACGGATCGCGTCGCAGCGATACTCGACTACGAGAAGCCGACGAACGGTTCGGAGCTCCGTAGATTCTTAGGAGATATCAATTTCTACAGACGTTTCGTTCCCAACGCCGCTCGAGCGCAAGTACACCTCAACGCCTACCTGCCCGGTGCGAAGAAGAAAGATAAACGACCGAACGATTGGTCTCCAGAAGCCGAAACGGAATTTCTCGCGTCCAAGACGCTGCTGGGAAATGCAACGCTTTTTGCACACCCGCTCAAGAACGCTCCGCTCGCCCTCCACACGGACGCGTCCGACACCGCGATGGGAGCCGTCTTGAAACAATACGCGGACGGTAAATGGGAGCCCCTCGGATTCTACAAAAAAAAACTCTCTCCAACTCAGCAAAGGTACAGCACGTATGACCGCGAGCTACTCGGAATCTACTCCGGCTTGAAGTTCTCCCGTTTTTTAGTTGATGGGCGAAATCTTATGATCAAAACGGACCATAAGCCATTAACCTTCGCATTCGATCAAAAAAGCGACAAGGCTTCTTCGAGGCAGCAGCACCAGCTAGATTTCATCGGCCAGTTCACAATGAAAATCCTGCACGTGAGCGGAGAGAGCAATATCATCGCAGACGCCTTTTCGAGAGTTAACACGATCGACATGCTGGTGATTACCTCCACGCAAGACATCGCACGAGCTCAAGAAATCGACGAGGAGCTCCAAGAACTCCGAACTAAAACATCATCGTCTTTAAAAAAATTACGCGTCGACAACTCGGATATGACAATATACTGCGACGTCTCGACAGAAGCAATCCGACCGTACATCCCGAAGCCCCTGCGAAAAAGCCTCTTCGACACGGTCCACGGATTGTCACACCCGAGCGGCAGAGTTCCAAGAAAGCTCGCCCAACAAAAATTCTACTGGCCGTCGATGAATCGTGCCCGTTACATGTCGTGAAGGTTGACAGCATCGCCGCGACAGCTGCTTACGGGTGTGCACATGTAACTCGTCAATTTTCGCAAAACGTTGATTCTTATCAATCTATTAGATTGTTAGAAGATCGCTAGTGATTGGTACTTGATTTTAATCGTTTGTTAGAGCTCCATTTTTATTTAATCGCTGAAAAACTTTTCGGCGCTGGAGCGCGCTGCTTGTCGCAGAGGTTGGCAGCATCGCCGCGACAGCTGCTTACGGGTGTGCACATGCAAATCGACGATTTCCGCAAAACGTTGATTCTAGTCATTCTATTAGATTGTTAGACGAATGCTAGTGATTGTTAGTTAATTTTCATCTTTTTTTAGAGCTCCATTTTTATTTAATCGCAGATAAACGTTTCGGCGGTACAGCGCGCTGCATGTCGCGAAGGTTGGCAGCATCGCCGCGACAGCTGCTTACGGGTTTGCACATGTAACTCGTCAATTTCCCCAAAACGTTGATTCTTGTCATTCCATTAGATTGTTAGACGATCACTAGTGATTGTTAGTTAATTGTCATCGTTTGGTACAGCTCCATTTTTATGTAATCGCTGAAAACTTTTTCGGCGCTAGAGCGCGCTGCATGTCGCGGAGGTTGGCAGCATCGCCGCGAAAGCTACTTACGGGGTTGCACATGTGACGCGTCAATTTCAGCAAAACGTTGATTCTTGTCATTCTATTAGATTGTTAGACGAGTGCTAGTGATTGCTACTTAATTTTCCACGTTTGTTAGAGCTCCATTTTTATTTAATCGCTGAAAAACTCTTCGGCGCTAGAGCGCGCTGCATGTCGCGGAGGTTGGCCATGTCAGGCCAGAAGGGACGATTTGATTTATTTTCGGGTTCCTTTGTCGTTATATAAATCGTTATTATTATTCAAGGATAGCCGCACGTCCCATACGGGCCCGGCAACTCTCCCGTGGAAATTGGAAGGATTAATAGGGGAAAGCAACTCTAACTCGTTATTGCTGGGATGCAAATGGGTTAAAATGTATTTATTATCCCTTACTCACTCTTACTCACTCACACAACGTTCTATCGGGTCGACCACAGTCGCACCGTCGCGAGGGAACAGGCCCGCCGCGCTTCTCGCTTTCACTGTTCCGCGGGGACAGATCCCCCGCGAGTCTCTCCTACACTCTGCACTTAGATGTCCTCGAATTAGATCGGGGCCTCATAGTGTGCCCCACACCCCAGTCACTGATAGTTATTGTATACAATTTAAATGTTTAAATAATGTTCTGAATGGCACTGGTGACTCTGTGCGGGTCCGCCGGGTCGTTAGCCTGGACTTATTACACCGCCGCGAGCTCGGTGCTATTAGGGCTTACTAATAGAGTCTGACGATTCTACGCGGGTTCGCCGGGTAGTTATCCGGGACTTAATACACCGCCGCGAACGCTGCTGTATTAGGAGTTTCCTCCGACTCCAGGAGCGAACCGTGGACAAATCGGAACTGTCGATGACTGTTGCCACCGGACCGACATCGGCTCGGTGGCTATCACGCCGGTGGGAGTTTTCGTCCACGATCACGGAAACTTGCTCGCTCCCGGAGTCCCACGGTCGAGCTCTGTGGCTCAGGCGATGTCCGATCAGCAGAATTCGACCGGGCACATCCGGTCTCGCTTCGGCGATCTCTACCCGACACCGTAAAGGGACACGAGGCGACGGAGTCGCCGGAAAGCAAAAAAAATAAACTAATTACGGGACGTGACAATTCGCCCCCCTTTTTGGGCACTCGACGTCTTCGTCGAGCTGGGTTGCCGCGAGGGTTGGCACCTTAGGAGTCCTCGCGCAGCTTGACGGCGAGGGCAGCCACCAGCGGGCCGAGTTGCTCGTGCTGGTCTCGCTTCCCTTGTTGAGAAGCGGCTGTTTGGACTAGCTCCCCGAAATTTGCCAACCTCTGCTGGCGAGAGAGTTGTCCTCCGGCAATGTTTGGGTTGCGCTGATGGTCGGAACTCTCCGGGTTCCGGTTTCCTCGTTTCAGGGTGCTCTTGGACGGTTGGGACGCTTCCTGCTTCCCTGGATCGCCCGCGGTCCGACTTGTTGCTGACGGATCACGAGGACGCGGCTTATACGTCGGTGCCCGTGTCAATGTTCGAACGTTCGCGGTGAGCAGGGCGACAGCTTCGCGGGGGCCCCCGTGGGGGTCTGTACCTCCCAGCGCGACAGGCAGCCGTCCGCGTGGACTGCGAATTGCGAGCCCGCGATCGTAAGGCCGCAAAGGGGGCAGGCTACCTTCCCTTTTCGGCGGAAGCTTTTGTCCGTGAGCTTTTCCATGCAAGCTCCTATTCCCGGGCACTCCTTGCGCTTTCCGCAGATTGGGCATGGGTCGCGTGAGCGAGCAACGACGGTGTTCTCGATCGCCCAAGCTTGTACGACATTCCCGTCCGATGCACCACGGTTGAAGACTGGCGATGTGGTTCGCGAGGGAACGTCACCCGTCTTGCAAGTAGCCCCGACCGTGACCCCGAGGTGACGCTCCACCCCCGGACTTTGCGGGTGTGCGCACACCGACTTCTAAAACTGCACGTAACACTCGTAGAGGTGGGAAGAGGAATTGCATTCTTGTAGCTTCTTCTCGATCGGCACTTCGCGCACGGGGCACCACGGGGGCAAGTCGTTCGCGGCTCGTGCCCGGGCTTATTCGTTGACGCACACTAACAAGTCCGTACACTGCCGAAAGTCTTTCGCGCACGACGGGCATTCATCGCGGCGGAGATACCGAGAGATCGTACGTTCCATGACTTCTAGTTTTAGTATGAGAGTTTTAGGACGAGTTACTGCTACGGTCTGCAGAACACTGATGAACGTTCCTTGCTGTGGGAGACCTCCCTCAACTTGTCTCCCCTCCCTTCCCAGTCGTTGTTCGTTAGGCGACGAGTAGTTCCTGACGAGGCACGGGGCGGGGAAGAGGGTCCTCTCCCGCCGGACTCGAAGCACTTATCGGCAATCTCGGTGTCAAGTTGCCTTCTCGAGAATTTCCGTGGGCCGAATGCTCGTGCGAGCTCCCTTCGACTAGGCGAAAGTTCTTTCTTCGCGAGCATAACCAATTCCAAATGTATAACAGAGAGAGAGATATATGCGAGCCCTCGAGGTGTAGATTAGAAATAAAAATATTATTCCCGCTTGGCTGGCGAGGCTGGCCAGAGAGAGGAAGGGTTGTTTCTCTCTCTCTCTCTTTCTCTCTCTTATGTTCGCCTATGGCATGCATTTTTTGCACAGCGAGCAGCGATTCCCCGTCCTGGAATATCAGTCTCGGGTTTCCGCTCGCTGGCTGGTTTTGCGTGCGAGTGAATAATTCGTCGAAATCCGATGCGGCATTGCTATCAACCAAGATGGGAGCCGCGATGGATACGTTAAGCGTTATTCCCGGTTCGTAGAAAAATGTTTCCTTGCTCATATATGCACGGAGACTGGACAATGTGGTAGTACGGGTTGCTCCAACACAGTTAGCCTCCAACTGTAGAACCAGCATGCCCTGAACCGTTATGTCAATTACCGGTGCATTTAGACAGCTCACCCGCAACTTCGTGGACTCGGCAAGGGAGAAAAGCCAGCCGCCGTGTGTGGGCACATATTCCCAAAAATCTTCGGGATGCGGATGCAGGCGTATGATGCACCGACGCATGGCTTCCTGGGATGGCCTCGTAAGCATGTGCAGCTCGCAGACGTCCGTATTTGTGTCCCGTACTGGGACGCTTCCTGAGCAGATCAGTCGTTGATCGGCCTCCTTACATTGATTTTTGTATGCTTCGCTAACTAGGAAGAAGGCTTGACGATTTCTTCCCACATCGATTTAAGGGGAAGCGGGCACAATGCTTGCTGACCAGGTGCCGTTCCCGAGTTCTTGAGGGACGGGCCAGGCGATTATCCGGTATAGGTCGTATATTGTTGGATCCACGAGCGGTGTGTGCACAATGATCAATAACCGCCCGTCACGTGACATTACGTCTGTCCGAACAAGGGTCTCGAGGTACTCTGGGTGTACGTATTCCAGGGGATAGGGAAATTTTAGCCGCCCCGCGTGGTTCTGTGCTTCTTCCGCTACGATTCGCAATTGCTTCGGTAATATGGTCGCGGGAACGAACACTTCTTTGATTGCGGAGCTAATCACAGAAATGTACTTTTCACAGACCCGTATGTAATTGTCGATTTTGTCTGCGACCTTATTACCATAGTTAGCGAGTGTGAAATTGTAATAGGCCACGGCGGATGTGTTAGCCATCATGCTAAGGTCGTCGTGCATGTGCGATTCAATTTTATATATGGCTTCCAGTCGCTTCGATTCATCCACGTGCTCGTCGTGTATCGTTTGTAATCTCGAGCTTATAATATGCATTTGTTGTTCCCGGAGGTGAGTCAGTTCCTGTTGATCTTTAAATAATCGATATATTTGGGAGGAGAGGTAATCCGCATCATCCTCGGTGAGAGTCCCGAATAGGGATTTACCGATGCTCCCCACGAAGCCGAAGGGTACTGAACGTCTCTTCAAAGTCGTTAAGGGCGACTTTGTTTTGAAATCCTTACGGTTTCCGATCCCCCATAGATCACTGGTCAGCTCGTGGCCGCGCCGTAACCTTGATATTATATAATTTCTACGCAGTAGCTCCTCACAACCCGCCTCCGAGTTATATTTGAGATATTCTGCCTGAGTTTTCGGTAGGTTTCCGCTGTCCTTCGGGACGGACGCGACGAACTCGGCAAGGTCGATGAATTGCGTTAATCTCCAGTCGGCGCGTTGTTATTGCACTGGCGTCTGTAGCTCGTAGTAGATTGCCGCGTTATTTTCCAGTTTGTTGACCACGTAGGAACTCTCGGGTGTTGCATTGGTCATTCCTCGGCCCATGAGGGCAATGACGCAGATAATCGTGTTGGATAATCGCATTCAGCTGTTGGTACACCTACACAGTTGAACTAACTAGAGGTACTTGAACCATTTGACTAACTAGAGGTATTTGAACTAGAGTACTTGATTTTATCGACAAGCTTAGTGAATCGTTCGCCCTTTTCCGTCGCGAGGACGACATTATTCCTATCGGTAATTGATCTTATTGTATAGGGACCGTGATATTGAGTGTCGAATTTTCCTTTGCGGGGTTCTTTTAAAACGTATATTTGATCCCCGATTTATCCTTCGAAGGGCCGGCATTGACGGTCGTAGTATACTTTAGAGCGTTCTTTCGCTCGATTCAGGGATTCCCGGCCATCTCTCGAATTTCATTTTGCCGCTTTATAAGCTCACCGAGGAACGAACTACTCGTAACCAGACGATCCTGGGTCGGAAATTCGCGAGGCTGTCGGGTGGTTTTTCCATACACAACCTCGTGAGGCATGAAATTCGTTGCCTCGTGAACGCTCGTATTGTAGGAAAACTCGGCAAAGGGTAGTAAACGGTCCCAATCATCGTATTTATCTGCGTAGTGCTTGATATATTCGGTTAGAACGATATGACTTCGTTCCAACGCACCGCTAGTTTGGGGACGGTACCCAGATGTTGTCGAATGATTTACTTTGTACATTTTTGCGATTTCCCGCAATCACCCTCTCGTGAATGAGGTTCCACGGTCAGTTAGAATTGCCCGTGGAGCTCCGAACTGGCTGTACAGCCGAAGCACTATCACCGAAGCCTCTGCAACGGTGGTCGCCCTTGGATCGGGGATTGGCTCAGCAAGACAGTATTTTGATAGATTATCTTGCATCGTTAGTATATGCTTATTCCCGTCAGGAGCAATAGGCAACGGACCAACGGTGTCAAGAGATACTTTATCAAAAGTGTCTGCTGGTGTATCAGTCAAGAGCATTGGTTCGCGAGTCTCTGCACGAACGAGTTTCTGCTCTTGGCAACCTTTACAACAACGGATGTAATTTTGGACGTCGTTTTTGAGGGTAGGCCAATAAAAACGCTCTCGAATTCCTCTATAGGTCTTAGTAACGCCTTTATGGCCGCCAATAAGGCTCGAGTGCATCTCTTTAATTATGGCCTCCCTTAACTCCGGAGAAGGGACCTGAGGCCTGCCATAACAAACCACTGCAATTACCCCTTGTTCTCGAATAAGGAGTGGATTGTATGTAAAAAATTTGTCAGGGCCAAGTTCGTCGGTAAAATATGCCATGACGGGATATGCGAAACGATCTTAGCTTCAATCGACCCATCTCTTGTTCAAGGGCCCTCAACCCACTCTGGATTTTAGTTTTAAGGCTTTCACGGCTCTTTATGTTCGAAGAGTTTGTGTCTTCCGGATGGAGGCCGTGTTGAAAATCAGCGTTGTGCCGACGTTTCGCAAACGTTACAGTCTGCATCATCAGGGCTGAGAGCTCTGATACTGAAGCTCCCGTGTCTCAAGCATTCCCTATATAGTTGCAGTCATCGTTCCAGATCACTGCACCAGCCAATCAGCAGCTTCAATTGATCGGCCGGTCAATTAAAAAACCGGGAGGACGGTGTGCCAAATGGGATCGACGTGATATCCACCGTCTCTGTTTAGATTGTCCAGATGTTTTCAGATTTCCAAGCCTTCTCGGTGTTTCCTGGAAAAATAGCTGTTCGATGGGGCCAGATTTTGGGCTTTATCGTCTGAATAGCATGACCAGTCTCCATCCAATGCTCGGCCAGGGCTGATTGTCCAATGTGGTCATTTTTGATACACCGTTGGTGTTCTTTGATCCGTGTACTGGACTTCCTCCCGGTTTCTCCTATGTACACTTTACCGCATGAGCAGGGTATCTTGTACACTCCTGGTGCACTTAATGGTGGTCTTTGGTCTTTTGCATTCGGAACCACTTGTGCTAGCTCCTTCTGAGGTTTGAAGATGACTCGCACGTTATGTTTCCCAAGGACCCTGCCTATGCGATCGGTTATGCGCTGAAGGTATGGAAGGGAAGTTGTTGCTATTATTTGTCCTTCATTCTCCCCTTCAGGTTCTGTTACCGTTTTCGGATCAGCTATTTTTCTTCTTAGTTGTTTGATCGTTCTTTCGATGTTGTCTAGCTTGTAGCCATTATCTCCTAAAGCTTTGCGTAGGTGTTCTAGTTCATCCTCGAGAGAGTTCGGTTCGGAGATCGCTAGAGCTCTGTAGACCAGAGAGCTTATGACCGATTGTTTTTGGGAGGGGTGGCGATGGAACGTAGCGTGGAGATATCTATCCGTGTGCGTTGGCTTCCGGTAAACTTTGTGGCCCAAAGTGCCATCGCCTTTCCGTTGAACAAGGACATCCAGAAAAGGGATTTGATTGTCCTGTTCTATCTCCATGGTGAATTGTATATTGGGGTGCTGGATGTTGAGGAAGGTTAAGGAATGATCGAGGTTTTCTTTGCCGTGACTCCAAATGACAAAGGTGTCATCGACATATCGGAACCAGGTTGAGGGTTTGAGGGGTGCTTCTTGCAGAATTCTGTTCTCGAAGTTCTCCATAAAGATGTTGGCGATGATGGGGGGAATCGGGGAACTCATGGCTGCGCCTGAAGCTTGTTCATAAAACTGGGATTGAAATTGGAAATGTGTAGAGTTTAGGCAATGTTCTATGAGGGCTAGTAGGTTAGGAGCAACTTTTTGGGATTTTCTGACTATGTCTAGGGTTTCATGAGTTGTGACGTTTGTAAACAACGATACAACATCGAAAATTACTAGAATGTCTTCTGGTTGTACCTTGATAGACTGAATCTTATTCACAAAATCCCGAGAGTTTTGGATATAGGAGTTGTTGAGGCCTACGAGTTCCTGCAAGGGTTTGCAGAGCTCCTATATCCAAAACTCTCGGGATTTTGTGAATAAGATCCAGTCCATCAAGGTACAACCAGAAGACATTCTAATAAGTTTCGATGTTGTATCGTTGTTACAAACGTCCCAACCCATGAAACCCTAGACATAGTCAGAAAATCCCAAAAAGATGCTCCTAACCTACTAGCCCTCATACAACATTACCTAAACTCTACACATTTCCAATTCCAATCCCAGTTTTATGAACAAACTTCAGGCGCAGCCATGGGTTCCCCGATTTCCCCCATCATCGCCAACATCTTTATGGAGAACTTCGAGAACAGAATTCTGCAAGAAGCACCCCTCAAACCCTCAACCTAGTTCCGATATGTCTATGAGACCTTCGTCATTTGGAGTCACGGCAAAGAAATCCTCAATCATTTCTTAACCTTCCTCAACTCCCAGCACCCCAATATATAATTCACCATGAAGATAGAACAGGACAATCAAATTCCGTTTCTGGATCTACTGGTTCAACGGAAAAACGATGGCACTCTGGGCCACAAAGTTTACCGGAAGCCAACGCACATGCATAGATATCTCCACGCTACGTCCCATCACCATCCCTCCCAAAAACAATCGGTCATAAGCTCTCTGGTCTACAGAGCTCTAGCGATCTCCGAACCGAACTCTCTCGAGGATGAACTAGAAAACCTACGCAAAGCTGTAGGAGATAATTGATACAAGCCAGGCAACATCGAAAGAACGTTCAAACAATTGAGAAGAAAAATAGCCAATCCGAAAACGGTAACAGCACATGAAGGGGAGAATGAAGGACAAATAATAGCAACAACTTCCCTTCCATACCTTCAGGGCATAACCGATCGCATGGGCAGGGTACTTGGGAAACATAACGTGCGAGTCATCTTCAAACCTCAGAAGAAACTAGCACAAGTGGTTCCGAATGCAAAAGACCAAAGACCACCATTAAGTGCACCAGGAGTGTACAAGATACCCTGCTCATGCGGTAAAGTGTAATAGGAGAAACCGGGAGAAAGATCAGTACACGGACCAAAGAACATCAACGGTGTATCAAATATGGCCACATTGGACAATCAGCCCTGGCCGAGCATTGGATGGAGACTGGTCATGCCATTCAGTTCGATAAAGCCCAAAGTCTGGCCCCATCGAACAGCTATTTGTCCAGGAAACACCGAGAAGGCTTGGAAATCCGAAAACATCCGGACAATATAAACAGAGACGGTGGATATCACGTCAATCCCATTTGGCACACCGTCCTCCCGGTTTTTTAATTGACCGGCCGATCAATTAAAGCTTCTGATTGGCTGGTGCAGTAATCTGGAATGATGACTGCAGCTATATAAGGAATGCCTGAGACACGTGAGCTTCAGTATCGGAGCCCTCAGCCCTGATGATGCAGACTGTAACGTTTGCGAAACGTCGGCTCAACGCTGATTTTCAACACGGCCTCCATCCGGAAGCTACTCTGGATTTCTTGGTGGCTCGTGTCATCATAATACCGGCTCTTTATTACGACACTAAAAATTCGGTGTTGTTCGTACCGCGTCATGGCGGCGTCCGACAGCCAAATTTTAATCTCGTATAGACGACGAATCGATCAGTCTCAGGTCAGATAATAATTTCCCTACCGGGGTAACCAATTCGCCGTCGGCTGAGACAAAGTGTACGTAATTATCCCTCCTGTATGTAAGGTTCTCACGTTCCCCAATTATTGTCGACTTGGGTTTGTTGGAGTTGGGAATCAAATCCTGATCTATGTGAATTTTGGGCGTCGGAACGCCATATAGATCCAACACAGTTTCATAATAGGGTCCGCCGGGCTCGTTGCTGGGCAACGGCCGAGCCTGTGGAGATATGACGCGGGGGGTGGGGGGGGGGGAGCGACTTTGTTTTGAAGTGTCATCTCTGCCTCCGTTTTCTTCCCGTGCGAGGGAACGCGGTAGCCTTCCGTCCTTGGTTATCTTATGGCCGGTTGGATGAAGACGCGTCGCCCCGAAAACCTTACGTCACTGCGTCTAGCGCCCGGCGGCAACGGTGGTGCAAGGGAGGGATTGAGGAAGGGGCCCGAGCGGGGCTCGCCGGCCTCGCGGCCTGACTCTTGCAGTAGCGTAGAAGCTGCAGCTGGCGTCCCGCGCAACTCGCCCTCGTCATCATCATCACTGCCTTGATTGCTCCTACGCGAACAACGGAGCCCCATAAGGCAATTTTCCGTAGGCGCTCCTCCTCAGGAAGCCGTTCTGATCTCTTCGACAATTTCTCTAATCGTTCGTTCAGTACGTGGTCGTCTCATTCTATGATAGGATCTAGATCGTTGAGGACCTCCCGGACTGTCTCGTCGACTTCCTCACTATCACAAAAACGCTTGGGCCATGATACTTCGACCATAACAGCTGATTGTTCGTGCCCTTCGCAAAATTCCTGCTCGATTTGTTTGAGTGACTCGTCGAAGTTTTCGAAGGTACGTTGTAACGCCTTGTGGACCGATTTATTTTCGTCAAAAATAAAATCTTCCACGGGAGTACTGTCCTCCGTGTCGCTAGGAGCGGCTTCGACAGAAACGGCAGTTTCGTTATGGTCAGCAGGGCCGGGGCCCCCGGCGTCTATGGTCACGGGTGGTGGACACAGCGTCTTATCAGCCAGCTGTGGCGGGCGTTTATGAATACGTCGTTTCGGGGGTAGGAGGGGAGTAGGGAGCATGCTGCGATTTAACCGCTGTATCGGTCGGGCGTCTTCTCCCGAGCTTATCCCCGAAGACTCTACATAGTTGGGTCCCCCGCGTGCTTCATCTGAATCAGCTGTTCGGCCACGCGTACGCTGAGTAATAGGACCCCGAGCGTTGGGATCGGGGTGCCTCAGATTCCTTGGCCCCACGCGACATTCATTCGGGGCGGAATGCAGCCGGGGTCTCCCGGTCTCTATAGGGAGTACTATTATTGGTCTGTCCGAATCGTCCGATTCGCTTGATTCTGATGATAGTGGGTTTATCGGGTTACGGGAAAGAGCGTCCGCATTGATATTTAGCTTTCCTGGTCTGTAGACAAACGCATATTTGTAATTTTGAAGGTTCAGTCTCCAACGTACCAACCTCTTTCCTGTATCACTCATAGAGCCGATCCATTTAAGAGGCTCGTGATCGGAGACGAGTTTAAATCTTCGGCCATATAAATACGGCTGAAAATGCTCCAAAGCTTTTATGACGGCGAGGCATTCCTTCTCCGTTGTACCATGATTTACCTCGGCGGGGAGAAGTATTCGAGAGTAGTCGGCTATTGGGAAGTTGAAGCCGTCGTGCTCTTGACTCAGCAGTGCCCCTACCGCGTGATCCGACGCGGCCGTTGTAAGCAAAAATGATCGGTTGAAGTCAGGGAATTTGAGTATGGGTTCTGTGCAAAGGGCCTTACGCAGGTCTTGGAAACTTCGTCGCTGAGTGCTTCCCCACTCGAACGTCTTACCCTTTTTTAAGAGGTCCGATAACGGCTTGGCACGACTGGAAAAATTCATAGGGAATCTCCGATAATATCCAGCGAGTCCGAGGAACTGTCGGATGTTTTTCGCCCTTTTCGGGGTAGAGAAGCGCATCAGAGCCTCAAGTTTACGGGGGTCGGGCCGTAAACCATCTCGCCCAATTATGTGGCCGAGATAGCACACTTCCCTTCTCAGAAATTCACACTTATCGGGTTCAAGTACGAGATTTGCGTGCCGCAACCGAGCCATTAATCGACGAACTTTTACACCATGTTCCGCTAACGATCGAGCGAATACAACGATATCGTCAAGGTAAACGAACAATTGGACCCCTTGGAGACCTCGAAGTACACTGTCCGTCAATCGCTGAAAGGTCGCGTGTACGTTCTTCAAGCTCTCGGGCATACGAGCGTACTCATAATGGCCGTCCGGTGTTGAGAATACGGTCTTAGCGCTATCGCGCGGATCCATGGGAATTTGCTGAAAACCACTCGCCAGACAGAAGGTTCAAAAATACTGAGCCTCGCCCAACTGGTCCAATATATCGAATATATTTGGTAGTGGATAGGAGTCAGAGATAGTTTTTTCATACAGTTTCCTAAAATCTATCACCATTCGCATCCTCGGCCGGCCTTGAGAGTTAAGGGTTCTTCGGTACAATCCATATCGGAGAATTATACGGGGACTGCGATGGTACGATTACTCCATTCTCGAGTTTTTTTTCGATTTGTGTTTCGACTTCATCTTGATGAATGGAAGGAAATCTGTATTGGCGAGTGTTCACTGGCAAATCATTTTCCGTCGGTATGCGGTGCGCAACGAGGCTCGTACGGAGTAACTTGTCACCAGGCGATTTGAATCTCATAGGGTCTTCTTCCACAATTCGACGGACGGGAGAACGTTCGACGTCGTTCAACTGGTCCAGGCGCAAAGCCTCTAGCACTGCTGCAATGCGATCCGGCGGTGGCAATGATTCGTCGTCCGACGAATCACTGTCCTCGCTTGGACCAGCCTGGTAGTATTCGAAGGGCAAGATTTCCTGCGGCGTGACCTCGATGTCTACGTCATGAGTTAACGTATTGATTGCGAGAACGTGACATATCCCATTCTTTTGAGATACTAGGGCATTACCGATGTATAACCCTGGTTCAGTCTCGATTCGGGGCAAATAACCCTCACAAAGATCCGGGTTAGTGACGGTAACTGCCAAGGGTTTCCGTGTCCTAGCTTTGATGGTGAAGATCTTTGTACTCGTCGCGACGTAAATCGTTCGCGGTGAATCATTCGGTAAAAACGGTCGAGGACGAATAGGATCACTCGTCATTGCCAGAGCGTTATGATGAAATGATAGCTCGGCTTTCTCGCGGCGCATAAAGGGTCTACCGAGCAATTCGTTGCTTTCTGTCAACGTTGATCATCATCCGTTGATCATTAATCGTCAATTTTACCGTTCCTAACGACCACGCCTCTTCGTTCGTTGGACCGACATATTCACGCGATTTCGCGGGGTCATACCTGACGTCATCACGGAGGGCATGAAGTTTGATAAGATTTAAACTCGACTCGGAATCACAATAAAATTTCTGGATTCCATTAACGAGCTCCGGAGCAGACAGTGTAACAACCGGAGATTCTACTTCGTCCACGGTTTCTGACGAGGAATCTTTTATGCCGTTTCTGGCGCTGGATTGGGGATATTTCCCTGTTAACGTCTGTCCTGAAATTTTACTGTACGTTTTTCGTGGGTGGTAAAGGGAGGCTGGCTCGCCGTGTCCGGACGACGAACCAGTTTTGAGTTTATAGGCTCGGGACTCTGGGGTCGCGGGCCACGCTGATCCACGACGGTCGATGATGTTGAGCGTTCACCGCGGGTATATCTTTGGGTGGTGGTGGTCCACGGACGGCAATTGCACCCACCGGTGTAGGCACAGCAGTACCGATGGTTACAGCCACTGCCTTTACGATATTGAGTAGCGGTTCGCTCGTTCCAAGGGCAGCACCCACAACCTGAACCGCGCAAGCAACAATAGCGTCGCTCGCGTCCACCTCGGTCATCGGGTGAGCCTGGTCGATTTGATCTAGCCGGCGAATCGTCTCGATGCTTCAGTATTCCCGAGGGTCTACAATGTTCCGACCTACCAGAACTACTAAATCGGGGTGCTGGCTCGTTTTGCCGCTCCCGTCCCGACTCAGGGCGGGACGCGGGGGAAGTCGAACGCGAATCTTTTGGTTTTTCCTCCGTTTTGGCGATTAACGCGAGGGCGTCGCCGACGGGGGTTGGCGGTCGTTCCCCACACTTTGGCTCTACTGTCCCGGCTAGCGAGTCCGTGAATAGATCCTCTACCATTTCAAGCGCTCCTCGGAGAGATTTTGGTTTCGCGATGTCAAGTAGTTCGTTCAGTCGCGAGGGTAACGCTCGACGGAAAGATTCAAGGGCCAGCGTCGCGATTGGGTCATCGTTCATCGCAGAGGCCTCACACCCTAATTCTTCCTTCCAGGCGGTTCGAGCAACGCTCATTAGCCGGAGAATTCGGAGATATAAACACCGGGGTGTCTCACCTTGCTTTAAACGTAACCCGTAGAGCCTACCCAAACATCAGTTGAAATTCCGACGGTGACTTAATCCGTCCTGCAACGCGGTCGTTAGTTCGCTGACTGATCGAATATTTTGACGCTGGACACAGGTACGCGCCGCACCACGTAATCTACTTAATACCCCGGTCACAAATTCGGGCATTTGATACGGGGGTACGAATGCAGCTGCATTCTGGATGTTTTATAAATAGTCCCCGTGGGGAATTCAGGTGCCATCAAATTCCGGTATTGACACCAACCTGTTTGTCAGGTTGATGCCGCTAAATATGACCGATAGGTCGGCGGGTGTTACGGTTTCGTTGAGCGAGCCGTCAGGTCCCGCACGACTGGATCCCGCGCCGGCCCCGAGTTTGCCATCGCGTGGATCGTCAACCATTTTGATAAATTAATTTTTTTCTTTTTATTTATACGGAGAGAATGGAAAGTTTGACACTCTGTTGACGAATCTACCTTAATAAAATACAAATTTGAAATTTCTAGAACTTAGTGAATATAATTTCCAACCTTGCTATTTTCCAATTACCACTGAGCGGGCACGGTAAGGCGGATTTCCCACCGCCGCCAACAATTCGTCACGTCCAGAAGGGACGACTTAATTTATTTTCGGGTTCCTTTGTCGTTATATAAATCGTTATTATTATTCAAGGATAGCCGCACGTCCTATACGGGCCCCGCAACTCTCCCGTGGAAATGAGAAGGATTGATAGGGGAAAGTAACTCTAACTCGTTATTGCTGGGGTACAAATGGGTTAAAATGTATTTATTCTCCGTTCTTCCTCACTCACACGGCGTTCTATAGGGTCGACCACAGTCGAACCGTAGCGCGGGGACAGGCCCGCCGCGCTTCTCGCTTTCACTCTTCCGCGGGGACAGATCCCCCGCGAGTCTCTCCCGCACGCCGCACATAAATGTCCGCTAATTAGATCGGGGCCTTATAGTGTGCCCCACACCCCGGTCACTGATAGTTATTTTATATAATTGAAATGTTTAAATAATGATCTGAATAGCACTGATGACTCTGTGCGGGTCCGCCGGGTCGTTAGCCTGGACTTTTTACACCGCCGCGAGCTCGGTGCTATTTAGGGCTTACTAATAGAGTCTGACGATTCTACGCGGGTTCGCTGGGTGGTTAGCCGGGACTTAATACACCGCCGCGAACTCTGCTCTATTAGGAGCTTCCTCCGACTCCAGGAGCGAACCCTGGATAAATCGGAACTGTCGATGTTTGTTGCCACCGGACCGACATCGGCTCGGTGGCTATCTCCCGAGTGGGGGGTTTTGTCCACGATCACGGAAACTTGCCCGCTCCCGGAGTCCCACGGACGAACTCTGTGGATCAGGCGATGTCCGATCAGCAGAATTCGACCGGGCACATCCGGTTTCGCTTCGGCGATCTCTACCCGCCACCGCACAGGGACACGAGGCGACGGAGTCGCCGAAAAGCAAAAAAAAATGAAATAAATACGGGACGTGACATCGGCATCGCCGCGACAGCGGCTTACGGGTTTGCACATGTAACTCGTCAATTTCAGCAAAACGTTGATTCTAATCATTCTTTTGTATTGTTATACGAATGCTAGTGATTGTTAGTTAATTTTCATCGTATGTTAGAGCTCCATTTTCATTTAATCGCTGAAAAACTATTCAGTGCTAGAGCGCGCTACATGTCGCGAACGTTGGCAGCATCGCCACGACAGCTGCTTACTGCGTTGTACATTTAACTCGTCAATTTTAGCAAAACGTTGATTCTTATCATTCTATTAGATTGTTAGACGATCGCTGGTGATCGTTAGTTAATTTCCATCGTTTGTTACAGCTCCATTTTTATTTAACCGCTGACAAACTTTTCGGTCCTAGAGCGCGCTGCATGGCGCGGAGGTTGGCAGCATCGCCGCAACAGCTGCTTACCGGTGTGGACATGTAACTCGTCAATTTCCGCAACACGTTGATTCTTATCTTTCTATTAGATTGTTAGACGCTCGCAGTAGTATGGGGGCCACTATGGCGACCCCCACTCCTCATCCCCACTCCTACCCCCACTCCTCGGCAGCCGAGGTGGTGGGGATGGAGTGGGGATGACCGTGCTTATCCCCTCCCCCGCGCCCGAGAGGGTGTGGAGGGGGGGATGGCCGGAGTGGGGGTTTCGCCATAGTGGCCCCTTTTTTTGCTGGGGATGACCGGGCTTATCCCCTCCCCCGCGGCCCAGTGGGGTGCGGAGGGGGGGTGGCCGGAGTGGGGGGTTTCGCCATAGTGGCCCCATTTTTTTTCTGCTTTCTGAAAATTCATTTTTAGTTTGTTTTGCTCACCGTTGCTGCTCCTGGTGACGGTGAACTCCGAGGGACACACACACACACACACACATACACACACACACACACACGCCCACACGAGCACGAGTGTCACGGCTCGTTCTCCCACCCCTCCGGCTCGAACGAGTCGTCGAACCCGTCGTCGGGCCACCCCGCGTCGTAAACAGCGACGGGTTCGGGCCCGTCGTTCAACGCCGCGATGAGTACCGTCGCGACGTCGACCCCGTTGTACATGCGTACACGTGGGAGGGGGGTGCCGCTTTCGGCCACAGCCACGACGACGCCGTTCTCTACGAGGTCCGCGAGCAGTTCCGAGACGACGGGGATGGTTTCAAGATGCGCGATCCCCGAAACCGTGCACTGAACCACGAGGCCCGCAACAAACGCGCAAAAGGGCGCGGGGGTATACAGCGAGTCCGCGTCTACGTACCCGCTGTACCCCTCATCGACGAAAAAAACTTCGCTGTATCCCTCGGAGTCGCATGACACTATGTTCCCGAGGAGTACGTCACAGCCGCTCGCGGGGATTATCACGCATGACGGACCCGGCGCAACATCGTCGAACGGGAGACGTACTCCTGCCCGACGCTGCACGTAAAACGCGTACAGGGCTTCACGCATCCACTCGTGCGTTTCGCCCGTCGCCACTGTGCGTATATATACGGCCAAACCGTCGACGCGGGAAACGCGGCACGCAAACGGCGCCACAGGGAGCTCGAGGCAGTCGGGGTACATTTTTGGCGAACTGGTGTAAAAGAAGACGAGACGCACGCGACGGAGTCTGAAGAGCAACTGAAGCTGCTCGTCGTATGAAGAGCATCTTTTGCAGATTTTGACAGGTCAGCATAATTGCACGCGTGCGAGGTAGCCGATGCATCGTTCTACGATGAGCTTACCCGACGGTGAGCGCGATCGTTCTACGATGAGCTCATCCGATGGCGAGCACGGAGTTTAGATAGCATACATGCAAGCTAGGCAATGAGTTCATCCGCCAGTGAGCTCACCGCAGGAGTTCGCGAATTATGCTGATAACTGTCAAAATCTTTTGGGCAGCAACCCGCAAGGGAGAAACCGTATTCTCGGTCTCCCCTCTTTGTGCAGATATTCGTACCTGCTATAGAGCGCGCACACCAACGGACACGAGCATACGTGTGCCATGGCATCGGGCCGCTTGCAGGCACGCACACACACACACAAGCGCCCGCAAGGGAGAAGTCGTATTCTCGCCCTCTCCTCTTTGTGCGGATATTCGTACTTGCTATACAGCGCGCACACCGACGGACACGAGCATCGGGCCGGTTGCCGGCCCACACACGCACACGCGCCCTCGTAGCAGCCCGCAAGGGAGAAGCTGTATTCTCGGCCTCTCCTCTTTGTGCGGATAGTCGTACCTACTATAGAGCGCGCACACCGACGGGCACGAGCATACGTGTGTCGCGGAATCGGACCTCTTGCTACTACATGCATACGCCCGCGTAGTGGCTCGCAATGGAGAAGCCGTATTCTCGGCCTCTCCTTTTTGTGCGGATATTCGTACCTACTATAGAGCGCGCACCCCGACGGGCATGAGCATACGTGTGTCGTGGCAACGGGCCTCTTGCTACTACATGCATACGCCCGCGTAGTGGCACGCAATGGAGAAGCCGTATTCTCGGCCTCTCCTTTTTGTGCGGATATTCGTACCTGCTATGGAGCGTGCCCACCGACGAGCACGAGCATACGTGTGTGCGGCACCGGACCGCTTGCTACTGCACACACGCCCGCGCGGCACTCACTGACGTTACCCCCATACATCCTTATATCAGCTTATTCAGAATTTCAGCCTACATCCTCGAGAACATCTCAGCTGAGGGATAGCCTGTATATAGCATAGCATACTTATACTCGTTCTATCTTTTTTAAATAGAGAACGCAGGCTCTTAGAGAACGTTGAATTTGAATTCGACTATGATTTTTCTGGATTTGATTTAACACGAATCTTCTCCGGCAATAAACGCTCGATGGAGACGTTGATGAAGATACTTTCAGGAATGTTCGCGCGTCAGCAAAAATGCAGCTACGCGAAATATCGGTTTACACGCTCGGAGAAATAAATCTCGAGATTTTCAAAAAGGCTATTGTCTCCGAATGTGATGCATGCACGTGTGATAACACACACACACACACACACACACACACACACACACACACACACACACACACACACACACACACACACACACACACACACACACACACACACACACACACACACACACACACACACACACACACGCACGCACACACACACACACACACACACACACACACACACACACACACGCACGCACGCACCCACGCACACACGCACACACGCACACACGCACACACGCACACACGCACACGCGCACACGCGCACACGCGCACACGCGCACACGCGCACACACGCACACACGCACACACGCACACACGCACACACGCACACACGCACACACGCACACACGCACACACGCACACACGCACACACGCACACACGCACACACGCACACACGCACACACACACACACACACACACATACATTGTTCGTGACAACGCGAGCATTTGAACAATTAATAAAAGCTGTCAGTAGTTATCTAGACGGCGTTCGATACATTTCTCAGGAGCAGTAATGGATAGCCGTAATATACGTACGTGCATTTTAGATCTTCTTCGCTTGGTCAAAACGTGGAATGCACAACTTCACCGAAGATGTAATAATAACTGGTGCACCGAATTGCGCTATTTACCGGAAAATTCTCTCATAATTCATTTGTAATATGTGTTATGGTGGTCTCCGCTGCGAGCCCATGTGACGGCCTATAACAGAGGTCTGTTTAGAGGCTACAGGGTTCTCCCGTGTGTGTTTGAAGAATTACAACACAGAAATCTCGAGGCTACTCCGTGCACTCGTAATCTCATCAATGAAATAAACGGTAAGTTGTGCTCCGTAGCGTACGAGCATCTTTTTTAAGTGTGATATCGTGGTAATGCAGAAGTACCCGCAGATTATCACCGGCTCTATGAAGCGAGCTCCGATGAAGAAGCTGCACTCGCCGAGGGGGCGCAAGCCGTGGAGGAAGAAACAGCGCGAGTTGATGAAAGCGGGCATGGCGATCATTTAGATCCCGTGATTGAAGGACCATCGCGCAATAATTGCACCGATTCTGAAATGCTTAAGGGTCCTGATCTACGCCCCGCGACCAGCAACGAGGAGGCTGTTCATAGACTTCCTGATTACCTTCAGCTATCCCCCATATCAGATGTTGAAGAAGAAGAAGGGGCACTACAGCAGCCGGTTCTAAGTCCAGTAGATATATTTGCGGATATTTCCGCCGAGCAATCTCGGTTCAGTGACGCTGAGACCCTTGTCCGACCGTCTACATCCAGTATGGGGCACCCGTCCGAAATATTTTCCGGTAGTAACGAGTGTAAGTATTAATAATAATTACCCATTATCATACATTAACAATACGTTTTTATCAGGCATTAATAATTAAACACATGCAGATTTGAATCCTCGTTTCAACGAGAATAACCCCGGGCGTGGCAACGACGACGGCGACAACGACGACGACGACGACGACGCCGACCAGGTTGCAAGTGAGAGAGGCAACATCATGCTGGAGCATTGGGCTCGCGAGATAGTCAACGACACGCAACACCCTGCTGAGGAATACGAGCATAGGGACAATCAGCTATGGATGTGGCCTTTTGGAGGTGACTCGCCACAGCAGCAGGGTGAAAACGATCTACCGCACGATGATGATGATGATGGTGTTGATGACGATTGGCTAAATCGTCTTTTGAGCTCGAGCGACGACTCAGGTAAACGAACCCCTCTTTATTACTCGCATAGGTATATACGTTATCGGTTTTGCAAAGTTAATATTAACTTGAAAGATTTTGTTTGCAAAAATAGAGAGTGAGCTATTATATTTTACAGCAGGTTATGCATCAGTATCTCTGCTGTTTGATGAAGACGCTTTGTAGACGTCCATGGTTAGAAGTAGCAATAACATCAGGTACCTTTTGAGCTTACTTATTGACAGGGTTAAGCAATTTTAAGCATTCGTACTCTTTTTTACAGGCGTACAAGAAGGTTTCGGCCGTAGACGGCATCGTGATGAGTCCTTCGACGATGTACAGCCACCAGGCGCGCGTATTGAGATAATCGCGGAGGCTCGTCGGTACTTCAAGCGTTTTAAACTATGAGGCCGAGAAATCACCGTACGCATTCGTCAACCCCCGCCTGGTGGCCATTTATTACCATGGTTGGAAGGAGCGTTTCGTGACCTTTTGACGTACATCACAGCGTCTTGCGAGGCTGGCGATTACATAGGTATATCGTTTGCCTCGAGCTGTTTCCCGCACGGCCCCGTTTGGCTCTCGTTTCGGCCCGTTAGAGATTGCGCGTCCGATGATATTTGGCAGTTAATAATGAGCGTTGCTCAGAGTGCTGCATCATTGAATATTGACGATGCGTGTATAATCAAAGCCAGCGTTGTCAGGGGTGTTGAGCGCACCGGCAGAAAGCGCTTAACGCATGAGGGGGTAGCAAAAAAATCCATTCTCACGATACGCAATAGCGATATGTGTTTACCAGCGACCGTGCTTACCACGGTCACTGACGGCGGCGCGCGCGTATGCCAAACGGGGTAAATACGCTCAGGTAGTTTACACGCAAACTGGCAACGCATGAGGCAGACTAACGGCTCATTGCAGAAAAATGCTGCTCTTGAATTAACGAATGCAGCGGGAGTTATAGTACCGCCAAACGGCTGCGGGGCCCGTGAGATTGCTCTCTACCAGAATTATCTCGCCCAGCACGGTATTGCCATAGTAGTTTATGAATTTCTGACGTTCGGGCGGGGGGATGCACCTTTGTTCGACGGCTCGCAGCAAGACTCAAATACGTTTGGCAAAATCGAACACACGCTGCACATTTCATATTACGAGCGTTCGCATCATTATCAGCCGATATCAAATTTACGAGGCGCCGTGGGAAGCCGCGACTTTTGCTCCTCGTATAATTCGCAGTACCGCAGATTTGGCCATAGATGTTTAAAAAAAAGTGTCCTCGCTGCATGAGGTCACCACCGTGCGATCCCGAAGTAAATGCAGCTATTCGATGCGAAGCGTGCGCGCGCGATTTTTACGGGCTGCAATGTTTCGAAAATCATTTAATTGTTAAACAGTACAGAAAACGCAAATCAAACAGCGTGTGTGCCTCGCTCAAGCGGTGCCGCGAATGCCTGAAAATTGTCAGACCTCGCGATAAAAGACGAAAACACATTTGCGGCGTGGCCTTTTGTAAAGCATGCAGAGCGGATCGACCCAGTAACCACATGTGCTTTATGAAGCCTATTCGCGGCGGTCAAAGCACGGGGAGAATACTTTTTTTATTCTATGATTTTGATACTCAGCAATGCACACAGGTACCAGGCGATGCGAATACTTTTCTACACGAGCCCAACTTGTGCGTAGTTAAACGAGTTTGCACGTATTGATGCACTCGTGATTCGATGACCGAGCCATGCGAGTATTGCGACTCTCGACAGTATGTATTTCGACAGCAGCCTGTGGGACAATTGGTCGAACTTGCTATGCAGCGCGTCGAGCATTTTTCGCGTACTATCTGTATTGCTCATAATGCCGGTGGCTGTGACGCGCAGTTCATTTTGCGCTATTTAATTGAAGAAAAAAGGTCCAACTGCCGAGTATAATTATGACCGGTACGAAAATCATTTCGATGCGTGTTGACAAACTTGTTTTTCTCGACAGCCTAAACTATTTTCACATGCCTCTCAGTGCGCTTCCTAAAGCCTTCGGTCTCACAGGCGCTATGGTTAAAGGTGTTTTCCCTCATTTGTTTAACAGACCGGAAAATCAAAATTATGAGGGTCCCCTACCAGCCGTAGAGTATTACTCTCCCGACACGATGCGCCCCGCAGAGCGCGAAAAATTCTTAGCCTAGTATCACGAGTCTAAAGGCAGAGACTACGTGTTTGACTTTTCGAAGGAACTCGTAAGCTATTGCACGGACGACGTCACGATCTTGAGACGCGCGTGTATGGCTTTTCATGACATGTTTATAGCCAGCGGCCGGGTTTGTCCGTTTGACGAGAGCACAACAATAGCCTCGGCCTGCTTCAGTTTCTTTCGGAAAAATTTCCTCAAAGACAATACGATCGGTATTATACCGTTGGGCGGCTATAGGTGGGTGCATACCGAATCAAAAAGGCAATTTCATGGCTTGTATGGATGGAGCACACCCTCGAAAGGCGTATTATACACGCCGGCCGTTCGCGCGAATTTAGACTACCTCAAAATTTACTAGTCGACGGCTATTATGAAACAGGGAATACCGCGTACGTATTACAATTTCATGGTTGCTATTGGCATGGTTGCCCTCAATGCTTCTCCCTCAATAGAGACTGTAAACAACGCGGTGATATATCAATGGACGAGCGGTTAGAAAGAACTCTTGCTATAGCTAATAGAATTCGCTCGCGAGGTTATCAGTTAACGGAAATCTGGGAATGCGAGTGGGACAGGCTTTTGGAAACGAGTGCCGAAATTCGCGGGTTCATACGGGATCATCCGTTGACGGCTGCGGAACCCTTAAACCCTCGTGACGCTTTCTTCGGTGGTCGCACGGAGAATATGGTGACGCTCTACGATGTTAAAGAGACGGAGCGCATACGCTACGTAGACGTTTGCTCTCTGTACCGGTATATTTGCAAATTTGGTAAATACCCTATCGGACATCCGAAAGTATATATTGGCGGTGAATGCTTAGAGCTGACAGGACCCACTAGCGATCTAGCGCGTGTCGAAGGCCTGGTGAAATGTACCGTTCTACCACCACGCGATTTCTACCACCCTGTTTTGCCTGTGCGTATGCATCAGCGACTGTTGTTCTCTCTGTGCCGCACATGCAGCGAGATGATGAACGAGGAAGAGTGCATGCATGACGATCCGGACGAGCGTGTGTTCGAGGGTACCTGGGTTGCCGATGAATTGCGAAAAGCCGTCTCATGCGGTTACACGATACTCCACATTGCCGAAATCTGGCAATACGAAGTAACGCAATTCAGTCGTGACACGCAATCGGGAGGCTTATTCGTCGAGTGCATTAACACCTTTTTGAAGATCAAGCAGGAGGCGAGCGGCTGGCCTGAGAACTGTTTGGGCGATGAATCAGCCCAGGAGCGTTATATCGCTAGCTTTGAACAATCGGAGGGGGTTCGTTTGAATCGTCAGTCGATAACCAAAAACCCCGGCCTACGCTCAGTCGCCAAACTATATCTGAATTCGTTCTGGGGAACATTCGGGCAACGCGAAAACCTGCCGCAAACAGTCGTAGTATCAACACGCAAAAAACTTATGGAGTTATTAACTAATCCAGAATAAGATATTACAGGTATGCTGCCGGTGAACAATGAAATTCTTTACGTCAATTATATTAAAACCGGTGAGGCTGTGGTACCCTCAAGTATAGCTAACGCCGTAATAGCTGCATACGCCACATCACAAGCGCGTTTAAAACTGTATGGTTACCTGGAATGTCTGGGAAGACGTGCGTTGTACTGCGATACCGACTCCGTAATTTATGTAACGAGAGAGCAATCTGAAGCCTACGAGCCCCCGATAGGCCAGTTGCTTGGCGATTTAACTAACGAGCTAACCACCTAGAGCGAGGGCAGTTACATAAGAAGTTTCATTTCCGGCGGCCCTAAATTTTATGCATTCGTCGTGCGTGCGCCTGACGGGACAGAGAGCGAGGTTTGCAAAGTTAAGGGTATCACGCTTAATTTTGCAAACAATGCGTTAATAAACCATGAGTCCGTACGATCCTTCATCGTGGGCGAGCGAGAGGATCCTATTGTACTAAGATACGACGCCATTAGACGTACAGAACTTCACCATGTTGTCACGCGAGGTGAGACAAAAACGTGCAAGCCGTCGAGCATTAAGCGAAGACGTGACGGCCGGTATGGATCGCTTCCCTACGGTTATCGCTATTTGTAAAATATACTGGAAATATATTTTTTACGTAAAAACCCGAAAATCTTATTTAATATTGCACTGAGCCTAAATTTCCTCATTTACCGCTATGGACACGAGGTGGCAACATCCCTGGACTTCTATGATCTGCGGGCCGACAGGCTGCGGTAAAACGTATTTTGTTAAAAAATTTCTGAAATGTATCACGCGTATGAACAGCGAACGTTTCGAGAGAATAATATTTTATTATTCCGAGTGGCTAGGGCGTGAAGCATCGAGCAATGCCGTTGTCGATCTATTCACCAAAGGCAGTCATCATAAGAATTTGAGCGTTATTTTTATAACGCAAAATTTGTTTCATCAGGGCCAAGGCCAGCGGGACATCTCTTTGAATGCTAATTATATCGTTATCTTCAAAAACCCTCGCGATCGTGCTCAAATACAGCACTTGGCGCGCCAAATATGTCCCGAAAATCCACGATTTCTACAGGAGGCTTATTACGACGCACCATCTAAACCGCACGGTTATTTGTTACTAGATCTGAAGCAATCAACACCCGATAATTGCCGATACCGCACATGTATTTTCCCTGATGATACACGCCATTTCGTTTACGTACCGCGAAAGAAATTAAAAAGCGGTGACACATATGGAGAATTGCCAGTTCTACGCCTGTGATGGCACGCAGCGGATCGTCTCTTTGCAAGAAGAGCGTTGCGATATTGAACGCTCTTCAATATCTCACCAAAGAACAGCGTGAGGCTATTTTGCGGAAAGCGGATTCTCGTATAATACGCTGCATTTGCGAGTGCGCTTTAAATGTTCTTCGCGGTAATATTCCTCTCAAAGCCAACCAGCGGAAAAAATTGCGCCGCCACGTGCCTCTTCTCAGGCGCTTAACGGCAAATAGAGGCTGCTGGAAAAGTAAGAAGAAATTTGTTATTCAAAGCGGTGGATTTTTATCCCTGCTGCTTGCACCAATCCTCGGTACCATATTGTCAAATCTAATTGCCAAATAATGGAGTATGCCAGGAAAATGGTTCTGGTGTCCGAGGAGCGTCTATTACAACTAGATTCCCAAAAACGCAGCGTCAGCGATAGTGAAGCACGACCGATGAGCCAAGCGGAGAAAACAATTACGGCGACTCTGAATCGCCTTGATATGGAGATGAGCGAAATTTTGAAATCTAACGCGTATGGCGCCGAGCGAGAAAAATGGCTAGCGTATTTGCGCGTATTACAGCGTTATCTACATTTCGTCGATGGCGAACGAGCACAGCTGTATCATGATCTTGTGAAGGAGCAAAAAAATGACACACACCCCACGGAAAGATCAGCATCAGTTGCAGCAGAAACACGAATGAACGATTCCATCATCGTTGAGAGTGTACCTGCGAAATTCCGCAGTAAAGCGAAACTCTTATTGCGACGCCTACATGATGCGCCGTCCTCAGATTTTTCTTGGGATGCAGCCGGCGTGGTTTCTGTCGTTGGCGAAACAATCAAGCATTCAAATATTTTTGATCTTGTGAATGACGCAATGCGTGCGAGAAATATGGCCAAACCGACGGGCCGTAGAGTCTTTGCAAATTTTTTAAGGGCTATACACGCACCTCGTGAATTTGTGGGAAATGACGAACTATGGCTGGAAACGCAAGCCAATTCAACATTACGCTCGCCCCACGGTAACAGCACCACCGACGCTGATGACGACGGTGACGACGAGGACATTAGCGATATCAGTCATTCCGAGTTCTACAGCGGTAGCGAGAGCAACAAATTAGCCGCGCAGAGTGGGAGGGGCAAGAGAAGGTAACTCACCTGGGCCTCTCTCAAACTGTCAGTATGGAAACACTTGAAAAAATTTACTGTGATCCTTCATAGAGGCGTCTTTTTCCGGTGCTACTAAACTGTTACGCGTAGGTCGTATAAAGAAAATTTCCCCAGAAAAACCGATATAGTGGCTCGAAGCACAGGATGCTTTCACACGGCATAGAGCGATACGCCGGCGATTTCCCCGGCGCATCTACAATGTGCAGAACATTGACGATGTTTGGGAGGCTGATCTTGTAGACCTTCGTTCACTCAAAAGTTATAACGCTGGCTATACCTATCTTCTTGTGATCATAGATGTGCTCAGTAAGTACGCGTGGGTTCAACCCTTGTACGACAAGACTGCTTTAACAGTGGCTAACGCTCTGGCTCGTATCCTCTCGCTAAAAAGCACAAACGGCCGATCTCCCGTTTGCCTACAATCGGACAAGGGTCGGGAATTTACAGGGTCAGTTTTTCAGACTTTCTTACAAATGCATAATATTCAGTTTTGGGCGAGCCACAACCCTGACGTAAAAGCAGCTGTTGTAGAGCGCTTCAATCGAACGTTGAAAGAAAGAATGTGGCGATACGTCACGTATTCGCGCCAGAAACGTTATATCGACGTTTTGCAGAATATAGTCTCCGCATACAATCGTACGATACATAGTGGCATTAGAATGACGCCCGCATCTGTGACGTTGCTTACATCTGCCAAAGCGCGCGATAATCTAATACGGCGATATAAACAACAGCATCCTGTACAGCGGTCACCTCCTAAATATAAGCTGGGCGACATTGTCCGCATCAGTAGCGCGAAGGCTGCCTTTGCTAAAGGATACGAGAGCGGCTGGAGCAGTGAGCTGTTTAAGATACATCGTATATCCGTGAGCAGCCGACCTATCGTGTACGTTCTGCATGATCTCAACGACGAGGAGATTGACGGCATTTTTTACGAACCCGAGTTATCTAGAGTCCAAAGGTGGGGAAAGAAAAAGTAGGCGCTATGAGCGACACCGAGTTTTTTGTAGTCTTACCTAGCAATAGCAGCATGAAGTACTACCCTAATAACAGGACGACGCAATATACCACACACTGGCCACAAAGTGTAAATTTACGCGGTAAATGGGGCGTTTCCTTAGCCGAAATACACATACCGATGACTGTTCTACACGTGCCGACTGAAGGTGAAACAAACTTTATCAGCTTAGTGACGAACGCAGTGATCCCGGGCGTTGAGGCCAATGTCGATTTTAGAAACGAGCGTGCTTGCGTACCATCTGAGGTATACCGTAGCGTCTCCACGCTACTCGAAGCAATTAACCAAATTCAAAGTATCGCAGGACATTTGAAATTTCAGCATACTCTTAACGGCCATGTCTCGGTAGAGCGTGTCTGCACCGAGTGCAAAAATCTAGAACACGCTTTCCACTGTTCCCCCATAATTAACAAAATTTTAGGCTTCACTCATAGTACGGGTCTTGTGGTAGCGAATCAGTATATTGCGCCGCAGCCGGCTAGTCTCATGAACGGTATACCCAATATGCTATTTGTTTATACGGATATTTGCGAGTCCTACATGACCGGCGATGTACACGCGCCGTTATTACGTGTCGTTCCCTTTGACATTGATAATAATTATAATTACGGCTCTGTGAAAATCAAAAGTTTTTCGCCACCGCGGTACATACCTCTTCTACGTACCAGCTTTCAATCGATAGATATCGATATAAGAGATGAATTAGGGCATTGGATGCCATTCGAGGGTAGAACGCTAACCGTGACACTCCAGTTGAAACGCCTAGCTTAGCTGCGGTAGAGAAAGAGAGAGAGCAACATGAATTACTACGATGCGTACTTTGACGCACAAGTGGGCGCAGGTAGAACAGGGTACGGGGGAATTAGCCAAGTATACATAGGGTCGCCGAATCAGAGGGGTCACGGTATCGGTAGTTTCCTTGGCGTCCTTTTCCGGCGCATTTTACCTCTCTTAAAACAAGGGGCGCGAGTTGTCGGCAAAGAGGCTATACGGTAAGGCCTTAAGGCTTTGCAGTGTGACAGCCCAAAAAATCGCTGTTTTTCGCGATTTTTTTTTTTAAAGCAAAAATAATCTAATCGGTCTGGTTTTTTTTTGTATATTAATTGGGTATTGAAGAATACAAAACAATTTTTTAAAGATCGATTTATTAATTAATTAATATCTATAAAAATGATGAAACAATTGTTGCAGAAAATGCACTTGGATGTGGTGTCGACGTTGGGGGTCACAATTTTGATCTGAAACAAAAAACACAAAAAGATTATTGATCGGTATATAATTGGCTTTCGTGCTATGGAGGCTTTTTTTTTTTTTTTTTTTGCAAAAATGCCGCCGGTTTGAACAAAAAGTATCGATTTTAGCATTTTTTTTTGGCAGTTGTTTTTACAAAAAAATAGGATGATGTCAAAAAAAAAAAAAGCTTCCATAGCACGATAAACGATGACGTTGAGAATATTATGTAAAAAATTCAACTCAATAGCTTTAAAACTCTGCCCTCCAAGTTGGACACCGTTTTGAAAAATGCTGTTTCGAGAAAAACGCGTTCATAGTTTCAAGTGAGGAAATTTTAGGTAAATCGTTTACTTACGGTCAATCAGCGATGCCAGGTCCATACAATATCCCTTCTGCTTCTTCGAAAAGATCGTGCTCAATGGATTGTTCAGTCCGACGAGCTGTCCTCGCCTCTTTGCTATCCAGGAACGCCCGGCGGTTTGCTTGGGTGATGCGCGCATTCTTGTACTTAGCGGCGAAATCTGCGGCGCTCTGCCCTATCGTGCATCCCATCGTCTCCAAAATTTTTAAAATTGGGTCGTAACCTTCATTGAAGGTGCACACAGCACACTGCGGAGCGATTTCTACTATCTGCTTGCCGCAGAATACGTGCTTTGGGGCTAGTTGCCACACACAGTGATTGAAGCTCTCGTTATTGTTTTGAGTGTTCGCGCCCGTACATCGTTCTAAGAGATCCTCCGTTGTTAGATCATCGTAAATCGGCTTTAAAACTTGTTGTACGTCTTCGCCGAGTGCTGGTGGATGGGTGTACTCCTCTCCTGTGGCCTCGGCCTTGCGCCATTCGCACCACGAATCTTCTCCCGGAGGGCAATACTCATGCTGAGGATATTCATCAGTTGAGCTTTTGTGATGAAATGTAGCCCATATGGCTTTCCTCATATTTTCCACGGAATTGGAATTTCGACGAACTGCCAAGCCATAATATTCGGAGAGATTTGTCAATAATTTTAACGTCAATTGCGCTCTTTTCGGTTCAACAGCAGTTTTTTTTATTTGATTTTTTTTAGTTTTCGGAGAACTCGAACGAGATCCTTTTTTTTCGGTTCACTCTCAATTGCTTTGTCTTCGATTTGCTTTTTGGCCTTTTTTAGTTGGACTAACCTTTTTCTTGCTTCGTTTCCCCTTTCATATACTCGCTTTTTCACGTGCAAAACGCATTCCTTTTTTTTACCGTCAAATCGTCACCGTACGGCTTGGCTTCTAATAACATCTTGAATGTTTTTGTATCGCCGTCTCCTATATAGAAACCGTATTTCGCGTTGTGCAATTCTTCTGATCTCTTGAATATTTCGATTATACCGTCGACTTCCATTTTTCCCGCGCTGCCTTCGTGATTGACGTTGCATTCGGATTCACGTCTCAAACCACGCCTCGTACTCGGGTGTTCCCTTTTGTCCTTTCCAGAATGCACAAGCCTTGCAGAAGCTTGATTTGACAGCAACATCCAAAACTTTGTTGGTATATTTTCCAATCACGGACACGATACCCATGCGCGACGTGAAACCGCGTTTCGACCACGATCCATCACCGGACACCGTCAGAATATCGCCCCGATTTTCTGCTTCCAAAGTTTTTTCCTTCTCTTCGGTACCTGCTTTTTTCACGACGGCCTCGTATATTGATTTCGCTGCAATCTGCAGGATTTTCACGATTCCATAATAGGTGTTATTATTGAAGTTTGCAGTTAAATCCATCAAGGCGATAAAATTTCTAATGCCATTTATGCCGATGCCGACCAATCGCATGACAAAGCAGAAACGACGATTGATTTCATAAGCATTTTTTATCAAAGGACAAGAATCTATCTCGGCCGGATCTGGACACGAACACTGAACACAAATTTTAAAGCCCAATCCGCGAATCGATTTTTTAAAAAACTTCACGTCGCTATTACACTTTTTGCACTTCAACAGTTCCTGAAGAGCGCCGAAAACCAAAAAGAACTCCAAAATCACATAGCTAAACGTTTGATCGATTCTGACTTCAAACTCTGGACTCTTTTTCAAGATTTTTGCTGCCGAAGTGCTCGCAAACGTTAGATCCGTTTCGATATCGTGTCGATTTGTTCCCTTGAAACCCGCGGATCTTTTTCGTTCATTTCGCGGATGTCCGCTTCTCGAGCCTTTTCTATCCTGCCACGCACATTTCTCTTTCGTAGATCTATCCATTTTGAATGTCGAAACCGAACTGAAAGACGAACCGGACTCACGTTGGAAGGTACACGAGCAGGTAGGAACGAGACAATAGAAATAACGGTCGCACGGGCAGACGGCCGACGCGGCAGCTGTAGCGCTCCGTTGCCTTCTTCCAAGAAATGCTGTACAGTAACCGAAATAATCTAAATTTCGGCATGAAAATTTCAGGGAATATTCGGAAGAGTGTATACTATTCGATAAAGCAAAAAAAAATCGATTTTTTGAAAATTTCACACTGGGAAGCTCCCTTAATGTGGCGAGCGATATAATGGATGCAGGAATTCAGCCTAGGGAAGCCTTCAAATCGCGTTTGCGCTAATCGGGTGTGAGTTTGAAGCGAAAAGCTGAGGAAAAACTCAATAGTCTTATGCAGGGCTCAGGATTCAAGGCCTCGAAAATTCACAAGCTTGCGCATTCGCTCAGTAACTACAGCGCGCGTAGGATCGGCCTAAAAAAGAAAACAGCCGCGTTGAAGAAAAAACGTACAAATGGTGTTAAAAAAAAGAAGAGAACAGCTAGAAACAGAACGCCGAAGAAGAAGAAGATGCCGCGAGCTAGGACAGTGTCAGATATCTTCTCGTGAAAATAGCGTTCTTGCATGCCTATTCGTGTGAGTGTTTGAAGTCTGAGCTGGAACTATTCTCACTACCGCCGACTCAAACAACCATCGAGGGAACGCAATGGGTGCACTATAAACCGATCTCATCTCTGACGGATGATTCACCAATAGAATTTGTGGTACCTGGCCAAGGTGACGAATACATCGATCTTGCTCATACCATGCTAAGCATACCACGTGTCCAAATACGCTCGAGTGCAGTGAAACCCGACCCTACCATTAGAGTGGGGCCCGTCAATAATTTACTTCATTCGCTGTTCAATCAAGTCGATGTATTTCTCAATCAGAAGCTCGTATCTCCATCCAATAATGCTTATGCATACAGAGCCTACATTGAAAACTTATTAAATTATGGGCAGGGTGCGAAAAGCTCTCATCTTTCAAGTTGCCTGTGGTAACGTGATACGGCCGGTAAAATGGACGATGTAGCAGAAGCTAATGCAGGCCTTGCTAATCGTCGAATGGTCCTCAATGGGCGCAATGAGATCGATCTCCTCGGCCACCTCCATTGCGATATTTTCAATCAAGAGCGATTTCTTATAAACGGCGTGGAGATGCGATTACGCCTTGTACGTATCAGCGACGCATTCTGCCTTATGACTTCCTCGAAAAATTGCAGCATGCATATTATCGAGGCATCGCTTCTCGTACGCCGCGCTAAAATTGCCCCTGGTATACTTTTAGCTCACGCGCGAGCATTATCAAAATCGACAGTAAAATATCCTTTGACACGTGTTGAGGTTAAGTCTATATCGATGCATGCAGGAGTGCACGGCGATACTTTGGACAATGTCATACTGGGCCAACTGCCGAAGCGCATTATTATAGGGTTTGTCGATAATAAAGCATTCAACGGTAACTGCGCGTTGAATCAGTTTAACTTTCAGGATTATAAAATTAATTATCTCGCGTTATATGCTGACGGTGTGCAGATACCGTCGAAAGCACTCCAGCCTAACTTTGACGACACGCATCTATATGTGGATACATATCATTCTCAGGGACTGGCATTCACTTTCTCAATCAGGGCAATTCAAATACTCGCACAGCGTATCCCTGGGGCTATTGTCTTTTTGCGTTTGATCTAACGCCCGATCTTTCGGCGAACAGTAACAGTCATTGGAATTTGGTGAAACACGGTAGCGTGAGGCTCGAAGTACGCTTCGGCGAGGCAATAACATCAACGGTAAATTCCGTCGTGTATGCGGAATATGATAACGTGGTGGAGGTTGATGCTTCCCGGCAAGTTATTGTAGATTTCAGCGGTTGAGCTCTCCAGTTCGCGCAGAGCACTCACAGCAGAACCATCATGAGTATCGCGATAGACATACAACGCTTGACGGATAAGCACTACAACTTTATACCGAAAGAAGTGGCGGTTGCGTCAATCGATTCATCGTGGCACGATCATTGAATCGTCGCTCCACCTCACACATACAGACAATTACCGTCGGGTGTGAAAATAACGAACGAACGGGTGACGCGGGAGCATCACGGTATAAAATGGTTCGAGGGTCATATACCATTACGCTGTATTGAGAGAATTTTGAGGGCAATCGCTACCGATTCTACGCGGATATTTGTACGAGGTGTCGCCAAATCGTCCTATTTAGCGCAACTCACCGGCTACTATATTATAAATTTGGAGGAGGATGAGGATAATATCTCATTTCAGCATCTTCCGGGGGCCGGTACACATTGCTCATATCACGCCGCGATACGGCAAAATCAATCGTATAAGTGTGGCCTGGATAATGTGATGAGGATTATAACGCTGCTCTGTCAGAATGAACGTCGCGAGTCGCTATGGGAATATAGGACAACAACAGCGTTATCGGTTGGTTTGCCCTGTGGCGAGCCCTGCTATGAACAGCCTTCAAATCCTCGACTCTCTACGTGATATAAAAAATCACGCTGTTGGTGTATACCCCGCAGATCGCTTACCAAAAGTTTGGACAAAACCAACGGCTATTGTCGCGAATACTGATGGATATAAACAGCCCGGTACCCACTGGATCGCCATGTACATCGATCGAGAGGGACGCGGATGGTACTTCGATAGCTACGGACTACCACCAATCATCCCGCAGCATCTCCGTCGACTCCGAGGAAACTGTAAACTCTTCCGATACAGTACTGATCAGCTTCAAGCTGCGGATTCGCAGTGCTGCGGACAGTATTGCATTGTGTTTCTTCATTATATGTGTACTGGCTTCGGTATGCATAAATTTAGAAGCGTATTTTCAAATGATCTATCACGCAACGATAAAATAGCTGGCGACTACTAGAAGACATTTAGCCATAAGCAGAATAAAGCTAGGCGTAAAATGTTCAATAAGGGTCTGCCCGTAGGAGGCAGCAATTCCTTCAATCGTAAAAGTTTACATTGTGTACAGGGCTGCTGCTCCCGTAATCGCTAACCGTTCAATAAAATGATGACACTTGGAATATTTCTCTGTGTCTCGAACTTTATTCAGCGGCGCATAGCAACGACATCGTCAGCAATTTTGCTAGAGACTCCGTCTGGCGCTCTTCGACATCAGCCATTTTGTTTTGTGCGACTCTTGGCGAAACACGGTGGGGGAAGCTGCGGGTATGGCGGGAGGGTGTAGCAGAGGTACAAGGGATCAGTCGTTCCGCATTGTTAATTGTTCTCGGGCGGCAACAGCAGATGCATATGCAGAGGTAGCGGTGCGAGTTAAAAGTTCGCCTTGAAGCATTCTTGCAAAACTTAGCTGCTCTTCAAATACTCATTCAGAGAAGGACAGCGTTACAAATTTTAACCCGTGAAATTCAGAAGCTCAATATCAGCGATGGACTTCTCCCAAATCAACAAGATCGGAAAGTTGTCGGGCTTCCTGCCGACGAAAAAACTGTCGGAACTTTCGCTAAAAACCGACTACAAGATTTCTGATGTACGGCCAGCCAAAACACGCTTCGGGCCCAGAATCATCATTGAAGTGGACAGGGAGTTCGCGTGCTTTCTACTATCCAGATTCACCAAAGTTCTGGAAAACGAAACGCTGTTCCGGCAGATGGTAACGGCTGCGCACGAGAATAATCTTCTCATGGAGTTCTTCGGGGACGATTTCAACACTCTGGAATTCAAGCCAGCCGCCGAATAGGGCAGCGTCTGCAGTTCCCGCGAAAGACAACGACATCTCACTCGCGTGCTTCAGTCGACCCAGAGCAGCCATGGCAAACGAGGCTTCCGATAATCGCTGCTATAAACCGTGCCCGCTGCTACTACAAATATCCCATAATCTCAACAACTGCTTGACAAAAAGTGTGCGGTTGGGAATTGAAGTTATCAGTGCCAATCAATTACATCCTGTCATGCGTTTCACATGCGACAGCAACGGTTGGACAACGCTAAATACTCCGTCGTGGCTGGATTTTCGCGAACGTCTCTCTACAATCACAGCGTATCTCAATGGCGAGGGAAACACTCCTACGGTCCACACCGTGGTTTCCTGCGATAGTTACAATTTAGAATACGGTGAACATCTCAACCGGCCCACCGTAACTATCCAAAACTGCTACGACTACGGAGCAAACGCTATACACCGTGCGGCGCCATTCTTCACCTTCATAAAAGATGACTTAGTCGTGCTGCAGCAACAGGAGGAACGCATAAACGGCTACATGGCATGGCTTCATCGCTCCACCGAAGACGTGACAAAGTGTAAAAATGCACTTGTCAGCGTAATCGCAGCCAAATTATTCAGCATGACAGCGCGTCGCTTACGGCGACGGGTTCGTAAAAGAAAGACGAAAATTCAGGAAAGTGTTCAACGCACCCTATCCTGTATACCCGGCGAACTCTCCGCACGCACCAGAACAAGCGTCACCGATAATCTCATAAACCATCAGTTGAAACGGTTAATTAACAGCGATATCATGTACATATCATAAAAATGTATACTTTGTGAACATATTTTAATAAAGCAACAAAAAGGGGCCACTCTGGCGAAACCCCCACTCCGGCCACCCCACCCCTCCACACCCCTCAGGGGCGCGGGGGAGGGGATAAGCACGGTCTTCCCCACTCCATCCCCACCACCTCGGCTGCCGAGGAGTGGGGGTAGGAGCGGGGATGAGGAGTGTGGTTCGCCATAGTGGCCCCCATACTACTGCTCGCTAATGAATGGTAGGTAATTTAAATCGTTTCTCACAGCTCCATTTTTATTTAATCGCTGAAAAACTTTTCGGCCCTAGAGCGCGCTGCATGGCGCGGAGGTTGGCAGCATCGCCGCGACAGCTGCTTACAGGTGTGCACATGTAACTCGTCAATTTCTTCAAAACGTTGATTCTTATCATGCTATTTGATTGCTAGACGATCTCTAGTGATTGTTAGTTAATTTTCATCGTTTGTTAGAGCTCCCTTTTTACTTAATCGCTGTAAAACTTTCGTCGCTAGAGCGCGCCGCATGTCGCGAAGTGTGACAGGATCGCCGCAACAGCCGCATACGGCGATACACATGTAACTCGTCAATTTCAGCAAAACGTTGATTGTTGTCGATCTATTACATTGTTAGACGAATGCTAATGATTGTTAGTTAATTTTCATCGTTTGTTAGAACTCCATTTTTATGTAATCGCTGAAAAACCTTTCGGCGCGAGAGCGCGCTGCATGTCGCGAAGGTTGGCAGAATCGCCGCGTCAGCTGCCTACGGCTTTGCACATATAACTCGTCAATTTCAGCATAACTTTGATTCTTGATATTCTATTAGATTATTAGATGAATGCTAGTTATTGTTAGTTATTTTTCATCGTTTGTTAGAGCTCCATTTCTATTTAATCGCTGAAAAACTTTTCGGCGCCAGAACGAGCTGCATGGCGCGGAGGTTGGTAGCATCGCCGCGACAGCTGCTTCCGAGTGTGGACATGTAACTCGTCAATTTGCGCAAAACGCTGATTCTTATCATTCCATTAGATTGTTAGACGATCGCTAGTGATTGGTAGTTATTTTTAATCGTTTCTAACAGCTCTATTTTCATTAATGCGCTGAAAAACTTTTCAGCGCTAAAGCGCGTTGCAGTCGCGGAGGTCGGCAGCATAGCCGCGACAGCTGCTTACGGGTGTGCACATGTAACTCTTCATTTTCCTCAAAACGTTGATTGTTATCATTCTATTAGATTGTTAGACGATCGCTATTGATTGTCAGTTAATTTTCATCGTTTGTTAGAGCTCGATTTTTACTTAACAGCTGAAAAACTTTTCGGCGCTAGAGCGCGCTGCATGTCGCGCAGGTTGGCAGCATCGCCGCAACAGCCGCTTACGGCTTTACACATGTAACTCGTCAATTTCAGCAGAACGTTGACTCTTGTCATTCTATTAAATTGTTCGGCGATCGCTAGTAATGGTTAGTTATTTTTTATCGTTTGATAGAGCTCCCTTTTTATTTAATCGCTCGATAATTTTTCGGCGCGGGAGCGCGCTGGATGTCGCGGAGGTTGGCAGCATCGCCGCGACAGCTGCGTACGGGTTTGCACATGTAACTCGTCAATTTCAGCAAAACGTTGTTTCTTGTCATTCTAATAGATTCTTAGACGAATTCTAGTGATTGTTAGTTAGTTTTCATCGGTTGTTAAAGCTCCTTTTATGTTTAAGCGCTGAAAAAATTTTCGACGCTAGAGCGCGCTGCATGTCGCGAAGGTTGGCAGCATCGCCGCGTCAGCTGCTTTCGGCTTTGCACATGTAACTCGTCAATTTCAGCAAAAGGTTGATTAGAGCCGAAACGTTTTTCAGCGATTAAATAAAAATGGAGCTCTAACAAACGATGAAAATTGAATAACAATCACTAGCATTCGTCTAACAATCTAATAGAATGACAAGAATCAGCGTTTTGCGCAAATTGACGAGTTACATGTCCACACCCGTAACCAGCTGTCGCGGCGATGCTGCCAACCTCCGCGCCATGTAGCGCGCTCTAGGGCCGAAGTGTTTTTTAGCGATTAAATAAAAATGGAGCTCTAACAAACGATGGAAATTCACTAACAATCACTAGCATTCGTCTAACAATCTGATACAATGATAAGAATCAATGTTTTGCTGAAACTGGCGAGTTACATGAGCAAAGCCGTAACGGCTGTCGCGGCGATGCTGCCGACCTTCGCGACATGCAGCTCGTTCTAGCGCCGAAAAGTTTTTCAGCGATTAAATACAACTAGAGATCTAACAAACGATGAAATTTAACTAACAATCACTAGCATTCGTCTAACAATCTCATAGAATGACAAGAATCAACTTCTAGCTGAAATTGACGAGTTACATGTGCAAAGCCGTACGCAGCTGACGCGGCGATGCTGCCACCCTTCGCGACTTATTATCTAGCGATTAAATAAAATTGGAGCTCTAACATACGATGCAAATTAACTAACAATCACTAGCATTCGTCTAACAATCTAATAGAATGATATGAATTGACGTTTTGCTGAAATTGACGGGGTACATGTGCAAACCCGTAACCAGCTGTCGCGGCGATGCTGCCTACCTCCGCGATATGCAGCGCGCTCCAACGCCGAAAAGTTTTTCAGCGATTAAATAAAAATGGAGCTCTATCAACCGATGAAAGTTAAGTAACAATCACTAGCATTCGTCTAAGAATCTAATAGAATGACAAGAGACAACGTTTTGCTGAAATTTACGAGTTACATGTGCAAACCCGTATGCAGCTGTCGCGGCGATGCTGCCAACCTCCGCGACAAGCAGCGCGCTCCAGGGCCGACAAGTTTATCAGCGATAAAATAAAAATGGAGCTCCAACAAAACATGAAAATTATCATACAATCACTAGCATTCGTCTAACAATCTAATACAACGAGAAGCATCAACGTTTTGCCAAAATTGACAAGTTACATGTGCAAACCCGTAAGCAGCTGTCGCGGCGATGCTGCCACCCCTCGCGACATGCAGCGCGCTCTAGCGCCGAAAAGTTGTTCAGCGATTAAACAAAAATGGAGCTCTAACAAACGATGAAAATTAACTAACAATCACTAGCATTCGTCTATCAATCTAATAGAAGTATATGAATCGACGTTTTGCTGAAATTGACGGGTTACATGTGCAAACCCGTCAGCAGCTGTCGCGGCGATGCCGCCTACCTCCGCGACATGCAGCGCGCTCTAGCGCCGAAAAGTTTTTCAACTATTAAATAAAAATGGAACTCTCACATACGTTGACATTTAGCTACCAATCACTACCGATCGCCTAATGATCTAATAGATTGACAAGAATCAACGTTTTGCGGAAATTCACGAGTTACATGTGCAAACCCGTAAGTAGCTGACGCGGCGATGCTGCCAACCTCCGCGTCATGCAGCGCGCTCTAGAGCCGAAAAGTTTTTCAGCGATTAAATAAAAATGCAGCTCTAACAAACGATGAACATTAACTAACAATCACTAGCATTCGTCTACCAATGTAATAGAATGACAAGAATCAACGTTTTGCTGAAATTGACGAGTTACATGTGCAAAGCCGTAAGCAGCTGTCGCGGCGATGCTGCCAACCTTCGTGACATGCAGCGCGCTCTACCGCCGAAATGTTTTTCAGCGATTAAATAAAAATGGACTTCTAACAAACGATGAAAATTAACTAACAATCACTGGTATTCGTCTAACAATCTAATAGAATGACAACAATCAACGTTCTGCTAAAATTTACAAGCTACATGTGCAAAGCCATAAGCAGCTGTCGCCGCGATGCTGCCAACCTTCGCGTCATGCACCGCGCTTCAGCGCCGAAAAGTTTTTCAGCGATGAAATGAAAATAGAGCTCTAACAAACGCTGAAAATTAACTAGCAATCACTAGCATTCGTCTAACAATGTAGTAGAATCATAAAAATCAACGTTTTGCTGAAATTGACGAGTTACATATGTAAACCCGGAAGCAGCTTTCGCGGCGACGCTGCCAACCTCCGCGACATGCAGCGCGCTCTAGGGCCGAAAAGGTTTTCAGCGATTAAATAAAAATGGAGCTCTAACAAGCGATAAAATTAACTAACAATCACTGGCATTCGTCTAACAATCTAATAGAATGATAAGAATCGACGTTTTGCTGAAATTGACGAGTTACATGTGCCAACCCGTAAGCAGCCGTCGCGGCGATGCTGCCAACCTTCGCGACATGCAGCACGCTCTAGCCCCGAAAAGTTTTTGAGCTATCAAGACGGAATCTCACCTCTTTACGGTCAGCATGGTAGAACAATTATAGATACCCAAAAATCTCTGAAACGGCTCTTCAGATCCCGTCGAAACTTTTACAAACGTCATCACATAGATATATGTACAGCTGTCTGCCACTCAAATTTTCAGAATTTGCGAGGAAAAAACGTAGATCAGCTGATGATAAGCCAATCTACGTTTTTATTCTCAAATTCAGAAAATTTGAGGGGCAGACAGCTGTTCGTCTATCTATTTGACGTTGTTTGGCAAAGTTTTGACAGGACCTGAAGAGCCGTTTCAGAGATTGTTGGGTATCTGTAATTGTTCTACTATACCGACCGCGATGAGGTATCATTCCGTCTTAAATAAAAATGGAGTTTTAACAACCGATGAAAATTAACTTACAATCACTAGCATTCGTCTAAGAATCTAATAGAATGACAAGAATCAACTTTTAGCTGAAATTGACGAATTACATGTGCAAAGCCGTAAGCAACTGACGCGGCGATGCTGCCAACCTTTGCGACATGCAGCGCGTTCTAGCGCTGAAAAGATTTGCAGCGATTAAATAAAAATGGATCTCTATCAAACGATCAAAATCAATTAACAATCACTTACATTCATCTACCAATCGAATAGAATTATAAGAATCAACGTTTTGCTGAAATTGACGAGTTACATGTGCAAAGCCTCAAGTGGCCGTCGCGGTGATGCTGTCAACTTCACGTGGCTTGCAGCGCGCTGTAAGGCCGCAAAGATTTTCATTAATTTACTAATAATTGAGCTCTAACAAACCATAGAAAGTGACTAGCAATCACTAACAATCGATTGGTTACGAAAAAAAGTTCGAAGTTTGCTAGAAAACCATTTTCTGCGGCTAACTTTGGCATAAATTTGTTTTTCGTTTTATTCAATAAATAAAGTCTAACAAACGATGGGTTTTGTCTAATAAACACTAGCAAACGACTAACAATCGATTGGCGTAAAAAAATACTATATTTCCATAGTCGGCGGCTAAGTATATGGAGCTGCTCGGCAACGCGCGCCACGGGTAACTGTAGCAAATGAGGGAGGAAGCGCGCCGCGATCCCCAGCACCGTACCGCGATCGTTCTCACCTCGCCAAAGTTAGCCCCCCGACTTTGACTAATCGAACTTTTTTTTTTACGAATCGTTTGGTGGTCGTTTGGTAGCGTTTGGTGGTCCCTTTAAATCGTTTGGTAGTTCTCCGTTTTTCGAAAAATCGATAATCAAAAATTGGGCAGTAAGTTAGCCCCCCCACTTTGACTAATCGAACTTTTTTTTTTACGAATCGTTTGGTAGTCGTTTGGTAGCGTTTGGTAGTCCATTCAAATCGTTTGGTAGTTTCCCGTTCTTTCGGAAAATCAAAAAGAAAATTTCGATCCATGAGATAGGACGATAGGTGGTGGAAAAAGACTCGATAACCAACGCCATCTATGGCAAAAACGTCGTATATTATCGCGACCAATCACAGCCTTCCGTTTCGGATATGCGTAATTTCTTTCGGTTCGGCCGGAGTTTATTAAAAAATTTAATTCGAAAATGTTGATGCGTTTGCATTTCGTTTAATTTATTTCCCAGCGACTTCTCCGTACTATCGTTCTTGGATTTAGTTGACTTTGGAGTCTAACTATGAAAATGACACATCGTTCTGCCCCTGCGGCTTCTGGCGACCAATCACAGCTCTACATTCCTGATACGCACGTATTTTGTGTTATCGTATTTGATTGATCGACTACCATGCGTCACGAATAGAATACCAAAAGCTATCGGATGTTTTTCTATCGATCGAGCCCCATTAGAACGTGAACTGACAAGAAATAACGAGTGAATCTACGCTAATAAATAATTCTGCCAGTGCGGCTTCTGGCGTCCGATATCAGCTCTCCATTCCGGATTCGCGCGTATTTTTTTTTTATGTTTCTTTATCGATCCAGACAAATTAGAATTAAATTGGATTTTAAAAAACGAGTTAATTTGCGTTTATGGATCGCTCTGCCTCTGCCGCCTCTGGCAACCAATCAGAACCGTCCACTGAGGACGCTCATGTATTTTGTGTTGACGTTATTTCGCGATTGATTACTAAGGGTCCTGAATCGAATATCAAACGCTGTTACTTATTTTTCAATCGATTAAGTCTCATTGCAATGAAATAAGCCACGAAATGATAGCTGAATCTTCAGCCATCGATTTGTGGTCAGTCAGTCATTAGTAATATTCTTGTTTCCGCTGCGGCTTCTGGTGACCAACCACGGCTCACCATGATCAATTGAACGGTGAGCTGTGATTGGTTGCCACAAATCGTGGCCGACCAAGAACCTATTTACGCAGGGTCCCTGATTATTTTTGGCTAATCCAGTTCTTAATAAGACTTGATTGATAGAAAAGCATATGATAGCATTTGGTATTGAATCCGGAACTGTTGGTAGTCGATTACTAAATTATGACAACGCATAATACTTGTGGGTCCAGAATGGAGGGTCTTGATTCGTTGCCAAAAACCGAATTTTCTGGCCAATTTTGTTGTACGGAAAACAAATAATTTTGTTTAGCGGATAACTCTGTCTCTGAACTATTTCGATACGCTACTAAACAACGGGCCGAAAACGCAGGACGGCCATTTTAATGAATGAGATATCGCCGATCAAAAGAAGCGGAGCGCAAGGCGTGTGCTAGCTCGCACCAGGAGGCCACGTTCTTACTCCCGTTTAACGGGAGGGTAGGGGTCTCAGCACGAAAAAAAAATGTTGCGATTTTTTTATTATTTATAAGTATGTATAGTCTACATTTATTGAAACCTTCTATACAAAGTGTTATTTCAAGAACATTCCGTGAAATTTGTACGCCAAAATATCCACAAACAAGCCGGTGACAAAGCTTTTCCAAGAACGCCTTTGGAAAAACACGATTTGCGGTGTTCACTGTATCTCAGCTAGAAATGATCTAAAATCAAGTACCATAAAATTTAGTCAAGGTATCATCAAATCCTCCCTCCAACGGTCTTTGATAATTTTTCATCAAATCCGATCCATCCCATTATTTCCGTCCGACAGTCGGATCCGACTATCTGAAGGCGCTCATGCCATACATTTGTTTGGGCATACAATACACATCCGATCCGAAAGTCGGATCGGATTGTCGGACGGAAAAAATCGGACGTGTATTTCCAGCCTTACAACCATATTCAAAGATGTACCTTGAGAATGAAGGATTCCTTGTTCTTTGTTCAGAACAAAGAATAAGGAATCCTTATTCCTCAAGGATCATCTATGAATACGGGTGTTAACGTGTGACGACCATACCTCAATTGATCGCCGCGAATCAATAAAAGTGATCGCTCGCGGACGGCCCACGCGCTCGCCCGCGTCGTATGGCCACGTCCTCTCGCCGCATCGAAGGACTATCGAGGTCCGTGGACATCTTGCCCTGTGGATAACACACGTTGGCGGTAAACAGAAGTGAATCGTAATCGCGCGCAGTGCACCAATTGAGAGGACATTTAACGGGTTACGACCGTACCTCGATTGATCGCCGCGAGTCAACAAAAGTGATCGCTCACGAACGGCCCACGCGCTCGCCCACGTCGGATGGCCATGTGCTCTCAACGCATCGAAGGACTATCGAGTTCCGCGGACATCGTGCGCCGTAGACAACACGCGCCATCGAGCCCAGTAGATCGTGACGGTGCGATGGGTACCGGAAACGAGGACATACAAGATAGTATGACGGTCCTTCTGTAAAATCGTCGCGCCAAGACCCTCGTGGTTTCCTTCACCACGCGCGAAGCGAAATCCTCTAAGGCATGCAGTCGCCGGGGACCGTGACAACGATTCATCTGCGTGGTCGAAAACGATTCTTCTCCTTCACAACGAGCATCGAGGTCTCAGCAGAGTCGTGTGCCAGATACCGGACATGAGGATACGACCTTCCTCAGCGACATCCGCCTGTCACCGCTGGACGACAACGAATGCGAACGACGATCGGTCATGAAACTAGAGGAGCCGATGGACGTCCAGATGCGCAGCATCGTTCCCCTTGCGCCAACGATCGTGCGGACATGAGCGTCGGTGAATGTTGCGAGTAATTTCCGATGAGCCAGATTGCAATGGCGGGTTGGAGAGTCGGGCCACTCGAGGAGGTAATGTGCATTACAGTCTGTAGTAATTCATGAATGTGCATACGCAGTGAGGAACAGCTGATAAGGTACGAGGCCAACAGTGCCAAGTGCAAGACTATATCAGTCCCGAGAACGTCTCTCATGCCTGGATTCGAAGGTGAGACATAATTCACCCTAGCCTTCATTTGCGAGACAGAATTTGCCCTGTAACCATATACTTTGGGAGCATTCGCTTGTTCCAAACCCTGTGTTCATTTCTTTGGGAGACAGAATTCGTCTTCCTGTAAACTTCCCATGTGAGAGAAAATGTGCCTTTTCGTTTTTTCATTTGTAGGCGAGATATATTCCACCCAAGTACGCACTTACGAGGCGAGGGGTGGCAATTATATGCCAAATATCCCACGAACATAGCTATATTGTCCAATTGTATGTTACTCTCATGTACTTTAGGTCAGGATTTCTCTCAATAAACATAATGAACGTAAATAGAAAATCAACGCTCATTACAAAATACATCTAACAATCATAACTTCGCGCTTTTGTTTTTAAAAAAACCCAGTAAAATAAAGTAATCGGATTTTAATATATTCTATGAAAAGTGCACGTTAAAAAATGTCAAAAAGAGGCCATAAGGGCTATAGAGAAATATATTCACGCATTTGTCACAGCCATATTGCCATCTTACACGTTGCCCATTTATACCAGAATAAGTGAAGAATTGCAACTGAAATGGAATGCACACACCGCCTACATAGCCATTCAGGAATACAGACAGGGTTTTTTGTCCAGAGCTCGTTGCAATAAAGGTATGGGCGTTCCAAATGACCTTCCTAATTGTACCGATCTCAGCGAAAATTCGTTTGAACATACAGCCGCACACGAGTCCGCTTCCCAGCCTCGTAGTCAGTCGCATTTCGTTGTGAAATAGCTCACAGGCTACAGCCATACGCACACGAAACACACATGTACCGGTCCGTGGACGCGCCGTCCGTGTAGAACTGGAGCTACATGACGCTCGTGTTTGTATTTTTCTCCAAAACTACGAGACGGCGATTCGAACCCACGTCCTCTCGATTTGCTGATTACAGAGGTAAGCACGCTAACCACTAGACCAGCACATCGGGTTGCGATTTTGTATCTAATAATTGTCTGGTAAGCACACAAAAATAAATTTGTCTCCACTGCGTTATTTATTGCAATCACTTGAGAAGTAAATTCTCAAAAATGATTCTTACTTTCTGATGAACAATGCATTGGAACGTAAAGCGACAGAAAGGTTTAAATTAGTCGATACCCATTGCTGTTATACAATACGATAGAATATTAAAATGTCATTCGAAAAAATCCTTCGTTGCTTGCAGTATTCACAAAACTGGTGCGACGTTACAAGTACTTGGAGATGATGTTTGACAACGAGATAAAAAAACTGCTAGTCTTCATGAAGGATTCTCTTCTTTTGAGAGAATTAAACTGGCGAGAATGACCGCTCCCTGGATTTCCAACGGTTCCGTACCACCTACCGTCCTCTCGGTTCTCATCAACAAACATCTCGTCAGGGACATCTGGCCCTTGACTTTCTCATGGAGGTCTTTGTCACGTGGAAAACGGAGAAGGGCTCGGCCAGTTTGATGACGGCGTCGAAACGCGGCGGGATGGAGGGAAGGTATAGCGTCGTCAATTTTACTTAGCTATTTTGAAATTCAACTTTTCTCGAATCCGCCTTCCCCAATGCAAGCCTTTAATCTAAAAAGGCCCGGAAATTGTTCGATATTAACTCATTGCTTGCGTTTATTCTTACGTTTGGTTTTTTTATTAAGCGTAACGTGATCCCTGCGTGTTTACAAAAATGAACAACAAGAAAATTTCACTCGTAGCCTGAATACGAGAGAAAAGTTTGCAATCGTTGGGTCGTGTAACTGTTGGCAGGTTAATGGAATTTGTGCCACCTAACAAGACATCAGAGGAACATTTCCGTTTGGAGTTCGAGTCGAGCGGATTGACCGACATCATTCAGCTCCACAAGGCTCAAGTGAGTCAGGAAGCTAAACGCGATCTTTAACAGCTGTTGCTAGACGATTTGGCTGACAACCGACCGATCAAGGACATTGTGCTTATTCTCAAGGAAATAGCGCTTAGGTGTGGCATTCCCGAGCACGAAGGCATCGGATTGGTAATCATCGAATATGAATAAAAATCCCCTAAATAAACTAAATAAAGTATTTTATTTAGTATTTATAAATACTAAATAAAAAATCCCCTAAAAAAAATAAAAATAAACTCGTCCGAAATTCACGATATATTTCTTCACCTTTCCGCAGATATGGTACATTGTGATGGGACAAGCCGAGTGGAACAAGGAGGAAGATTTGGGCGCAGTGCACGCGCTCAAACATTTAAAAACCTATACACCGTTATTCGGTGCATTCCCATCCACTGCCAGTTCTGAGCTCGCTCTTATATTCAAAGTTCAGGACTTTTATTACGAGAACATGAACTTCATGAAAGTCTTCCAGAAGATCGTTTTGTTATTCTACAAAAGTACGCCCTGTATCTTGCGCTCTTTTTTATCGCTGAAAATACGATCGCGCGTTCTGATTGAACTAATACCGTATTCATCGGCTTTTTGTGTCATCAGAGGACGTAGTATAGCCGAGTAAATGATTCTGAAGTGCTACAAAGAAGGACCCTCGCGCAAGGGAAAAATGCTATTTTTGGGTCTAACGAAAACATTCATTGAATGGCTGCAGAATGCCGAAGAGGAATCCGAATCGGAGGAGGACGAAGATTAAAGAACTTTTTTGTTCGTTTGTTCAAAGTACGTTTCGAAATAGATCACAACCCGATGCTTCAACATATATATATATACAACGTACATGAATTTCACGTATCAATGGTTGCCTTGTGGATCCATTCGAATGATATTTCCAGAAAACGAAAGAAAAAAAACCGGTACGTCAGTACTCTATCCAAATTGATTGGTACTTCTCGGAGGGAACGGAAAAAAACATCTGACTCGTAGGTCACGGCGACGGATAAATTTCAATAGTAACGGCAAAAAAATGTAAATCACAAAACGAAAGAAATCTAATCAACTTGCGTGACAAGCACTTGCTACGATAAAGAGATGCGACAGCAAGACATCAGCTGACTGTAGTCCTAACCTCATCTCACTCACTCGAATTACGACACATATTTCATTTGTACCCGACATATTTCGCCTATACAAATTTTCCACGCTTTTTACCAGTCGTGGCCCGAATATAATGCTTTATATTTCCCGCACCTGACATTGTTTTGACCGATTGACGTTGAAAAGCATGGAGGTTAAACTCGTCTGGTTGAGTCAAAAGAGACGGAGATAGAACCAATGTAGCCAAATATCAAAAATGGAAATACTGCGCGAATCGTTGGAATAACTATTTTTCCATTTTGCTAATTAAATGTGAACATTCATTCAACAGCTTACACATGAACATGAAAGCATAGATACAGTTCACAAAGTCGTCAAAACGATCGTCAAAAATAGTTGTCATTGTTAACTGGGTACCCTGGAATCGTTTCCCATATTTTTTTCTCAATTTTTTCGACCATTCATTTTTTATCCCAAAGGGACGAGATATTTTTCGCTTGCTTTCATCATAAGTAAAATGAAAATTCAAGCAATGAAATATGTATAATATATATCCGAACCAAAAATAAAACGGTATAAAATGGCAAACAAAAAATACTTCGTTATTTTGGAGTAAAAAGGCGAGGAAGAAAAGTCGGAAACAATTCCAGTGTTATTCAAACATGTTAATTTTCGCGGTGAATATCGAAATCTGCTTCCTTTCGCGGTGATATCAAACGTGCTTGTTTTCGTAAGAATTCTGAAACATGCTACTTTTCATAAGCAGCATCGCATTGGAATTCATTGTCTTTTTCGTTCGCAGACTAGATATCGGCGATGAGCAAAATCCACGGGTCTTTGATCGTTATTGCCGGGAGACTGCTGGGCGTACACCCCAAGGTCAAGCAGCAGCAAACAAAAATTCACTTTTCGAAAATACGTGCTGAAGGACAGCAGCAAGGTTTTCGAGGACGCAAGCAAATTCAACGGGACGACATCGCGGACAAGCATTGGGAGAATCACCAGCGGACCGACGCGTTCTGGACCGAGCAATTCAGATTCGCCACTCACGGATAGTGACAGATTGAGTCAGCCAATAGCAAATTCTATCACGAGACCCTTCGATTCAGGATATAAAACACGATTTCTCCAAACGGGGCTAAAATTGGGAGTGCAATGTACTTTGGGAGTTGGGTTCTCTTTTTAAGTCAAACCCATTGAAGTTTCTACTCATCCTATTGGCTATAAATTACGTATTTCAGCCTTTGATACAAATTATCCCTCGAGGGGCATTTGTTACCCTTGTTACTCTTGCTGTACGGCTAATCCGACACTGCTAACAAGTCGCGTTATTACCTTGCTTTTATTGTCGCATTTTCTTGCAGGCAACAAAACGTTTCTCTCGTCCAACCCGATAAGCACCGGGACGACTACTCAATTGCCCCACACCCAATCCACTAAGTAATTATAGTTGAAGAAAAGACAACAACAAACGAAAAAGAAGCCTCTAGAAGATATCGATAAAGCAAAGTGTGACAAAATCGTTGACGAGCAAACGCGAATAACCGAGCCACGTTCATAATTTATTGTTTTTCGTTTTTTTTATTCCATACCTTCGTAATGTTTTAAGATTAACGATTTTAAGATTACGCTAGTACGGCTGTACCATAAAAGTGAGGTATTGCGTGAGTCTAACCGGGACGTAGTGAGAACGCAAACATACGTGGCAACGCGCGTTATTTTGCATATCCGAACGAAGTATCGGATTGCCCGTGTACAGAGAAGAAAAAAAATAAAAAATTAATTAACACATGCTCGAGCAACTTTGATTGGTATTTTTTTTTACTCCCTCGAATTATCAGTATTGGCTCTACGACGAGTATCGTACACATCACGAGTTTCATTCTGTTGAAAAAGCGTCATAAAAAAATCTGAATAAAAATGTCCATTCTAAGCAACGTATGTGTTCCGTCCTTCTTTCTACCCTATCTGCGCCGAAATATTCGTTCAGTTTCGTTTGGAACATCTTGTTGTCCATACAGTTTTGAGAGACGATTCGGTCCATAGCCTGCAAAGAGGAAACATTGATACGCATTGAAAGCACTGAACTCGAATCTAGCTTTAAAAAACTCATAACCAAACCAAAAGATTGTCAAGGCTTTTGCATCGATAAACCTCTCTGAGGCATTAAGCTATCGAGGCTTTCCATCTCGTGTGCGCGCTTCCATCCAGGCGGCCCGCCGTTGGGTCATCTCTCTTCTGCGACTTCCTGTTGAGGTCCTTTGATTTGATTCTTCATTAGTAATAAGTTTGCGCACACTTCAATCAAATAATTATTCCAAATGCTTAGACAAATGCCGCTTAGACATATTGGGGGCGGTTCCCAGTGATGGACCGAATTAAATCTCGATTAAAAAAAAAACGGAAAACTACCAAATGATGATTTCAATGGGCTAATAAACGCTACCAAACAACCACCAAACGGTTCGAAAAAAAAATGGCCGATTAGTCGAAGTTGGGGGCGGGGGGGTTATATGGTTCGATACTAATCGGTCTTCTGCTCCCCCCCCCCCCACACTTTGACTAATCGGCCTTTGTTTTGCGAATCGTTTGGTAGTCGCTCGCTATCGTGTATCGGCCCATTGAAGTCGTTTGGTAGTTAGCCGGTTTTTTTTCAATTGAGATTTAAAAATCGATCCACAATTTCGCACCCTCCCCCCTCACTTTGACTAATCAAACTATTATCCACGAATCGTTTAGTAGTCGTTTGGAAGCGTATCGAAATCGTTCAGTGGTTTTCCCCTTAAAAAAATTGTTTGTTTTCCGTCAAATGCGGTTTTTGGCAGCCAACCACGACCGTCCGTTCAGGACTCACAAGTATTATGCGTTGGCATAATTTAGTAATCGACTGCCAAACGCTATCATATCCTTTTCTATCGATCGCATAAGAACTGGATTAGCCAAAAATAATTAGGGAGTGTGCGTAATTAGGTTCCTTGTCCGCCGCGACTTGTGTCGACCAATCGCAGCTCACCGTTCAGTTGTACATGGTGAGCCGCGATTGGTCGCCAGAAGCCGCAGCGGAAAAAGGAATTTCTAACAAAAATTCACCCATTATTTTGTGGCTAATTCATTGTGATGAGACTTAATCGATCGAAAAATAAATCAGCGTTTGGTATTGTATTCCGGACGTTTGGTAGTCGATCGATCAATATTGCCAACGCAAAATACAACGAATCGGGAATGGAGAGCTGGGATTGGTCGCCAGAAGCCACACTGGCAGAATTATTTATTAGCGTAGATTTAATCGTTATTTCTTGTCCGATTACGTTCAAATGGGTCGCGATCGATAGGAAAACATCCGGTAGCGTTTGGTATTCTATTCGGGACGTTTGGTAGTCGATCATTCAAATACGATAACACAAAATATTGACGTATCAGGAATAGAGAGCTGTGGTTGGTCGCCAAAAGCCGGAGGGGCAGAACGATGTGTCATTTTCATAGTTAGACTCCAAAGTCAACTAAATCCAAGAACGATAGTACGGAGAAGTCGCTGGGAAATAAATTAAACGAAATGCAAACGAATCAACATTTTCGAATTAAATTTTTTTAATAAACTCCGACCGAACCGAAAGAAATTACGCATATCCGAAACGGAAGGCTGTGATTGGTCGCGATAATATACGACGTTTTTGCCATAGATGGCGTTGGTTATCGAGTCTTTTTCCGCCACCTATCGTCCTATCTCATGGATCGGAATTTTCTTTTTGATTTTCTGAAAAAACGGGAAACTACCAAACGATTTGAATGGACTACCAAACGCTACCAAACGACTACCAAACGATTCGTAAAAAAAAAAGTTCGATTAGTCAAAGTGGGGGGGGGCTATCTTACTGCCCAATTTTTGATTATCGATTTTTCGAAAAACGGAGAACTACCAAACGATTTAAAGGGACTACCAAACGCTACCAAACGACCACCGAACGATTCGTAAAAAAAAAGTTCGATTAGTCAAAGTGGGGGGGGCTAACTTTGGCGAGGTATCGTTCTCCCTAGGAGCGAGAGGGAGGCGCGCCACGAACACGAGAGCGCGCCACGACCAAGAGCGTGATGCTGGAACTAGCGTGAAGTACGGAGCGATCTCCGAGCGCCACAGCGAGAGCGCGCCGAATACACCACGCCACGAGCGACACGCGGAAGGAGAGAGAGAAGAAAAATATCGACCCACGATAAATCGATAGCGGTCTGGGACATTTACCAGCCGAGTCAGCCCGCGATGTGAACATTGTACCGATAGAGACGCGATATATGAAAAACACACAGAATACACTCTAGCGACACAAACAACATCACACCTGTACACAACGACCTTTTAACATTATATCCAGCCAGGAGCGTTGAACAAAGACCATTTTATTAACAAATACCTCCAAAAACAAGAATTTCAACTCATTTCTTCCCTGATCGAGTCCCGAACAAATAAAATTATTCGTAACGAATTCCGACCCGTTATAATATATATATAGGGTGAGAATTTGGGGATGGCTACCTATTTCTAAATCCATTTCGGCGGCCATTTCGAATAAGATGAGGTGCGTTTTTTGGATAGTTTATCGGCAACTTTTCGAAAAAAAATATAGGGCTCATGTGAAAAAAATAAATTTCATTGAAAAACGAAAAATTTGTTGAAAAAAAATAAAAATGGCATTCCGCGCCAACCGAAGCGAAGTCGATTCGATTTTTTACACGGAAGATCCGAATCGAAGTGGCTCGAAAAATGTTATCACTGAGAAAAACATTATGAAAATTTTGAAATCGAACGATAGTTCAATCGTTGAATTCGACTTCCGCAGTATCTCGGGAACGGCGGAACCTACGAACGGATTCAGCGGAGAAAGTGGGCGCTGGAGCGTCCGCTGCTGTGTTCACGTCGCGGCTGTCATGGGGCCGCAAACGTAACCGAGCCGAGCACGTCAAGCCGCAGCTGCCGTTTCGAGGAACTAAAATGTGCTCACATATATGCATTTGTGAACAAATTTTTCAGGTTTTTTTAGGGTCACACTTGGTGCTGTGATAAAAGATGGAGCGATTAAAAAAGATTCATTTTTTTCGTCTTTCAACTTCGTCCACGGACTAAGAAAATGCTCTGCCGCAATTAATGTTTGGGTGCTAATTGTTTGGCTTCAATTTGGTATTTTTTGCTCTTTGTACGATCACTTGTCGCTGCGATCCCGCCAATCGAACGAAAATTCAGTTATTGCGTGGATCATCGATATCTCTTGAAGTATTGATCGTACAGCGAACGGAAGGTGGGTTTCAGAAACTCGAATAACTCCTCTATAAGTTCCTTTTGATATCTGAACGAAAACATTTTTTTTAAGCTAAATATTGATTTGAAAAATTTTGAAACATACTTTTTCCGCCGTTTTGGCAAATCCACCACCAGCTTGCAAATATTGCGAAAACTATCGATATTGCCAAGTATTTTTGAGCCGAATGCATGGTTAAGATGAAAAAAAAACAATTCGTTATTTTTCTCACTTCTGTTGTTTGCATATAATTTGGCATTAAATACTCATCAAATCTCACAAGCAAAAACAAATTGCAAAGTTTTGATTTTTTTTTAAATCTTTATCCATTGAAGAATCGTATGGCTATGCATGTTGAAAAGGTGTATGAAGATTCGCTTGGGGGTATCAATTCAAATCAATGCAACCAATTTTAAGTCGCTAAATTATAGCATGCAAACAAAAAAATCGAATCAACACTGAAAATGTGATGATTCTATAATATTTTCTACACATTTTGAAATGAACAAAAATTCACAATATTGGGGGAAAGATCTGTTTTTTTGGTACAGTTTCCCATTAACTATTCAATAAATATTTTTTTCAAATCCTTTTTTTATTTCTTTTCATTTCAAACTCTTTTCAAATTCCTTACCAAAGCGTAAAGGTTGCAAACTTACATGAGACTTTTGATTCTTCGTGCGAGCGATGATGACAAATAATCAGATTATTTAACGCATTCGTAATCTTTATCTTCTGGAAAAATAAAGAACACCCGGGAAAAAATCGTCATATCTGAGCAGATATGCTCATGTAGGTGTTTATCTGCAATATAAATGAATCTTATCTGATCATGCATGGTCAAAGATGAACATACATGTATTTTTATGCGCTCAGGGGTAGCTCTATATCTGATCAGATATGATCGCGCATAAGCAAATATGTGCAGATATGAATTTATAGCTGAACATGTCTGCCCATGTGTGGTCATGTCTAACCAGATATAGTACAATTCGCGACTACATACGATCTCACACATGATCAGACTTGAATATGTGCGCGCATGCATGAACATATCCAACCAGGTATGGATGAATACGCACTCAAACCCAACTCGTACATGATCAGGTCTGGAAATATTTGCCCATGTACACTTGTATGTCCCCAGATATGGAATTATACTCGAATTCATCCAAGGTCTATAGGATCATCGCTAAACATGTTTGCCCAAGTGTGATCAGATCTAATCAAATATTAATCAATAGCATATCTATATATAAAAGTGTTATTATGATTGTGTGTCTTATTAACACATACACAGATGCGCGCATACGCACAGATAGTCACACGTTAATGGCCTATTTGAGAACTCCCATTTGATCCGTGTATAAAACTGTACATCACTTAGAAAATATCATCGGTTCGCAAATAGGATAATATTATATGTATGTCGAGGTTAAATGTCGTAAGTGTACGGCAAGGAGATAGACATATGACATACCACATATACTCATATCTGCTATTAATATAAGCATGTTCACCCTGATATGGGTATATCCGTTCTGATATGACCAATTACGCTTCGAAACCGATCAATTTTGCATATTATAGGCAGATTTGATATTGTCAGGTCTGACATCGTCAAATCTAATCATATGTGCTCTGATATTGCCATTTTTCTCGCATCATTAGACAAGATCCAGATATGATCAATCATATCTGGATCATATATAATCCAGATATAATCAGATGTGAACTGATCTGATGATTTTTTCTCGGGTAGGCAGATTTGATATTGTCAGGTCTGATATCATCTATGGTCTAATACCGTCAAATCTAATCATACATGCTCTGAGATCGTCAAATCTAATCATGTATGCTCTAATATGGCCATTTTTCTTGCATGATTAGACGAGATCCAGATATGATCAATCATATCTGGATTATATATAATCCAGATATAATCAGATGTGACCTGATCTGATAATTTATTCTCGGGATGATCATACATGCTCAGATATAAGCATACATGATCTGTCATGACAGTACATGATCAGACATTGCTAATTGTCTTGTCTCATCATATCTGATTCTACAGCTATGATTCAGATACATTCAGATATATTCAGATATGAACTTTTTTCCCGGGCAGATTGAATTTGGAGGCACCCACCGATTGTTCGTATTGCCGTATTGCTGTTATCGTGAAGATTCGAGATGGACGTTTCCACATTGAATCTATAATGAATTATTTACTTTTCATCACCAGCTTAATCAAATTTTGGATTTTTAGTTGGAGCGGCGGTGATAAGAATTACCAGGCCCGATGAGGTTATTCATTGCGAGTTTCTGATATATTGGTTGTCTTAAGAATTAAATATAAGAGTCGGAAACTACCCAATATGGGTCTTATTTATAGTACAGAGGAACAGTATATTTTTTTGTTTCTTCTAAGGGCTTCCTGTGAGATGCAAGGTGGAAATATTATATTGCACCCAATTCTCGACTACTTAGAGCTCTGAAACTTAGCAAATATGCATCTGAGAGGTTGCAATGCATGAACCAACGTAAAAAAATATCCATATTATTTTCCAGTTATCCATATAACCAAATCACTTAAAAACCGATGCGTATAAAATAATATCGACTATTAATAATTAACGGCTTCAGCGATGTGTATGGGAGGCTGTTACCATATTCCCGTCATACTTGTCGCACACACACACAAACTGGTTTAAAGCTCATGGAGACGGTGATAGCTGCATGCGGGAGTATTCACATGACGGATATACAGGGTGTTTCATAATAACTGACCCACCCGGGACTGGCGGGTTCAGGGGGTTCCCGGAGCAATCCTGCCAAGGCGTTTTTTTATCAGTCAAATAGTTTTTCAATGGGAGCAATTAGAATTTCGGAGTTCGAATGATTGTTGTAGGGCCTGCCCTTACCGACGACGCCACTCGAGCGCTGAGTCTGGGCACGAGAAATGTAGAAGGCGACGAGCAAGGTAGATAGGCGTTTGTTTCCCTTACCCTGGCGACTTGACATTTCGTGTGTCGTCGGCTATGGCCTTCCGCCATATTTCGCCGGCAAGTTCAGACCGCGCATCAAGGTTCTGCAGAAAGGCAACGTTTGACAGATGACGGCGAGCGTGCTTCGACGTCTCGCGTATCATGCCCTTAGGCTGCCGGCAACCCAATCAGGCTCGAGACTCGTGACAGGACGGCCGATTCGACATTCCACGCGTTGTCCTCTATCGCTCCATGAATTTCGGGCCAAGGCATGAAGTTCGTCGACATTCATGAGGCTTGAAATTCTTCGTGCGGCAATGGTAAATGCGACAATGTTACACAAATCAGATTATTCATTGGATTCGTATTTTCTAAACAAATCCTATTCTTCATCGTATAACGGAATGATAAATAGAAAGATAAATAAGTTAATGTTACTCAAATTTGGAGGTACCGAGCGATTATTTCTACACGTTACAAGCTTTTATTCACTTGATTGTTTTATTTGACATGATTATTTAACTTGGCAATGCACGATTCAACTTAAAATAAAGAAATAAAAAAATGAAAAGAACAATTTTCTGTGGAATGCAAAACGGATAACCGAAATGTCATCCACTTTGTGACTCCGTAGAGCCGTGAAATTTTGCAAACAAACATCTAACAAGAGGCGAAGATGCGTGATTCGACTACAATAAAAGTCATGAATGAATAAATAAATAAATAAATAAATAAATAATGATTTTCTGTGGGACGCGAAATGAAACATCGATATTTCATCCACTTTCCGACAATCTATAGCACTCAAATTTTGCAAACATGTTTCTAAGAGCCGCTCATGAATAGATCCATGGAAACGAAATCCAGGAAAAGCTAGGTGATTCTTGGTGACGCTAGATTCTGACCAAGTCCCGATGTTGAGGAAATTCCATGGACCGTGTGTCCCGTACAAAAATTTGAGTAGGGACAAAGTACTGGTCCTGATCTGACTTTTCTAGAAAATGTTATGCTCCGGTTAAGTGTGTTTGTTGACGTAACAAAGAGCGTAATTGTTGGCGTAACAAAGATGAAATGGGTAAGGTAAATGTCCCAATTATTGAACAGCTAAGGATCTGGGGGATTGAATTCGGTGAGAAAATATATAAAATAAAGAAAAAAACCATCGCTTTCATGTTTAAATGATACTTTGGTATTTTTATTTTCGAAAAATCACCCTTCAAATTATTTTTAAATGATTTCAAATGAAAAAAAAAAACGAATAACAATGTAAAGCATGCAAATGTCCCAATTATTGAACACTGGAACTGCCTATGTCCCTAATATTGAACAGGTATGTCCCAGTTATTGAACACTCTCGAGAATTCTTATTCCGTTCTGACAATATTATTTTGGTTACAATATTAAGAAATAAAAGCAAAATCAAGCACTTCAATAATCTTTTATTAATCATGTAAAAATACAAAAATATATATTTAGTCCCTTTTGACAGCTTTTTTGTTCATTCGCATTTGGTTTATTTTTGCTTTTTAACTCGAACTTTATTTTATTTTTATTTTCAGCTTCCTCGTTTTTATGTTCTGTTTTAGTTTGATTTTGTCGCAGCTTTCGTGTTTTTCGACTCCAGCTTGATTTTCTTTTTATTTACCGCTCTGCATATAGTGTGGTTTTTACAACGTCCGCACTATATGCAGAGCGACGTCTTTCTGTCGCCATGTTTATGCCGTTTTATTGAGAAAATTTTGTCCCCGAAATATCGGAGAGCAAAAAATATTGAACATTACATTCGTATTTTTAGGTTACATGTAGGTTATCTTCTCTTTTTACTTTTCTTTTTATGTTTATTGCACGAAAATACAAATAAAAAAAATATTTGACGATCTTAGAGCTATTATTAAAAGAATAAAGGTAAGTTTATTCAGGAACTTACAGTTTTTGTTTGAATAAATCCAATTCACACTATCTGTCACACGTTAACTGTCTCGATGTTTTGATGGGTTTAATGACGCCATCTTGGAGAATTCGAGTGTTCAATAATTGGGACACACGGCATTTTCTATGTCCCAATGATCGAACACCGTACTTTTTAACAAATAATTCATTAAATTTTTTTTTTAAATTGTTATTTGAGAGAATTTTTCGGAGGAACCTGAAACGCCTTCACTTTTTGAGATGTGACATTTTTTAAATTTTTTATGCTCTTACGCATGAAGCGGCGCGTCTTAGCAAAAACGATAAGCAGTTACCACGAGACGTCAAATCGGGTCACCGTTGATGATTAAATAATTTTTTTCTCTATTAATTAAAGCTTTTTTGCACAAGTAAGGTACCATTTCGGTAGCTAAAAGTTCCATATATGTAATGAAATTTTTATGAATAAGTAAATGCATGCAGGTGAATGAGAAATAACAAAAATACAAGATAGTGTTCAATAATTGGGACCTGTTCAATAATTGGGACATTTACCTTACTTGGAATGGTTCTCAGGGCCTTACTCAAACATTCTGGATATTACTGTACAGAATCCGTCGCCAATTTCTTCTTACTTCCGGTCAGATTGCGTCGAGAAATCTCACGACGCTGCGAGAACTGTTATAAGAATATTGATGATCTACGGAAGTTAAAATCGGTGCTGCGACTGGCTCTTGAGGCTTCACTCGAACATTCCGGATATGACAGGACCGAATCCGTCTCCGCTTTTATCTTACTTCCAGTCGTAGTGTGTCAAAAAGTCTGACGATGCCGCGACCCCGATGACAGTAGCAATTGTTATTAAACAAAAATAAAACGGGTGCTCTTGGTGGTTCTTGGGGCCTCAATCGGACATCCACGATGTGACGGAACCGAGTTTGCTCTCGCGTTTATCTTATTTCCGGTCATAGCGCGTCAAGAAGTTCGCTGATGCCGTGAGACCGATGGCAGGAGCATTTGATAGTAAACAAATGTAAAAGCGGTGCTCGTGACGATTCTGGGGGTCTTGATCGGTGATCCCCGACTTGACGGACCCGAGTTCGTCTCTGCTTTCATCTTACTTCCGGTCATTTTTCGTTAAGAAGGTTGACGATGCCGCGACAACGATGACCGGAGCATTTGTTAGTAAACAGAGATAACAGCAGTTCTCGCTTTGGTTCTTGGGGTCCCGGTCGGTCATCCTCGACGCGACGGCTCCGAGTTTGTCCTTGTTGTCACCTTACTTCCGGTCATTTTACGTCAAGAAATCTCACGATGCCGCCAGAACGATAGCCGGGCTATTTGTTTATGAACGAAGATAAAAGCAGTGCTCGCGATAGTTTTGGGGTACTCGATTGGTATTTCCCGATATGACGGGCCCGAGTTTGCCTCGGCTTTTATCTTACTTCTGGTCATTTTTTGCCAAGAAGTCTGACGATTCCGCGAGACCGATGACAGGAGCATTTGTTAATAAACACAGATAAAAGCGGTGGAAGTGATGATTCTAGGGGACTTAATGCGATATTCCCGCGTTGACGGCACCTAGTTCGCTCTGGCTTTTTTATCTTATTTCCGGTTCATAGTGCGTCAGGAATTCTGACGATGCCGCGAAAACGGTGCCTGGAGCTATTGTCAGTAAGCAAAGGTAAATGCGGTGCTCGTTACGGTTCTGGGGGCTTCAATGGTGCATTCTCGATTAGATGTTCCCTAGTTTGTCGCCGCTTTCATCTTACTTCCCGTCCTATTGCGTCAAGGAGTCTGACGATGCCGTGAGAACGACGGCGGGAGCATTTGTTAATAAACAAAGATAAAAGCAGGAAGTGAAGCATATTGTGTTATTTCTATATCCATACTTCAATTCGTTAGGGTGATGGATTTCGCTGACACTACTTACAGTTACTGCGAATGAGTGCATAGGATGTTTTTGATTACTTGGCATTTTTTCTATATACATTTTAGCCAGATAGAACAACCGACTTTACCCTGATGGACCACAAGGAGATAAAGACGACAACGATGGTTGTCATATACGTCTTCGTCGTGCTTGTCTGTGTCGCACTTTTCCTTGTGTCCGTCATTCTCGCCATCGTCGTCCGCGTTTTCGTTGGTCTCCCTCATCTTCGTCGTCCTCGAAATCGGCGTTCTCGTTTTTTCCCCTCTGCTTCATCAGCGTCCCAATCGTTTTCCACGTCCCAGGCTCCTTCGTCTTCGTCGTTCTTATTTTCATCGCCCTAATCATCGTCGTCCTCATCTTCGTCCCCTTCGTCTTCGTCGTCCTTATTTTCGTCGCCTTCGTCTTTGTCGTCCTCGTTTTCGTCTCCTTCCTCTTCGTCGTCCTCATTTTCGTCTCCTTCGTCTTCGTCATCGTCGTCCGCGTCCTCGACTTCGTCTCCCTCATCTTCGTCGTCACCGTCGTCCTCGTCATCATCATCCTTGTCATCGTAATTCTCGTCAACGTCATCCTGGTTCTCGTCTTCGTCGTCCTCGTCGTCCTGGTTCTCGTCTTCGTCATCCTCGTCGTCCTGGTTTTCGTCTTCGTCGTCGACGTCCTCGTCTTCGTCGTCTTCGACTTCGTCTCGTTCGTCGTGGTCATCCTCGTCCTCGTCTTCGTCGTCTTCGACTTCGTCGGCCTCGTTTTCGTCTCCTTCATCTTCGTCCTTCTCGTCTATGTCGTCATCATCATCCTCGTCATCGTCGTTCTCGTCAACATCGCCCTGGTTCTCGTCATCCACGTCCTCGTCTTCGTCGTCTTCAACTTCGTCTCGTTTGTCTTCGTCGTCCGCGTTGTCCCGGGTGTCGTCTTCCTCATCCACGCCTTCGACACCCTCGTCATTGTCGCCCTCGTCTTCGTTATCCACGTCTTCATTGTCCTCGTCATCATCGTCCTCGCCATCGTCGTCCTCGCCATCGTTGTCCTCGCCATCGTCGTCGTCGCCATCGTCGTCCTCGTCGCCCTGATTCTCGTCTTCGACAGTGGTGCTCATTTTTTTTTCTATTACCGGCCGTCGAGACGCTACTGCGTCTCTTGATTTCAATGAATTCGTTCATTGTGCGAAAATGTCAATTATGTAAATTTCGCGAATAATATTCTCGTTTTTTGTTCGGTTACGTCTCTAAAGTATATTTGCAAATGGTCTTTATTGTGTTTACTGAAATCAATTAATGGAACATTTTTATTGTATTTTTGATGATTTTTCGACACGTAGTCACTCAGTGCGCCCGAAGCTATCATGACAGTGACAGTGGCCGATGCATCGGTAGAGATACATCTGTCACCGGAGAAGTGAAATATTTACCGATACATGTGTCACTTCCCCGATCACCGACTCCAGCGTGAACCAAGCTTACTTCTCCAACGTGAATCAACCCTTTGAAGCATAGTGACATACTGGTATTTCACGTACTTCCACTCTGTTTTTCTTAGATAAAAATTTTTTTTAGCGCATAGCGACGAATGTAAATGTACATTTAGGATGTTAGGAGATCAATTGTTACTGCAATATCACTATTAAGGGCTTATGTTGCACTTAGTGGATGTTGATCATCACTACAGTGCAAAAAAACATTTTTTTAGAGAATAAATGTAATTGTGCCTAATCTAGCACGTAAACCATACACAAAAAATGAATTCAGAGACGTTTTTTGGGTCGCTGATTGCGAAATCCAGCTCAAAATCCAGACATTCAAAGTGGCGAATTCAATATGGCGGACCAAAACCGGAGATTTTACTGGAATTACTAAACATCGGAGTTGCTCAATATGTTGATTCTGTTATATTGAATTCCAAATAGAATTACGCTTTTAGCATTACCCGGAGCTAACGACGAGGACGTAACGAGTTTCTAGCTCCATATTTTTTTATTGTTTAAACATTTTTTTTGCTTTTTTATTTTTTATATTTTTTTCACTTTTTCATATTTATTTGTACCTAAAGACTAAAATCGTTTTAGGTGTGTTAGGCCGCAAAACAATTGCGATTTACGTTTAAATTATAAGCTCAGATTAGTATCAGTGACCAAGCCAGATTTGTGTTTCATTATCCTATATTGGAACTGCCATTTTTATTGTTCAATTTTGAACAGGTTCGAATTCACCGACTCAAAAAACCACTGCATATGGAGTTTCATCTACGTCAACCTACTTTGAGCATTTTGGTCCGTCATAGTGGAGTCGCCATCTTGAGTTTCCAAATTTCGAGTGCAGATTTGTAATCAGCGTCCCCGAAAACCCCCGAGTACCAGCTTTTGCTTTCATCAAACAATTTTTGCATTTATGGTCCGCCATATTGAATCCGTGATCTTGAATTCAGATTTGTAATCAGCGACCCCGAAAACCCCCGAGTACAAAGTTTTGAGCTGATTGCACGCAAGGAAAAATGTATGCTTCAAAGGGTTAAGCTTTGAAGAGTATGTGGCTTCCGGATGGAGGCCGTGTTGAGAATCAGCGTTGTGCCGACGTTTCGCAAACGTTACAGTCTGCATCATCAGGGCTGAGAGCTCCGATACTGAAGCTCCCGTGTCTCAGGCATTCCTTATATACTTGCAGTCATCGTTCCAGATCACTGCACCAGCCAATCAGATGTTTTAATTGATCGGCCGGTCAATTAAAAAACCGGGAGGACGGTGTGCCAAATGGGATTGACGTGATATCCACCATCTCTGTTTAGATTGTCCGGATGTTTTCGGATTTCCAAGCCTTCTCGGTGTTTCCTAGAAAAATAGCTGTTTGATGGGGCCAGACTTTGGGCTTTATCGAACTGAATGGCATGACCAGTTTCCATCCAATGCTCGGCCAGGGCTGATTGTCCAATGTGGCCATATTTGATACACCGTTGATGTTCTTTGATCCGTGTACTGATCTTCCTCCCGGTTTCTCCTATGTACACTTTACCGCATGAGCAGGGTATCTTGTACACTCCTGGTGCACTTAATGGTGGTGTTTGGTCTTTTGCACTCGGAACCACTTGTGCTAGCTTCTTCTGAGGTTTGAAGATGACTCGCACGTTATGTTTCCCAAGGACCCTGCCTATGCGATCGGTTATGCCCTGAAGGTATGGAAGGGAAGTTGTTGCTATTATTTGTCCTTCATTCTCCCCTTCAGGTTCTGTTACCGTTTTCGGATCGGCTATTTTTCTTCTTAGTTGTTTGATCGTTCTTTCGATGTTGCCTGGCTTGTAGCCATTATCTCCTAAAGCTTTGCGTAGGTGTTCTAGTTCATCCTCGAGAGAGTTCGGTTCGGAGATCGCTAGAGCTCTGTAGACCAGAGAGCTTATGACCGATTGTTTTTGGGAGGGGTGGTGATGGGACGTAGCGTGGAGATATCTATCCGTGTGCGTTGGTTTCCGGTAAACTTTGTGGCCCAAAGTGCCATCGTTTTTCCGTTGAACCAGTACATCCAGAAAAGGAATTTGATTGTCCTGTTCTATCTCCATGGTGAATTGTATATTGGGGTGCTGGGAGTTGAGGAAGGTTAAGAAATGATTGAGGTTTTCTTTGCCGTGACTCCAAATGACGAAGGTGTCATCGACATATCGGAACCAGGTTGAGGGTTTGAGAGGTGCTTCTTGCAGAATTCTGTTCTCGAAATTCTCCATAAAGATGTTGGCGATGATAGGGGAAATCGGGGAACCCATGGCTGCGCCTGAAGTTTGTTCATAAAACTGGGATTGGAATTGGAAATATGTAGAGTTTAGGCAATGTTCTATGAGGGCTAGTAGGTTAGGAGCAACTTTTTGGGATTTTCTGACTATTTCTAGGGTTTCATGGGTTGGGACGTTTGTGAACAACGATACAACATCGAAACTTACTAGAATGTCTTCTGGTTGTACCTTGATGGACTGGATCTTATTCACAAATTCCCGAGAGTTTTGGATATAGGAGTTGTTGAGGCCTACGAGTTCCTGCAAGGGTTTGCAGAGAAAACGTGCCAAATGATATGTAGGGCTGCCTATGTTGCTCACGATGGGCCTTAGTGTGATCTTGTTTTTGTGTATTTTTGGCAGACCGTAAAGCCTGGGTGGTAGGGATTCCTTGGGTGTAAGGATTTTGATAAGGTTCTCCGACAGGCCAGCCTTCTTTAGAAGTGTCGTTGTTTTCTTTTCTACGCTTGATGTTGGGTCACGTGGTAGTTTCTTGTACGTGTTGGTGTCCTCGAGCAGGTTCATCATTTTCCTGCAGTAGTCCGTTTTGTCCATGATAACAGTAGCATTCCCTTTATCAGCTGGTAGTACTAAGATGTCCTTGTTTTTCTTCAAATTTTGAAGAGCAAGGTGTTCTTCCTTTGTGATGTTCTGCTGAGGGGGTTTTGCTTTGTGTAGAATATTGGTTATCCGTTGCCTGATATCGTTGCTAGTATCAGGTGGGAGACGGTAGATGGCAGTTTCCACCTGGCTGATGATTTCTCTGGTTGGAATGTCTGTCGGTGTGATGGCGAAATTGTGCCCTTTTGCGAGGACTGATGTTTCAGCTGCGGAGAGTGGGTGGTTGCTTAGGTTTTTTACTGTGTGGGTTAGGATGGGTTGTTTCGTCTGTGGGCATAGTTTCCTGAATTTCTCTATTTGATTCCTGGACCTCAGGTCTGCACAGTGGAGGGCTTGTTCGTGTGTGACCCGGTCAAGATCTTCCCACAGCTGTGGTTCCAAACAGTCAGATAGGCGTAGGTGAAGTTTAAGGAGTTTTTGGGAATTTTGGTCTAAAAGCTTTTTGGTGACAGATATTCTCTCCTTTACCAGTCTCAGCGAGGCCTGGTGGAGGATAGTCTTGGCTTGTTTTGATGGAAAGGGGTTTTTTAATTGAAAACATTTCGGTACCACTTGATGGTCGCGGCACCTTTTTAGGAATGTTAACGAGCACAGCTGGATGTGCAGAGTTTTCCTGAGTTTGGAAAAGGTGTTAACAGGACCCAAAATAGCCTCTCCGTGTAGGCGTTTTATTTTAGTTTTAAGGCTTTCACGGCTCTTTATGTAATTTGAAGAGTATGTGGCTTCCGGATGGAGGCCGTGTTGAGAATCAGCGTTGTGCCGACGTTTCGCAAACGTTACAGTCTGCATCATCAGGGCTGAGAGCTCCGATACTGAAGCTCCCGTGTCTCAGGCATTCCTTATATACTTGCAGTCATCGTTCCAGATCACTGCACCAGCCAATCAGATGTTTTAATTGATCGGCCGGTCAATTAAAAAACCGGGAGGACGGTGTGCCAAATGGGATTGACGTGATATCCACCATCTCTGTTTAGATTGTCCGGATGTTTTCGGATTTCCAAGCCTTCTCGGTGTTTCCTAGAAAAATAGCTGGGTTAAGCTTTATTCTCCACCGTGAAGTAAGCTGAAAGAGACTAGGGTTAGTTCATGTTCGAGGCGGTGACAGGAGAACGAATTTGTACCCATATATATTTCACTGTCACTGTCATGATGCCTTCGGACGCTGCGCGGGACTCGTCGTCGCAAAGTCCACGCAAATACTACAAAAACCTGCTTTTGAGCGACGAAATTTTAGGAAAAAATGTTGTCAGTTTGAGCCAAATTAAAAGTGAAAATGAGAAATGGATTTCGGCCAATACATCGAAGAAAATTTGCAGTTTCTCTTTCGTGGCATCACCGACAAAAAAAAAGGCAAAATTATTTCCGAAATTTTCTCGCTCGACATCGTCGCGCAATCACCGCATTCATCGAAATAAAGAAAATCACAGAAAACGTCACGGAAATATCGAAATGGTAACTACAATTAAATTAATATGTTCAATTTTACTCCGGTAATAAAATGGCGTGTAATGATCAACAATAATTACTTTACAGTAACAGTTTCGTAGAACTTGGATGGGCGATGCGTGAGTGGATTTTAGGCCGATCGGAATTTAATAGTGTGCCGCCAAGGTAATTATTTGTGAATGTTCTCAGGCCATTAATTTGTTTCCATGGAAGATACCTAAATCGCTACTACTATTTGTAATTTTAGCCACACTGAGATACCGATTTACCGTCACGAACGAAGGCGAAGAAAGACGTTGAACAACAATAAAAGCGTCGACGATGAAGAGGTGAATACACTAATTCAAAGATTGCTTCCGGCAATGGAAGGCATCTTTCATTGGGAAGAATATTTAAAATTAGTTAATAAAATTACCTGCCACCGTATCGGAGAATGAAATAGATGAGAATAAAATTTGTCTTTAGATTACAGGGTTTCCTCCACCCGGGAGTTCAGGGGCCGTGAAGATTTAAAAAAATTTAATATTAATTGAGGAAACCTCTAAAGAATAAAATATAAAGAAGAATAAAAATGGAAAATTGTCATGAATAAAAATAATTATTGTAGAGAATAAAAATAAAAAAATGTAAATAATACAAATATAGGAAATTAAAATAAATATAAATAGAGCTTTGGTCAAAATTATTAGGCACCCTGAACATTTTCTCACGTACGCACGTACGCACATCATGCATTGTCGAAATTCCCTAACTCTTTCATTTCGCTCTATTCGACTTTCTCTCTAGAATCTAATAATAAATGGCATAATTAAAATGAAATAGTCCCTCATTAAAATGAAAACGCGCCACATGGCCGATATTTGCAACGAGAGATCCGTGCGAGAAGTTACAAAAAGAAATAACGGTCGATTTCTATATTAGAATCGATAGAATATGTGAAAACCGTTTGGAGCATCGGTGTGATCTTTATTCTCTTGATATCAGGAAATAATGACTAAGGCTCTTTTGTAGTAATGCATCTCAAAATTCTCGGAGATTATTACCGCAAAATCAAAATCAATCCATCAATTCAATAAAGAGTACGGTCGAAAAAGAGTTGAACTCATGCCGTAACATCAAGCAATACGTTCTTTTCGTTCTTTTCGCGTAAAGAATAATTATATGATTAAACTTGTAGCTTCGAGTAGAGGGCAAATGGTCTAATAAATATTGTGGAAGTATGACAAAAGCGGGGACGAATTGAAAGCTGATCATATCAAGAATGACTGATTGTGGCCCACAGAACCATCGCTAGCACCGCTTCTATTTTTGTGTATGAACCCTTTGACTGTCAGTGATACACATATGGCAAAAAAAAGTCGTGCCATTTTTGTGTCATGACACACATGTGAGCATTTGAAATAAAACATACTTCTACTACAGCGATTGACTATAATTTAGTAAATCATAGGTTTTGAGGTCTCTGAATCCGAATTTGAAATCAAATTTCCGTAACTCAAAATGGCGGATCCAATGTGGCAGACGCAAATTCGAACAATGGGTTGATACTGACGAAAGTACGTACCGTATGGTTTTTGAGGTCGCTAAATCGGAATTTGAATTCGGATGTTCAAAATTCATAATAACGAATCCAATATGGCGGATGCAAATTCGAGAAGTAGTTAAATTTCCATAAAAAGTAGTATCTTTAGGATCTTTATGGTCGGGAATTTCGAATTAGAGTCCTAACTTTAAGTCTCTAATGCTTGGATACAATATGATGAATTAAAATTTAGCAAATCATGTATGACAATCCATCCGTAGTAACATATGTAAAAAAATACTTTTTTGGTTTTACATCCCGCTCTCTGCCGGACCCAGAGTCACGGACCGAGGACGTGACGGTCATTGACTACGATTTTGTATTTTTTTGTACTTTTTGTATTTTTTTGTGCTTTTTGTCTTTTCAATTTTTTCTGTGGTTTTTGTATTTTTCAAATTCCTTGTTACTATGCATATTTTCATTTTTTTCTTCGTTTTTCTCGTATTCAATTTCTTATTGTATTTTGGCAACTTCAGAAATTCATATTTCTTTCGTATTTTCTTTTTTTTTTTCGATTTTGACTTTATTACTTTTTGTTGTCTGTATCTATTGTCTAGTTTTCATTCTTTGTAGTTCTTTCTTCATTAATTCATATCTCTTATTTAATGTTTGGACAACACATGAAAAATAATTTCGGTATTTCACCTGATCATACCGTTATTCGTTATATTGACATTGTGTAAATGACCCAAACCCAAACAAACCCAAGCGAATCAACGTGATCATGCTAAAACTGAAGACTTTTCCTGTCGTATTGGAGCCACCATATTGAATTGTGGAAATTCCATTTCAGATTCAGCGACCTCGAAAACCGTTTAAACTGAAATTTTAGGGTAAATCTGTGAAGATTTTTTTTCGATACATAAGTGGTACGAAACTCTAAATTTCCCGTAACTGCGAAGGGGTTTGCAAATGTTCCTAATATCGGTCTCACGGCATCTTCATACTTCTTGACGTACTATGACTAGAAATATGATAAAAGCGAGAGCGGACTCGGTACCGTCACATCGTTAATGTCCGATTGAGGCCCCTAGAACCATCCCGAACGACGCTTTTATCTTTCTTTATTAACAAATGCTCCGGTCATAGTTCTCGTGGCATCGGTGTACTGATGAACGTAAAATGACCTGAAATAAGATGAATGCGAGAGCGAAGTCCGTACCGTCACATCATGAATGTCCGATTGAGGCCCCCAGAGCTGTCACGAGCACCGCTTTTAACTTTGTATACTAACAAATGCTTCAGCCACCGTTTTGGCAGCATCGTTATAATTCCTGACGCACCATGATCGGAAATAAGAAATAAACGAGCGCGAACTAGGTGCCGTCACTTCGGGAATATACGATTAAGTCCCTTAGAATCATCACTCCCACCGCTTTTATGTGTGTTTATTAACAAATGCTCCTGTCATCGGTCTCGCGGCATTGTTAGACTTCTTGGCGAAAAGGGACCGGAAATAAGATAAAAGCAGAGACATACTCGGGCCCGTCGTATCGAGAATGACTGATCGAGGCCCGCAAAACCATCGCGAACAGTGCTTTTATCTTTGTTTATAAACGAATGATCCGGTCCTCGATCTGGTGGCATCGTCAGATTTCTTGACGAAAAATGACTGGAAGTATGGTAAAAGCAAGAACCAACTCGGAGCCGTCGCGTCGAGGATGACCGACCAAGACCCCAAGAACCATAGCGAGACCTGCTTTTATCGATGTTTACTAATAAATGCTCCGGTCATCGTTCTCGCGGCATCGTCAGCCTTCTTCACGAAAAATGACCGGAAGTAAGATGAAAGCAGAGACAAACACGGGTTCGTCGTATCGGGATCGACCGAACGAGGCCCCCAGAACCATCGCGAGAACTGCTTATATTTTTGTTTAGTTAGATATGCACCGGCCATCATTCTCGCGGCATCGTCTGCCTTCTTGTCGAAAAGTGACCGGAAGTGAGATAAAAGCACAGACAAACACGGGACCGTCGTATCGGGGATAACCGATCGAGGACCCCAGAACCACAGCGAGCACTGCTTTCATCATTGTTTACTAAGAAATGCTCCGGTCATCATTCTCGCGGCAGTCTGTCTTCTTGACGAATAATGACCGGAAGTGAGATGGAAGCACAGACAAACTCGGCACCGTCGTATCGGGAATGACCGATCGAGGCCCCCAGAACCACGGCGAGCACTGCTTTCGTCTTTGTTTACTAACAAATGATTCGGTCATCGTTTTCGCGGCATCGTCAGCCTTCTTGACAAAAAATGCCCGGCAGTAAGATGAAATCAGAGACAAACTCGGGGCCGTCACGTCGAGAATGACCGATCGATGCCCCCAGAACCATCGCGAGCACTGCTTTTATCTTTGATTATTAACAAATGCTCCGGTCATCGTTATGACGGCATCGTCAGATTTCTCGACGAAAAATGACCAGAAGTAAGGTAAAAGCAAAGACAACCTCAGGGCCGTGTCATCGAGAATGACCGAACGAGACCCCAAGTGCCATCGCGAGGATTGCTTTTTTTAAAATTATTAACAAATGCTCCGCTCATCGTTTTCGCAGCAACGTTGGACTTCTGGACGAAAAATGACCGAACGTAAGATGAAAGCTTTCATCTTTATTTAATAACATACGCTCCGGTCGTAGTTCTTGCGGCATCGTCAGATTTCTGGACCAAAAATGACCGGAAGTGAGATGAAAGCAGAGAGAAACTCGGGGCCGTCGTATTGGGAATGACCGATCGAGGAACCCCTAACCATCGCGTGCACAGCTTTCATCTTCGTTTACTAGCAAACGTTCCCGTCATCGTTCTGGCGGCATCGTCGGACTTCTTGACGAAAAAAGACCATAAGTGAGATGAAAGCCGAGACAAACTCGGGGCCCTTGTATTAGGAATGACCGATCACGGCCCCCAGAACCATCGCAAGCACTGCTTTTATCTTTGTTTTTTAACAAATGCCCCGGTCATCGTTATGACGGCATCGTCAGATTTCTGGACGAAAAATGACCGGAAGTAAAGTGAAAGCAAAGACAAACTCGGGGCCGTCACGTCGAGGATGACCAAACGAGACCCCAAGTACCATCGCGAGTATTGCTTATTTTTGTTTATTAACAAATGTTTCCCTAATCGTTCTCGCGGTACGGTTGAATTTTTCGACAAAAAATGACCGCAAGTAAGATGAAAGCAGAGACAAATTCGGGGCGATCCTATCGGGAATGACCAATCGAGGCCCCCAAAACCATCGCGAGCACTGACTTCACCTTTGTTTACTAACAAACGCTCCGGTCATTGTTCGCGCGGCATCGTTAGCTTGCTTGACGAAAAATGACCGGCATTAAGATGAAAGCAGAGACGAACTTGGGGCCGTCGAGTCAGGGATGTCCGGCCGAGACCCCGAGAAACACCGCTTGCGCTGCTTTTACCTTTGTTTAATAACAAACTCTCCGGTGTTAAAAAAAACAAAGGAAAGAATAAATATGTATATTTAAATGTATACTACAGTAATGATCGGTGACGCGCGCCAGTCGAATGGCTGCTGAGCGAGAGGGCGCCAGCGCACGCGAGTGAGGGGACGAGCGAGCGCGGGCCGCGAGAGCCGGCCTTCTCCCCCGAATCGCGATCCGCGCAAGACGTGTGCGAGGCGAATATTCTGCGTGGTATAATTCAAGTGCAAGGACTGTGTGGGCAATCCGTACTTACTGTGTGTGAAGTGCGGGCGAGCAAAGACTGTGTGGGTGTACCTGCACGATCGAACTAAAGACTGTGAGTGCCGCGCTAAGCCACGAGGCTCGAGTACTCTAACGCCGAATTTCGGAGCGCCTAAGACCGTTCGTTTCGAATCGGAGCCGTGCTCCAAAACCGCGTCGGAGCTACCTCGCGAGTGGCTTCCCCCCTCCCCGACATTGCGCGTCCGTTAACTTCTATTTATTCAGACTCGAATTATATTTATATTAATTAAATTGTTATACTTACCTTACCGTCGATATTACGAGTATGTTTGTTTTTCTTCTTTATTTGGTGCTCCATTCTCCCAACCCTCTTAACATTCAGAAGTGGGATTTGAACTGCGTGCTGAAAAGAACAATATAAAGAATAAACTCGGTGAAGGATTCGGAGTGCGCAAATGGTAGACGCGGAGGGGTTTGAAGAGTTCGTGCGTCGAGTAGCGGAAATGCCGCTGAATCATTCAGTCGGGGTCGGTAGAGGCCGAGGAAATCCGGCGACGCGGGACACGCGGACCGGCTATCAAGATGGCGGCCGCGCGACGCCGGTAGACCACATGGCGTCTGAAGGGCGGGAGACGGTAGCGCGCATGATCGAAGCATCGACGCCATGTTTGGCCGTGGGCGACGCGGGACCGTCGACAAACGCGTCGCGCGGGAGTAGCGAGCCGCGGGAGGGGCGCGCAATACCGCGCGAACAGTCATCAGTAATAGAGGGCCATACGAGCCCGCGATTGGTTGACGATCGCCGTGCTGCGCCGACGGGTGACTCGGAGGAAGTAGGGCCGGAGGGCCTCGCAAGAGCATCGTCGGGGAACCGAGCATCGACGCGGAACGCCCTGGAACCGCCACCGATGTTCCGCCAGCCGACCTACCAGGTTATTCCGGACTTCTCAAGAGACATCGAGTACTACAACGGCGAGCCGGATGGCCTGAGAGCTCAGGAATGGCTCGACAACCTTCAATCACTCGGGCAACTCCACCAGTGGCCGGAGGAGTATTTGCTGGCGGCCGCGAGGATGCATCTCCGTGACGGCGCCAAGGACTGGTTCCGAGCAAGGGTGAGTGACATCCGGTCTTGGGGGGAATTCCGCGAAGCGTTCGAGGCAGCCTTCATTGTGCGCGACGACGTTTCCACCCGGTGGGCTAGGATGAAGGCGCGACGACAGGAGAAGGGAGAGACGGTGACCCGGTACTTCCACGCGAAGGCTAGACTGTGTGCGCCCTTAGGGTTGAGCTTCCGCGAGGAGCGCAGTGAAATCTTGTCCGGGCTAGCGTCTCGCGAATTGTTTAACCTGATAATGCCGTCGTCTCAGTACACCTTCGATTCGCTGTTGCATGATCTCATTCATTATGAGAAGGTGTTATCAATTCAAAGACAGGAGTGTGGGGGTCGGAGTTCGCGCGAGACTATGTGGGGGAGAGACAGAGTGGGTGAAACGAGTCGACAGCGGGTCGTCAAGCCAGTGCGCGAGGGTCAGCCCAGACCGCCGCTACCGGAGCGAGTGTGTTATAACTGTCGCAAGCCGGGGCATTTTTCTCGCGAGTGTCCGGAAGGGCGACGCGGTCCGGAGTGTTATCGGTGTCATCAGAAGGGTCACATCATGAGCCAGTTTCCGGGAGCCTCGAAGCCGGAACACCGCACAGTACAATCGATTGGTAAGCGTAATGACAGCTCGGCTGTTAAATACGTAAAGAATGTGCAGGTGAACGGCAAGGACGTGCCGGCATTTGTCGACACAGGCAGCGCCGAGTGCACAGTCAAGGCATCGAGGGTCTTGATGCAGCAGCTCCCGGTCTCAAACGTGGCGACGACTCTAAAGCCGTTCGGGCCGCCGGAATTTGTGGTGCGCAGTGTGGGGACAACGCAGGCCGACCTTGTCGTCGACGGAGTGGAAGTGAAGGGAGTGACGCTGCTGGTGGTCCCGGACGACGTTCAGGCAGTCGATATGCTGCTAGGTCGCACTTTCACGGAGGCGCCGGGGGTCGCCTTCCATAAAACAGGCGAGCAGGTGACGTTTTACCGAAGCCCGCTGCTACCGGTGGATTGCGCTGAGCCGTCGACGTCGTTCGCTGTGGCCCGCGATGTCACCTTACCGCCGAACTCGATCTCGCTGGTGGATCTGGTCGGACCCGACTCGAATCATGTGGTGCCCATTGCCAATTGGGGAACGCGAGAGCACCTACTTGCGCAAGGACGAGTGGCTGAGCGAGGGGCGATCTTGGAAATCCGGGCCGAGAAGGAGACGTCGACGAGGGCAAAATTATCAGACGCGGACCTCGACATTGGGGCGGAGCAGCCGCCGTTGGTGCGTCACGAGCTAGTGGCACTGTTGAACGAGTTCCGGGACTGCGTGTCAACTGGGTTGCACGACCTGGGCTGCGCGAAGGACGTTGAGATGGAAATTAAAATCAAACCGGGGGCTCAACCGGTCCAGTCCAAGCCCTATCGCACGACGGAGAAGGAGAGGCGAGAGATCCGGGAAATCGTCACGGGCTGGAAGGAGGAGGGCATCGTCGTCGACACGAAGTCGGACTACGCGAGTCCAGTCTTGTTGGTGCGGAAGAAATCGGGGGAGGTGCGGTTGTGCGTCGACTTCCGTAAATTGAACGCGATCACGGAACGCGTCCACTTTCCGCTGCTACATATTGATGACCACCTTATCCGAATTCGTGACAGTCGAGTATTTACGGTGTTAGATTTGGCCCACGGGTATTTACAGATTCCGCTCACTCGGGAGTCACGCGAGAAGACGGCCATCATAACGTCGGAGGAAACGGTGGAGTTCACCCGCATGATATTCGGGCTGATGAACGGGCCAGCCTATTTCGGGAAGGCGATGCAACGGGCTTTGGGACCGCTACGTGATGACGTGGCCATGTTCTATCTGGACGACATCCTGATTCCCGGGCAAACGTGGGAGGACACGGGACCGAAGCTCAGGCTCGTGCTGGAGGCGTTGAGGAAGGCTGGACTTACAATTAGGTTGTCCAAATGCCGTTTCCTCGCGCGGCAGGTAGCCTACCTCGGTCACGAGATCTCCGAGCGGGGGATCGAGCCGGGCCACGTCAAGGTAGCGGCGATCAAGGAGATGCCGTTGCCAAGGAACGTACACGAGGTCCGACGGTTCTTGGGTCTCACCGGCTACTTCCGGAAATTCGTCCCACGGTTCGCCCAAATCGCGGAGCCGTTGTCCAGGTTGTTGAAGAACGATGCCGTCTTTAACTGGGAGGAGTCTCAGCGTCGGGCGTTCGACGCCTTGAAGGAGAAACTGACGTCGCCGCCAGTGCTGCAGACCTTTGACCCCAGGGCCGAGACCGAAGTGCATACCGACGCCAGCGCGGTTGGGCTGGCCGGCATGCTGCTCCAGCGTGATCCAGAGGGACGGATGCGCCTCGTGTATGCGGTCAGCCGGAGGACGAGCGAACCGGAGAGCCGCTACCACAGCAGCAAGCTGGAGCTGCTGGCGGTGGTTTGGGCCGTGACGCGTCTCCGCGCCATGTTGGCAAACATTGCATTCACTGTGGTTACAGATTGCCAGGCCCTCTGCTATTTGAGCACCCAGAGGACACTCAACCCACAGATCGTACGGTGGAACGATCTGCTCAGTGAGTACGACTACCGGATTATCCATCGCCCGGGGAAGACTCAGGCGCACGTGGACGCCATGAGTCGGGCGCCTGTCGAACCACCAGATGCGAGTGGGTGCGTGCTCCAACTCGCTTCGAACGATGACGAGGATCGAGTGCTGATGCACCAGGTCCAGGACGAAAACGTCAGGAGGAAGAAGGAGATCCTGGGAAAGGCGGTAGCAGCTCGAACGCGGGACGAACGGGGCCATGTCACGGGCTACGAAATACACGAGGGGATCGTCTACAAACGGGTCGGCGAGAAGCTCCTCTGCGTGGTCCCGAGAGCGATGCGGAAGAGCATCGTGGTGCAGTTCCACGACCTGAAGAGCCACGCCGGGGCAGAGCGAACGGCCCAGCGCATCCTGGAGCATTACTACTTCCCGGGATTGCGAGCCTACGTGAAGCGACACGTGCAGGGATGCCTGACGTGCATCACCGGGAAGGCAAAGCCGGGGCGCCAGGCGGGGGAGCTGCATCCGATTCCAGCCGGAGACCGTCCGTTCGCCACCGTCCACATTGACCATCTCGGGCCCTTCGTCACTAGCCGGCGGGGGCATAAATATGTCTTCGTGCTGGTCGATAATTTAACAAAATTTTGTGTGATCCGGGCAGTCAGGGACACACGGGCGGCCAACGTCCTGAAACATCTATGGGAGTTCGTGGACGCGTATGGAGCCCCGAAGAGGATTGTGTCAGATCGGGGTACGAGCTTCACCGCCAAGGCTTTCGAGGGGTTCTGTCGGGAGCATGGAATCCGGCACACCCTGAATTCACCAAGGCATCCGCAGGCAAATGGGCAGGTCGAGCGGGTCAACGCCACGCTCGTGCCGGCAATTCGGGCGAATTTGGAGTCCGAGGACGGGACCGATTGGGATCGACACCTGGGGAGGATACAGAGCGACCTCAATGAGCAAACGAACGCGAGTACCGGGAAAAGCGCGTTCGAAATGGTTTACGGCTACGTGCCGCGGCGAGGCGAAGGCGAAGCTCGGAGGGTGACCAGCCAGGTGAGCGAGAGATACTCGCACCCACGGACCGTCCAGGACGAAGCGCGGCGGAAGCTGGAGGCGGCGAAACAACGGATGAAGCAACGATACGACTCGGGGAGGCAGCTGAATCCGAACTTCCAGCCAGGGGACATCGTTTACATGCGCATTGCGCCCCAAGGACAGGGTGAGTCCACAAAACTGTACCCGAAATATCGGGGACCGTTAACGATCAGCGAGAAGCTGCCGGGCGACACGTTCCGGGTTGTTAACTTGAGAGGCGAGAGCGCGGCGCGGGGCTATGCCACGACAGCCCACGCGAGCCAGCTCAAAACGTGGCGACCGGGTGATGGCGACGACGAGGAAGACCCGGAATCGGACGAGTCGGAGGAGTCCGAGTTGGGCGAGAAGCCACCTGCTGCAGCGACCGGGGAAATGCCCGGGATAACACCGTCCGAACCCGAGGCGGACCAGGGTCAGCGTCCGAGGAGGCGAGCGACCAAGCCTCCGCGCTTTAACGATTTCGTCCTGTGAATTGCCCCGCGGTAATTGATTAGGCGGAGCAATAGTAACCAGATCTGTGATTTCCTTACCGTTTTGTTTTCAGTGTAGGTGTCTAGTCCATATCGGTGTACCTGTAAAAGAAACTTAATTTATTAGGGATCGGCACACGCGATAGCCGACCCGTCCTGGGTGAGCTCGAGGGCGAGCTCAAGCAGGATGGCCGAGTGTTAAAAAAAACGAAGGAAAGAATAAATATGTATATTTAAATGTATACTACAGTAATGGTCGGCGACGCGCGCCGGTCGAATGGCTGCTGAGCGAGAGGGCGCCAGCGCACGCGAGTGAGGGGACGAGCGAGCGCGGGCCGCGAGAGCCGGCCTTCTCCCCCGAATCGCGATCCGCGCAAGACGTGTGCGAGGCGAATATTCTGCGTGGTATAATTCAAGTGCAAGGACTGTGTGGGCAATCCGTACTTACTGTGCGTGAAGTGCGGGCGAGCAAAGACTGTGTGGGTGTACCTGCACGATCGAACTAAAGACTGTGAGTGCCGCGCTAAGCCACGAGGCTCGAGTACTCTAACGCCGAATTTCGGAGCGCCTAAGACCGTTCGTTTCGAATCGGAGCCGTGCTCCAAAACCGCGTCGGAGCCACCTCGCGAGTGGCTTCCCCCCTCCCCGACATTACGCGTCCGTTAACTTCTATTTATTCAGACTCGAATTATATTTATATTAATTAAATTGTTATACTTACCTTACCGTCGATGTTACGAGTATGTTTGTTTTTCTTCTTTATTTGGTGCTCCATTCTCCCAACCCTCTTAACACCGGTCATAGTTCTTGCGGCATCGTCACATTTCTGGACGAAAAATTCCCGGACGAGAGATGAACGCAGAGAGAAACTCGGTGCCGTCGCTCCGAGGACGGCCGACCGAGACTACAAGAATCATCGCGCGCGCTGCTCTTATCTTTGTTTAGTAATAAATGCTCCCCTCATCGTTCTCGCGGCATCGTCAGCTTTCTTGACGAAAAATGACCGGAAGTAAGATGAAAGCAGAGAAAAACTCGGGGCCGTCGTATCGGGAATGACCGATCGAGGCCCCAAGAACTATCGCGAACACCGCTTTCATCTTTGTTTACTAACAAATGCTCTGGTCCTCGTTCCGGCGGCATCGTGAGCCATTTTGACGAAAAATGACCGGAAGTAAGATGAAAGCAGAGGCAACCTAGGGTTCGCCGTATCGCGAATGACCGATCGAGGGATCCCTAACCATCGCGTGCACGGCTCTTATCTTTGTTTACTAGCCATTGCTCCGGTCATCATTCTCGTGGCGTCGTCAGGCACCTTGACGCACTATGACCGGAAATAAGATAAAAGCGACAGCGAACTCGGTGCCGTCACATCGTGGATGTTCGACTAAGATCCCTAGAACCGGCACGAGCATCGTTTTTATCTTTGTTTAAGAACAATTGCTACCGTCATCGGTGTCGCGGCATCGTCAGACTTTTTGACGCACTACGAATGGAAGAAAGATAAACAAGGAGGTGGATTCGGCCCTGTCGTATCCGGAATGTTCGAGTGAAAACGCAAGAACGATTCGCAGCACCGATTATATCTTCCGTACATCATCAATGTTCTTATAACAGTTGTCGCAGCATCGTGAGACTCCTCGATGCAATCTGCCCGGTAGTAAGAAGAAATTGGCGACGGATTCGGTACAGTAATATCCGGAGTGCTTGAGTGAGGCCCCGAGAACCTTTCCAAGCACCAAATTTATCTTTGTTACGTTAACAACCACGCTCTATGATACGTCAACAAACACACTCAACCGGCGCATAACTTTTTCTAGGCAGATCAAGACCAGTACTTTGTACCTACATCAATTTTTACACGGGACACACGGGCCATGGAATTTCCGCAACATCGGGACTTGGTCAGAATGAAGCGTATCGCCTCGCTCTTTTCGGATTTCGTTTCCATAGACCTCGTAATGAGCGCCTCTTAGAAGCATGTTTGCAAAATTACAGTGCTTTAGATTGTCGGAAAGTGAATGAAATATCGATGTTTCATATTGCGTCCCACAGAAAATCATTATTTACTTATTTATTTAATTATTTATTTATTCATTCATGACTTTTATTGTAGTCGAATCACGCATCTTCGCCTCTTGTTAAATGCTTGTTTGCAAAATTTCAAGGCTCTACGGAGTCGCAAAGTGGGTGACATTTCGGTTATCCGTTATGCATTTCACAGAAAATTGGTCTTTTCATTTTCTTATTTCTTTTTTTTTAAGGTGAATTATGCATTGCCAAGTAAAATGATCATCTTAAATAATATAATCAAGCGAATAAACGCTTGCAACTTGTAAAAATAATCGCTCGGTGCCTCCAAATTCAAGAAACATCTACTTATTTATCTTCCGATTCATTATTCCGACGAAACCAATTAATAATTTGAATTTTTCATCATTGTCGCATTTATCATTGCCGCACGAAGAATTTCAAGCATCATGAATGTCGACGATCTTTATGCTTTGGCACGAAATTCATGGAGCGATAGAAGACGACGGGTGAAATGCCGAATCGGCCGTCCTATCACGAGTCTCGAGTCTGATTGGTTTGCAGGCAGCCTAAGGGAATGATACGCGAGACGTCGAAGCACGCTCGCCGTCATCTGTCAAACGTTGCCTTTCTGCAGAACCTTGATGCGCAGTCTGAACTTGCCCGCGAAATATGGCTGAAGGCCATAGCAGACGACACACGAAATGTCAAATCGCCAGAGTAAGGGAGACAAACGCCTAGCTACCTCGCTCGTCGCCTTCTACATTTCTCGTGCCCAGACTCAGCGCTCGAGTGGCGTCGTCGGTAAGGGCAGGCCCTACAACAATCAATCGAACTCCAAAATTCTAATTGCTCCCATTCAAAAACTATTTGACCAAAAAAAACGCCTTGGCAGGATTGCTCCGGGCATTCCCTTGAACCCGCCAGTCACGGGTGGGTCAGTTATTATGAAACACCCTGTATATCAGTCATGTGAGTACTCCCGCATGCAGCTATCACCGTCTCCATGAGCTTTAAAACAGTTTGTGTGCGTGTGCGATAAGTATGACGGGAATATGGTAACAATCTCCTATACGCATCACTGAAGCCGTTAATTATTAATAGTCGATATTATTTTATACGTATTGGTTTTTAAGTGATTTGGTTATATGGGTAACTGGCAAATAATACGGATATTTTTTTTACGTTGGATCATGCATTGTAACCGCTCAGATGCATGTTTGCTAACTTTCAGAGCTCTAAGTAGTCGAGAATTGGGTGAAATATCGAATTTCCACCTTGCATCTCACAGGAAGCCCTTTTTTAAGTAGAATCGTGCGTCAATACTGCTTAGATGCATCTTTCTAAAATTTATAAGTACGTCGTTTTTCCATTTTGCATCTAACACCAAATCAAGTTAGATGAAATTTTGGAAAGAAACGAAACATAAAAACATACTTTACCTCTGTACTAAAAATAAGAGCCAAATTGGGTAGTTTCCGACTCTTATTTTTATTTCTTAAGACAACAGATATATCAGAAACCCGCAATGAATAACCTCATCGGGCCTGGTAGTGAAAGAAGAAGAAGCTGGTAATGAAAAGTAAATAATTCATTATTGATTCAATGTGGAAACGTCCATCTCAAATCTTTACGATCACGGCAATACGGCAATACGAACAATCGGTGGGTGCCCCCAAATTCATTCTGTTCTTTATTTCTCCAGAAGATAAAGATTACGAATGCGTTGAATAATCTGATTATTTATCATCATCACTCGCCCGAAGAATCAAAAGTCTCATGAAAGTCGGCAACCTTTACGCTTTGTTACGGAATTTGTGGAGCGATAGAAGACAAAGCGGGAAATGTGACATCGGCCGGTTTGTCAGGACTCTTGAATTCGATTGGCTAACAGGCAGCCTAAGCGAACGATACGCAAAACGTAAAATCACGCTCGCCGTGTTCCAACGGTCCGTGTGATTTGACATTTTGCGTTTAACGGATAACGTTTCACAGATGTCAAACATCAAGTTTCTGCAGAATCTTAACGCGCGCTCTGCACTTACGTACCCAAGATGCTAGAAAATCGTAACAAACGATTCACGGAACGACAAATCAGCCAGTCTTTCACGAGTCTCGAACCGGATTAATTAGCAGGTAGCCTAAGCAAATGGTACGGAAAACGTCAAATCACGCGCATCGTCATCTGTCAAACGCTGCGTTTCGGCAGAACGTTGACGCGCGACCGCAACTTGGGCGTCAAAATGACGTAACGCATTAGCAGACGATACATGAAATATGAAATAGCCCAGACAAAAAAGTCAAAAAAATCTGATGCCTCAATGTTTTGGCATTAACGAGCTTTAGCAAAGAAAAAAAATCGAATTTTTTTAGGGTCACACGGGGCAGCGACCAAAAACATAGCGCGACTAAAAAAATGCATTTTTCAAAAAGTTTTTCAACATCGTCCACGGGCTAAAAAAATTCCTGCCTGACTGGGGTCTTTTGGCGTGATTCTTGAGCTTCAATTTTGTACAGGCTGCTCATTGGGCCCATCATTTTAAGCATCGGTAGTGGGGTCACTTCCCCTTTTTCGGGAGACGACGCGTGATCACCGGATCGACCAGTTCTTGCTCGATTACGAGCGTGTATAGAACCAAGGCAAATAAATAAAAAATCGCTGAGTGCGTACAAAAATTATTACTCACAATTCCCTGCAGTATAAGAAAATAAAAAGATACAATACGTGCCGTGCACCCGCCTACCACAAGAGGCGCGAACAAATTTCGTATTCTTTTACTCTTTGTACGACCACTCGTAGATGAGGAATCGCCGATTGAATGAAAATTCGGCTTTTTTTCTTTGATCATCGATATCTCATGAACTAATCATCGTACAGCGAACGGAAAGTGAGTTTCGGAAACTCGAATAACTCCTCTATACAATCCTTTCGCTATTTGAGAGAAAGCTGATTTTTTTCAAGCTGAATATTGATTCGAAAAAGTATTAAAAAATGACTTTTTCCACCGTTATGGAGAATCCACCACAACTTTGCAAATATTGGGAAAATGATGAATGTTTCCAGGAATTTTTGAGCTCAATACATGCCTAAAGACCCTGTAAGTTTGCAAACGGATCGATCTAGCCGTTTTTTACCCGATTCCACAAACTTTCATGAAAAATTAAAGGAGCACATTTCTTGCTCCTTAGACTTCAAATGACGATGGTTAAGATGAAAACAAAAATTTGTTATCGTTCTCACTACGTTGGTTTGCATGTAATTCTGCATTAACTACTCATCAAATCTTAAGAACGAAAATAAATTTCTGTTGAATTTTTTTTTCTTCAATCGTTATCGATTGGAAAATCCTATAGCTATTCGTGTACACAAGGCGTATGAAGATTCGCTTGAGGGTATCAACTTAATTTAATGCACCTCATTTTAACTCGCTGATTTATAGCATGCAAACAAACGAATCGCAGATTATCATTTCAGACAATTTTGTAAACAGTTTGAAATGAAAAGAAATAAAAAATTGGTTTTTTAAAAATATTTATTGAATAGTTGATGGGAAATTGTAACAAAAAACAGATCTTTCCCCCAATATTGCGATTTTTTTTATATTTCAAAATGTGTAGAAAATTTTATAAAATCATCACCTGTTCAGTATTGATTCGATTTTTTTGTTTGCATGCTATAATTTAGCGAGTTAAAATTGGTTGCATTAAATTGAATTGATACCCTCAAGCGAATCTTCATACACCTTTTTAACACGCATCGCCATACGATGCTTCAATGGATAACGATTGTAAAAAAAATCAAAACTTTGCAATTTGTTTTTGCTTGTGATATTTGATGACTATTTAATGCAAAATTACATGCAAACAAATGTGCGAAAAATAACGAATTGTGTTTTTCATCTGAACTGTTACAAACCGGATTGTTGTCCGGTTGTAATATTATTATTTTATTATTTTTGTGCGCGAGCTGGGGGGGCGCCAGCACAGGGGTCCTTGTCTGTCTTAAAGCGGCGTAACGCACCTCACCTTTTATTGCTGACGCTGCTGGAGACGTTCGGCGTTCGGTTGTAGGTGAATAATCTGCAACGTAGTCACTAGGTCACCCAATTTAACAGTTCACTTTATTCGTCACTTAAAAAGGTCTTACACGAAACGTATATATTATGTTTCTTGTATATCGAAATAAAATATAATAAAATATAGTTGTATCGGGGTTATTGGAGAATAATAGGTGATTCGGCTTCGAAATAACTCGACACGCAATGCCGCTAAGGTAATTGTCGCGAACCGATATAACGAAGGTGAATGAAGGGCCGCTAAGGTATTTCCTTCATTCGATGAGTTCTTACGCGATGACAATTTTAACGGTAGGAAGGGACGACACCGGTCGTACCCGCGAGAACCTAAGTACGCGAGCAGATTTGCCACTAAGGAGTGAAGGTCCCTCGACCGATTGTTCGGAAAGTCGCAATAAGACTGAGGAATCACCAAGTGGATGACGCCTTGAGGATTTCGGCAAATAGCTGCGTTTAGGTTCTCGTGGGGGTGAATTGCGAAAGAATGGATCAGCGATTTTCACGAGGTTTCGCAAAGAGTTCGATTGTTGCATTCCCTTTTTGCTTGCACTAATATTTCGAAACCAGCAACTTCGCTTCTTGAAGAAAGAAAAGGAATTTGATGATTTAGGATTGCGAAATATTGCGAGCGTTCGGTGGTATGGAGGCCGCGGAGGCAATGACACGAGTTGAGCAATACGGAAGTATGCGGATACGAAAAATGGTCCGTAACAGCCCTCCTTACTTACAAGGAACATCCCTCAGGTGTCCGCTTCCGATTTTGTTGTAACTCATATATGTGATAGAGCATCGAAAACTTTGAGGCACGAATTTTTTTTTATCGGCGGAAAAACGGATTTAAGGGGGGAAACCGCCCCTCAAAGAAAGGCTTGTCGAGGGGTGATTTTGCAGTTTCACCCAGAAGCAATCCACCGATCTGAATGAAACAAAAACGAAAATTCTTCTAATGAAAAGCGATAAAAAATCCACTATGAAATTGTTAAGAAAGAATTTAATTAGAGGGTAAACCACCCCTCAATTTGCCTTTTTTCACCCCACACTTAAGAGGGTTGTATGCAAATTAATAAAACAGGTATCATTTTGAAGGGCAATTAAAATCAAAGTTGACGGGTTTTTGCGTTTTGGTGACATAGCATATTTAAGGGGGTAAACCACCCCTAACATAAATTTATTTATCATGGTCGTTTTTTCTGTGTTTAAAGTATATTCGCTGATTTCAAATATTTCTATGAGCAACAATTTAATGTTTTATCATATTTCAAAATTATTACATTCGTCTTAAGTGGTAACTACGCCTCTGACGAGAAACATCATTGAAGTATCCGCTCTCGATTTCGTTGAAACTCATATATGTGGTAAAGCATTGCAAACTATTAAACATGTTTTTTTTTGTATCGGCAGAAAACCGGTGTTAGGGGATGAAACCACCCCTCAAAGTTTCTCCCACAAGCAGTCCACCGATCTGAATGAAACAAAATCGAAAATTCCTCTAATATTAAGCGATGAAAGATCCACTACGAGAGTGCTGATTAGAAATATAATTAAGGGGTAAACCACCCCTCCATTTTTCGTTTTTCACCCCACGCTTAAGAGGGTTGTATGAAAATTAATAAAACGAGTATCATTTTGAAGGGGAATCAAAATTCAAGTTACCGCGTTTTTGCGTTTCAGCGGAACAGCAAATGTAAGGGGGTAATCCACCCCTAACATAAATTTGTTCATCACCGTCGTGTTTTCTGTGTTTAACATGTATCCGCGGATTCAAAATATACTCCCGCATTTTTAAATTATTACGTTTTTAAATTTTTACATTTTAAGGGTAAACTACCCCTTCTAATTGCTTTTCGTTTGAAGTTTCGCGAAAGGTTTCACGAATTTCGTTAAAACTGTTTTCATTTAATCGGTAATATCAATTTTGTGTTTGTGTGTGCAGGCATATTCGTTTTGAGTTTTAGGAGCGGTACTTTGGGAGTGGGGACATGGGGCTACCCGTTACTGATAAGACTCATATTTTCGTGTCGAGACGCTTCCGATTTTAATATGCACATCCATTAAGCATCACCATAGGAATAAACATACACTTCTACTATATCATTAATTATAATAATTTCCAGAATAAGTTATAAGGCTCACTTCGTATATTTCGGAACGATGATGCGCCTGGATCAAGCGATAATATAGCCAGCGACGTAGTTTTGTGGAGGAATGTATATTTTTATTATTTTACTGTTTATTTAATTAAACATATTAATGCAACTGAGGGTTTTACAGTAGGTTAACGAACATGTTTTTAATATATTTTGACATATTTCATTTGGGAATCATATCAGACGATTTAATTAACAGTACTTGTGAAAAGTATCGCAGTCATATGCCGTCAAATCATTATCTCGTGACATACTTTTTTCATATGATAACTATCAACAATCATGGCTCATAATTCCTGCAATAATGATAGTCGTCAAAAAAATGCTTTAAACACAACGACTTTTTGCACCATGCACATCTGATAATGGCCAAATTATTGCAACCAGGTATTTCACAATGTGTGTTCGATTCACCAAAACCAAAGGTAACAGGATTTTCAAAATCTTCTGGTTTTTTAGATATATAATTACTTTTATACCATGAATATTTAAAAAGATTAGAATACCGCGGTGATGAGAGTTGATTGTGTGTAAGTGATTGCAATTTAATTATATTATTCCTCAAGTGCAAATTCACATCAGATTTTAATAATATTACACTGTCTGAAAAATGTCGGACGAAATTTTTCCACACTCTGAATCCAAATACATCGAGCGGCTGAATTTTTCCAGTTGTACCTTTTGGAATAATCATTGGGATTATCTTCTTATCACGAGGTGTCGCTTCATGAACAACCTTAGGGCAGTGTCCACTCCAGGAGTCTATCAATAATACGCTATGTCTCCCGACGTTAGGAAAGAAAACCTTTTCCAACCAAGTTTTGAAATGCTCTGTTAACACAAAACACATTCAATATTTTAAAAAAATACTAATGTTGACATCAATTACATTTCATATTAAAAAAAAAATCATTCATCATAATATGTGAGCATACGTACCAGAAGTAAGTTCCCCAGATTTGGATGCTAATACAAAGACGTTTTCTGCTTGAAATAGCGCTTTCTCTACTCGTGGTCCGAATTCACCCTTCGTCTCCTTTAAAACGATGAAAAGTGGGGAAAGTAATTTCCCCTCAGCGCTTATAGTAGGCTGAATTGTATCGCTGTGAGTTATTGAAGAAACTGACTGTACAACGCATTCAACTTTCTTTTCTCCTTCCGTTGCAAGAGTTCGCGCCGAATGAATTTCCATATGAAAACCGCTTTGATCCGAATTATACACATTTTCCGATCCATACTTTTTTATCAGTGGTGCAACATCGGCGACAAATGTTTCTGCATTTTTCCGTAGAAGTTCTTCTTCTCCCGCAGTTTTGCGCGTTACAAATTTATTGATTTTTCGGGATACAATGCGATGCTGTTTTTTAAAATTCCATAGCCAATTATGAGAGGCCTTAAATCGCACATCATTGAAACCTATCTCCTATTGGGCTTGTAGCGCCCACTTTTGAAGATCAATATCATGTATTATGACACCAGCATCTAGAGCAGTCTTCAAATTCTTCAATGTATATTCAGAAATTTGCGCTAGCTTTTCTTTATAAGTACCGCCTTTATTCAGCTGATGTGCCCAGCGCCGCAATTGTCTTTCAGACTTGACAGATTTGTATTTCTGTTGGACGGTTTTGAGGCTATAGTTTTTTGTCTTACCAGACCTCCAGTATTGAACTGCTTTATTTTTGTAATCGTAGTTCACCTCATCATCACTGGAACAGGCGTCAGAATCACTACCACCAGTATCCTTTTGCCATACGGTATCTTCTACAGCATTGGCTTCGTACTGTTTAAATGGTTCTTGAAAAGCGAGCGTTTCTTCCTCAATCATTTCAACTCCATTATAGTCTTGCATGGAACTGATCAATATTTGTTCAAAACCGTCCGCAAGTTCAATTTCCGCGTTGTTAACCGGCGTTTGTGAAATATCCATAGCTTCAAATGTAGCTAGTAGAAGTTTGATAACGTTTATTGGGTTGACTTTCATGGCTGATGAAATTTGTATTATCCAATACACAGTACACTGTTTGTAGCTCACTTTAACGTGAAATGGAAGAATCCGAATGCTAACCGTCTTATAAATCAAGCGATAAAACGGCAAGCTATTGACAACTTGAACTGCCAGAGGCCAATCACACATTACCCGAAAATGTAAACACATTATCGGGTAATGTATGATTAACGTCTTGCAGTTCAAGATGATAATAGCGTGCAGTTTAATATTTGCCCAGTGTAAAAATTCTGCGTAGAATACAAATTTTGCGCAAATATCGTTATCGCGTCATGACGCGATAAGAATATTCGAGCTGGAAGAATTAATTATTGCAGTTAGTCGAGAAAAGCTGATACGTAGGCAAATAAACATCGGTCTGTTCGTTGATTGTATAACTTCATACACAGAGATAAAAGATTTCCGAACGGGAGCATTCTGGATAATTACGCATTTAAGAATCGAAGAGTAAACATTTATCTGCGTATGATTTTTTTTACGCGGAATAACAAAAATGAAAAAACCAAATATATTTATATATACCATTTGAATTTTATTAATAGTATCGTTAATATATTTTTGTTACTGCTTTGCATCGTTGCCTGGGAGATGCTTTCATCAAAACTTTTGAATTAGAGGAAGAATCATTTCGGTACGAAAATATAATTATGAAAATATGAAAATATGAGCCTTATAAGTAAGGGGTAGCCCCAGGTCCCCACTTCCAAAGCACCGCGCCTAAAACTCAAAACGAATATGCCTGCACACACAAACATAAAATTAATATTACCGATGAAATGAAAACAGTTTTAACGAAATTCGTGAAACCTTTCGCGAAACTTCAAACGAAAAGCAATTAGAGGGGGTAGTTTACCCTTAAAATGTGAAAATTTAAAAACGTAATAATTTAAAAACGCGGGAGAATATTTTGAATCCGCGGATACATCTTAAACACAGAAAACACGACGGTGATGAACAAATTTAGGTTAGAGGTGGTTTACCCCCTTAAATTTGCTGTCCCGTTGAAACACAAAAACGCGCCAACTTGAATTTTGATTCCCCTTCAAAATGATACCTGTTTTATTAATTTTCATACAACCCTCTTAAGCGTGGGGTGAAAAAGGGCAAATGCAGGGGTGGTGTACCCCTCAATTATATTTCTAATCAACACTCTCGTAGTGGATTTTTCATCGCTTAATATTAGAGGAAATTTCGATTTTGTTGCATTCAGATCGGTGGAGTGCTTGTGGGAGAAACTTTGAGGGGTGGTTTCATCCCCTAACACCGTTTTTCTGCCGATACAAAAAAACATGTTTAATAGTTTGCAATGCTTTACCACATATATGAGTTTCAACGAAATCGAGAGCGGATACTTCAATGATGTTTCTCGTTAGAGGGGTAGTTACCCCTTAAGACGAATGTAATGATTTTGAAATATGATAAAACATTAAATTGTAGCTTATAGAAATATTTAAAATCAGCGGATATACTTTAAACACAGAAAAAACGACCGTGATAAATAAATTTATGTTCGGGATGGTTTACCCCCTTCAATGTGCTATGCCGCCAAAACGCAAAAACCCGTCAACTTTAATTTTAATTGCCCTTCAAAATGATACCTGTTTTATTAATTTGCATACAACCCTCTTAAGTGTGGGGTAAAAAAAGGCAAAGTGAGGGGTGGTTTACCCCCTAATTCAATTTTTTCTTAACAATTTCATAGATGATTTTTCATCGCTTTTCATTAGAAGAATTTTCGTTTTTGTTTCATTCAGATCGGTGGATTGCTTCTGGGTGAAACTGCAAAATCACCCCTCGACACGCCTTTCTTTGAGGGGCGGTTTCCCCCCTTAAATCCGATTTTCCGCCGATAAAAAAAATACGTGTCTCAAAGTTTTCGATGCTCTATCACATATATGAGTTTCAACAAAATCGGAGGCGGACACCTGAGGGATGTTCCTTGTTAGACGGGATATGGTCTAGTGTCCATACTCCCGAGACGCTGTGATCCTTCCATTGCTAGTAGATGGTTGTGTCCGAAAGATATGCGTCGTTTGCGATGGCCAGATGATCGAGGTTGTGTGCCTTCCGTCTCGCAGGTGGCGATGGCGCTGGTCGCGATGGTCTGACCATGTGAGTCAGTGGGATTTCAACGAGTCCGCGTGGCTGCATCATCATTGCGGTTTTTTGACGTTGTCGCCAAGTTATCTTCTGTAATCTTGACTGCGGGTCATTTTTCCGGCATTTAATGAAAATGAATACCCCTAGCGATAGTATTGCCAAAAAGGTGAGACCGCCCGACAACGAGTAGATGGTTACATTGTTAACACGTCGTCTTCGATTGTACTGCATTTGTACTCTCGCCTCTTTTTCGATTTCATCGTGCGTTTTCGCATTCTGGGAGTGGTCCCAATCGTTGTTGGTATTTGACTTAGTGGACTGAACAATTGCGCGAATTACAGGTGTTAATTCCTCCTGACTTAAGGCTGGTAGTAATGACGTAAGATTTAATGTCGATATTGGGGTGAATGTATACGTTTCGACTGATGATATTATTTCTTGGGCTATAAGACGCGTTGTACTCGTCATCGCTATACGACTCGGCGCTAGGCTCAATATCCCTGCACCAGTAAGAGTTTCGGAAGCGATTTGATATCCCTGACTCATGATGCGTAAATCAGTCGGTTGTGGGGTGGAGTAGAGCCAGCTATTCATAGTTTCCAAGCGAGTCCAATAAGTGTCGGTGGTTGACAATGCCCTGATGTCGCATATTTTCCAGTCGATCTCTGGTGATTTTGTAAGGAGTGAAATTTCGCAAGTCTTCCTCCGCTGTGTCGTGTATAACGGTAGCGTAAGTTGGCAAAGGTATTGTTGGTTGTGCATTTTGTATTGGGTCAGGTATTTCTCCGTTGGCAAAAGGTAATAGTGTTGATCTGGCGTCAATGCAATGTAAGGAGACCATGGCTGTATCAATGTGCCGATAGTCTCGTTGTTGATCCTTTGGATCACCGGACTGGGATGTCCGGTGTATATTTCGAAGGGGTTCTTGTCCAGTAAAGGGATCGTGATTTCAAGGACTAAACGCCCACGAGTATGTGTGATTGCTATGGTACTCACATCATCAAGCGCTTCAGAGTGAAGTTCGACCTCGGACAATGGAAATTCGTAAATCGTCCTTTGTTTTATCTTCGTTGCCGCTTCGATGAGTTGCTGTGGTGAGAGTATGGCGGGATGGATGGTACCCTTCTTAGCAAATAGTACAGCGCTGGTGAGTGTTATGACGCACATGCGGTAGATGATCACCTGTCGTTCTATTTCCTGGATGCACCTGTCCGCAATTTGCCGGTATTCTAACACTCGGGAAAAGTTGCGTTCCTTCAGTGTCTCGGTGACGATTTGGTTGGCCTGGTCAGTCAACTCCGTGGTTCGATTTGCAAGTTCAACCAAGGTTTTGTGTATACTGTGGAAATCTGAACGTATGACATGTGTTTGATTTTCGACAATCTCTGCAAGGTGGTGCTGCGCCTCATAAACCTTGTCGATCTCCTGATTGTAGTATTCGGCGTCTTCTTCTGAGAGTGTTCCAAATAGTGCCTTACTGACAGAACCTATAATGCCCAACGGGGCGGACCGTTTTGTCCTAGTATTGTTATTGATGATGTTACCGATGGTGCTCGCTAGAATCTCAGTGTATTTATTGGTATCGTCTAAAGAGTTTTGGAGTCGTGATGCGATCCCTGAGTATTCACAGTCGTTGAGGCCTAACTCTCGGCAGTGCTGCGCGAGGTTTTTCAAATTTTGTGAAATCACGGGTTTTTGCTGGAGAAACTGGTCAAGCTCTAAAGATGTCACAAGTTTCCATGCAGTGTGCAAGATCCGGAGAACGCCCATCTTCTCAAAGAAAATGCCTGGGTTGTGTTGTTGTGGCTTCACCGTATAGGATTTCCCAGTCGGTTCAATACCTTGGCCGTGGGTCATTACCGCTGTTGTTAGTATGCTCACGATCGTTCTGAGGATCACCGTCACAATCTGCATGTTGGCGGTTCTGTAAATAACAATTATTTATTAGGTGATTTTTTTTTTTTTTTTTAAATTCTGTAGAGGGTATTTTCTTTGGTCGACCCCGAGGATTCTTTTCCTTCACTTCGATCCTTGATTTCGGTTTTGGGGGTCTTCCTTTTCTCTTTCTCGGTGCAGGCTCTGGTGGCGTATCTCCAGCCATATGAGCATGTTTTACTTTATCCTTGTGTGTGAGAACCAGCTGACCGTCGCGTTTGTCGATGAGCGCTGTATGCTGATCCAGCAGCTTTGCGATTTTGTACGGTCCATCGTAATAAGCGTCGAATTTGTGTTGTTTAGGTTCGTGCAGAGTGTATACCATCTCTCCTGGTTCGTATTTTACGACATTCGTTTTTCGATCATGCCGTTGTTTAGCTTGATGTTTGTGGTGATTTAAATTATTCCCTCCGATTTCGGTTAGTTCATCCAGCCTTTGGGCGAGATTTGCTACATATGCCGTGGTCGTTGGCAGATGTTCTTTTAACGGGAAGGTGCTTGGTGTTTTCATAAGTTTCCCGTATGCCATCTCGTAGGGTGAAAAATTCGTCGCTTCATGAACTGTAGCGTTATGCGATTGGATAGCATATGGCGAAACTTCGTCCCATTCGGTTCGTTGACCGATGTAGTGTTCGAGATAATCAGCGATGCTCTGATGACTTCTCTCAAGAGATCCATTGCTCTGTGGGTGGTATGTTGTCGCCTTCACATGTTGTACACCTTTTTCCTTTAAAAATTCATCCATTTTTTGGCTGACGAAAGATTTCCCATTGTCGCTAAGAAGGAATAAGGGCGTGTCATGAACCGAGAAGTATTGTTGATCTAGTGTCCGAATGACGGTTTTAGATTTCATGTCGGGAAGTTCGAATGCTCATGCAAATTTTGTGAGAAGGTCGATCGTGGTGAGAATGAAACGATTGCCTCGTTTCGTCGTTGCTCCGATCTACTGCGATCTTTTCCCAGGCTGCCACTGGTGTATCTGTAATTATCGTTGGTTCTCTGGTTTTTATGCAGACCAATTTGTGCTGTTGACAGCTGTGGCAGCATCTCACGACATCCTGGACATCCTTTTTCATGCCTTTCCAAGAATATCGTTGTCTCAATCGTTCGTATGTTTTCCTGACTCCTTTGTGTCCTCCGATGTGCTCTGTGTGCCACTTCCGGATGATATCAAAGCGTTCTGGAGCAGGTGGAGTCTCGATCTGACCAGTGCATACTTGGATGTTGAATGGGCCCTTGAAAAATATTTCTTTCAGGATTTTCTTGAATGCATCTACGGTTAGGTCGTCGTGGCCGTCTCCGTTTGATGAAATTCTGAATTCTTGGATGTTTTCTCGCTTGAGCGCTTCCCTGAGTGCGTCGAGAGCTGTTTTCAGGTTTTCGGTGGTAATTTTCTGATAATATTCCTTGGTGGCGGCAGCACTGAGTACGATAGTCCGTTTTGCTTTGCAAAGCGCTACAATCTTCGTTTTGAAATCGTTTGTGATGCTTTCATTGTCGATGTAACCAAAATCGCGAAGCTGCTGCCCAATAGGGTAATGGATCACCCCGTCTGATGATGTCAGGTGCAGGTAGACTCCCTTTCTTTTTGTTAGCTGTTCGGGAGTAACGACAACTCTCGTCTTAGAGGGTAGCATATTTCGGACGTTTTCTTGTTCTGTTGCACTGCTGTCGCTTTCGCCATCAATCTCATCCTCGTGTGAAGATGAGGATGTAACTGATAAGAATTCCTGATCATCGTCGGTCGCAGATGTTCTGGCAGAATTCGTCCCTGAAATGGTCTTCGTGTGTGAGTCGTGTACTGTCGACATTCTTCCATACCGGGTTTTAGGAGACAGAAGATTACCGCCAACATGGCTCGAATTCCTCCCCTCTTGTTCCGTTGTTAGTTGGTTCGATGGTTTTCCTGCTGGTTTGTCAGGCTGCGTACGCAGCCTCTCAATTGCCACCGCTGTATCCGGACTTACTCCGAATTCGCTGGTGAGATGCTTGAGTTGAGAGTCCGTTGGGCTGCTATTGCTGCACGCGGAATCATCGTTGAGGATTGGTATGGCTTCTTCCGGGTTAACAATTGCCTTTGGGAGGTTCTTAGAGAGATTGAGCAGTTTCCGCTTGGCTTCGTCCATGGTGAGATGATTAGTACCCTTTTGGATAGCTAAGGACGAATCGAAAATATATCCGGAGGGATCGGATTGCGCCGAAATGTCAAATTCATTTTCGGTAAGGTCTGTGTCGTCATCGCTCGGTTGGTCGGGTTGGGATACTGTAGAGTCTGTTAACGGTTCGACGTCGGCTGTTTCCGTTGTTTCGTCAATATGTTCCAGCGTTGGTTTCGCCCACATGCTACAACGGCGAGACTCTTCAACTGGCTCGTCATTTCCTAGTTGAGATTCGGAAAAAGTGGAGTCATGGTACGTAGATTTCGTTGCTGTCCGCCCCTTTTCCCGAATTCTACTCGCAATTGTGCTAGCATCTAGGTCTATGACGGGTTTCGCCCCTTTTGGTTTAAAATCTGGGTCTTCTCGTGGCGTCAATGGAAAGCTTGCAGCCGGAGGATTTCTTGACAAGGCGTCCGCGTTCAAGTTGGTCTTTCCCTTTTTGTATACGACCTGATATTCCGACTCTTCGAGCTGCAGCCTCCATCTCATCAGTCTTGATGTAGGGTCCTTTACCGAGTGTAGCCAGACCAGCGGCTGGTGATCGGTTACGAGCGTGAATTTTCTTCCGTATATGTACGGCCGAAAAGTTTTTACAGCGTATACCATAGCGAGGCATTCCTTTTCTGTTGTCGAGTAATTTTTTACTGCTGGGGTCAACACTCTACTAGCATACTGAACTGGCAAATCTTGATCGAGTTTTTCTCCCTGACTTAGCACAGCGCCGATGGCACTATCCGATGCGTCGGTGGTTACTATGAAAGGCCTGTTGAAATCGGGATACTGCAGTATAGGCTCTCTGCAGAGTGCGTCGCGCAGATCTTCGAAACTAGCCTGATGTTCATTGGTGCAGAGAAATTTGACTGTCTTTTTCGTGAGGTCGGAAAGCGGTTTGGCGCGACCTGAGAAATTCTCGAGGAATCTCCGGTAGTAACCGGCGAGGCCAAGAAATTCTCTCACGTTCTGTGGATTTTTCGGTACAGGAAAATTTTTGACGGCCCGTACTTTCTTAGGGTCCGGTTGCACACTATCCTCGTTCAATGCATGTCCCAAATAATTGACCTCTTTTCTCAAAAATTCGCATTTATCAATTTGGAGGGATAATCCATTTTCTCGTAAACGTCGAAAAAGTATTTTGGCTTTTGCTTGATGTTCTTGCAAAGATGACGAGAAGATAACGATATCGTCTAAGTAAACGAATAGTTCCGTTCCGGTTAGACCCGACAGGACGCTATCCATTAATCGTTGGAATGTGGCTGGTGCATTTTTCAACCCGAAGGGCATTCTGAGAAATTCGAAATGTCCTCTTGGTGTGGTAAAGGCTGTTTTCGGTTGGTCTTTTCCAGCCACTTCAATTTGGTGAAAACCGCTCGCGAGGTCAAAAATCGAGAAATATTTCGCACCTCCCAAACGATCCAAAATTTCTGTGATGTTGGGTAAGGGATAGCTATCGCCGACGGTTTTCTCGTTGAGTTTTCGGTAATCTATTACCATACGCCAACGTCGGTTCCCTTGGGAATCTGCCTTTTTGGGTACAATCCACAGGGGTGAGTGTGAGGGCGAGTGTGAGGGTTTCATTATTTTCTTTTCGATTAAGCCTGCGACCTGATTCTTTATTTCTTCTTGATGGATTAAGGGGTATCGGTATTGTTTGGTATGTATTGGTATATCGTTAATCGTGGGAATTTCGTGTTGTCCGTGAGTTGAGCCGATAAATTCGTCACCGGGTAGATGGAAAACGTCAGGGAATTCCCGGACAAGCTCACGAACGTGCTGACGCTCGAGTTTGCTTAAATGCGAAAGTCGCAAGGTTTGCAAAAGTTGACTCACTCTTGCCTTGGATGATTTTATTTTGTTTTGTCCAGATGTTGAACAGTCGGAGTCCGAATCTAGCACAGGTTGAGATGCTATGTCGTACGGCTCGAGTTCTTGAGCAGGTATATCTAAGTCCACGGGTTCGGTCCCCATGTTAGTCGCTACGGTATAGCAAGTCCCATCGTGGTTCCTTACTACAGCATCGCCGATGAGCACATGCGGTGCGAGGTCGATTCGCTGTAAATATCCGTCGTAGACATTGACGTTGCGAACCTTGATTCCAATCTGTTTCCTGCTGCGACCATCCAAATGAATCTTCACCGAATCGAGGTCCTTTAAAACGGACTCGATTTCTTCTTGGTTGCTGAATGGAATGGGGGTGACTGGTTCACGAGAAGTTACCACCGTTTTATGATGGTAGGATACTTCGACCTCCTCTTGGTGGAAATACGGTGCACCCAGTAATCCGTCAGCGCTCGGTAATCCCTCGCCGCCAATACGTGGAAGATCGCGTACGAATTACGAATCTTCAAAAGTATCGTTCCGATAGAGCGCACGAGCGTTGGGTCAACTCCCCGGAACTTACGTGTATCGTCAATATCGATGGTTAAGTCCCCGTCGAGAGCACTGATATCAATTAAATTCAGAGACGAGCCCCCGTCTAGGACGAATTCGGCGTGCCCTAATCCGAATTGCGGCGACTGGATCTTGATTCGGGCTGGCGGTATTTCCTTGAGGAAGCAGTATCTAATGTCTTCTGTAGAAAATGTACCTTTCTGTTCTCGTTGTCCTTTGGTTTTCCTTCCGTGATATCGCGGAGTCTTGCATCCCCGTGGGCTTGGTGATTGCCCTTTGCGCTCGCCAGGGAATGGGCTGGGCGAGCGCCCTCGTAGTTTAAAGACTCCGTTGAGGACGTTGGCTCCATACGTGGTGAAACATAAGGTGACGATGGTCGTGTGTATTTCCGAAACGGTGACCTATCGGTGGAGGCACGTTTCTGATGACCATAACACTGGCAGTGTTTGACTGGCGAAAAACTCTTGTCCTGTTTGAAGATACGTCGATTGCGTGCTGGTTGACGGGAACGGTCTTCGTGCTCAACAGACGCGAAATGATCACTGTCAACATTATATATTTTGCTGCTGGCTTAATCTTCATCGGATTCCGACACGTCAGAAGTGTCAGTCTTAGAACTAGAGGCTGAGCTACTCGAAGAATGATCTTTGCGCTTCGACTTCCTTCGAGATTTGGTCTTTGCCCGGTTACGGGGCCGCGAAGCGCTTTCGTTCCGTTCTTCATTGATTGCTAAAACGATGGCATTGTCGAGGGTTTGGGGTTTATGAGGACAAATCGAGCAGTAGATCTTCTCAGGTAGGCCTCGAAGGAAACTATCGAGTGTGAGAGCCTCCAGGTCTCTAATGCTGCCCGCTGTCTCAGCTGCTGGACGATCGCCCTTTATTGCAGCCCTAGCTCGTCGAACAAGGCCCTCTCTGCGTGCGAGATAGTCCTTAACATTTTCGTCGCTTTTTACGTTTAAACGATTTATCTCGGCTATGTAGGAGCTCGCACTGCGACCTGGCGCAAATTTAGCCTTTAAGTGCCTAATTAGCGCATTAACGGTCGCGATGCCGCCCTTTCCTTCAACGGAGTTCGATGCTGCACCTCGAAGCTTTGTCAGAACTCCTTATAGGTACTTTGGTTCGTCCTCGGCTTCGAGTTGTTCAAATTCTTCGGCTACTCTTCTTAGGAAGCTACCGAGAGACTTACATTCGCCATTATATCGCGGTAGGCTACGTATAGCTTCGCGAATTTCTTTTCGGCAATCGCCTAGCGACGTGCGCTCCAACAGCGACGTAAGCAATTCTTCGGTCGTTGGCATATTTTTGCGTCGTTGATTTTTATACTGTTTAGATCGCTAATATATGCAATTTACCGAGTGAGTTATTAGACAAGCATCCCACTTCTGACACCAGTTATTACGAACCGGATTGTTGTCCGGTTGTAATATTATTATTTTATTATTTTTGTGCGCGGCTGGAGGGGGCGCCGGCACAGGGGTCCTTGTCTGTCTTAAAGCGGCGTAACGCACCTCACCTTTTACTGCTGACGCTGCTGGAGACGTTCGGCGTTCGGTTGTAGGTGAATAATCTGCAACGTAGTCACTAGTTCACCCAATTTAACAGTTCACTTTATTCGTCACTTAAAAAGGTCTTACACGAACCGTATATATAATGTTTGTTGTATATCGAAAGAAAATATAATAAAATATAGCTGTATCGGGGTTATTGGAGAATAATAGGTGATTCGGCTTCGAAATAACTCGACACGCAATACCGCTTGTCACGTCCTGAGGGGACGTGGGCATATGTTTTATCGCGGTTCCCTCTTTTTAGCCTACGCCTAGCGCAATAGCTCGGGATGAGGGTGAAAAAGGGAAAGGTGCATGCAAAGATGGGAATGACGCAGTGACTCGATTAAGAAATAAATTGATCTATGGAAATAATTAACAATTTGGGATTTATTGAAATTAACCAATTTAGTTAATTTCGTCAACGTGAAAATACATAGAGGTTCGCTTACATTTATGATGCGCCGTGGATACGATAATCGGTTTACAGCGGTTGAGTTTGGGCCTCCGCAGATAGTTGCGCACGCTCGGTGGTAATGTTGAATTTACACGTTGATACAAATTTTTACACATGCGAGTTTCACACATACACATTCAACGTAGACAGTTAAATGATTTCTTACAGTTCGCGTTTTTATGAGGAACAATTTCGAAGTTCAAGTTTCGCGTTTGCTGTCAGGAGACAGATGTTCTACTTATTCCAATGAAAGTTGTTGGGAGACTGTTCTCTACGAATGGTGATGGAACACTCTGACTTGATGATTTCCTTCTTCTAGGATGTAGGAAAAATTGGGATGCTGAGGTGGTGGGAGACTGGCCCCCTGGGAGAGTGCACATTTGGGGGTGCATTCTTTTGGATTGGTGGAAAATATGTATAAGTTGAAATGAGAGTGGGAGCGAGGAGTAGGTTGCGATAGCCACAACCGTCGCTCTATTTCCGGGAATTAGAGCTGCGCTTCTTTATCTGGAGCGCGGAAAAATATAGACGAAAAAGGGGCCTTGTCGGCGCCAAGAACGCACGCTCGAGATGGGGCTTGTTGACCGAGGCCCGCGAGTCCGCATGGGAAATATCAACGCAGTTTTATGACCGCGGCAACTTCCTGGGTCGGAGGATTTTCTCCTAGCGAGTGTATATTTTAAGGATTTGGACATTTTTTCGCTCTTGGATGGTCGTTAGCATTCGGTATCGTTGCGTCGTTATATATTTACGTCTTTATGAATATCATCACGCATTTCTTGCGTGTCGCTTCACGTGTTCGTCATCCTTGTAACCCGAAGGTTTCCTTTGTGTATTTTTGGTCTTAAGGACACTCTGCGATGTACTCGGACTCTTTTCGGATTACAACGAGACTGTTCGAAATTTTCCCGCTTGTATATTTGTTCTCGATATCGTTAAGACCGCTACGCTTTGCGTGGGAAGGTACGAGAAACGCTTAGTTATATTATTATGGATAGGCTACGTTTCCGCCGTGGTAGGCCTAACTCTAAAGAAAATATTCAGATCCGTCGAAAAATGAGAATTCCGCTATCGTGCGTATTAGGCTTAAAAAGACATTGTACGCATTTGGTCGCGACGTGACACGCTAAGGTAATTGTCGCGAACCGATATAGCGAAGGTGAATGAAGGGCCGCTAAGGTATTTCCTTCATTTGATGAGTTCTTACGCGATGACAATTTTAACGGTAGGAATGGACGAAACCGGTCGTACCCGCGAGAACCTAAGTACGCGAGCAGATTTGCCACTAAGGAGTGAAGGTCCCTCGACCGATTGTTCGGAAAGTCGCAATAAGACTGAGGAGTCACCAAGTGGATGACGCCTTGAGGATTTCGGCAAATAGCTGCGTTTAGGTTCTCGTGGGGGTGAATTGCGAAAGAATGGATCAGCGATTTTCACGAGGTTTCGCAAAGAGTTCGATTGTTGCATTCCCTTTTTGCTTGCACTAATATTTCGAAACCGGCAACTTCGCTTCTTGAAGAAAGAAAAGGAATTTGATGATTTAGGATTGCGAAATATTGCGAGCGTTCGGTGGTATGGAGGCCGCGGAGGCAATGACACGAGTTGAGCAATACGGAAGTATGCGGATACGAAAAATGGTCCGTAACATAACCATGTATTCGGCTCAAAAAATACCTGGCAATATCGATCGTTTTCGCAATATTTGCAAGCTGGCGGTGGATTTGCCAAAACGGCGGAAAAAGTATTCTTAAAAAAAATTTGAAATCCATATTTAGCTCTAGAAAAATGTTTTTGTTCAAATACCAAATGGAACTTATAGAGGAGTTAGTCGAGTTTCTGAAACCCACCTTCCATTCGCTGTACGATCATTACTTCAAGAGATATCGATGATAAACGCAAGAGCTAAATTTTCGTTGTATTGGCGGGATCTCAGCGACAAGTGATCGTACAAAAAGCAAAAAAATACCAAATTGAAGCGAAAGAATTAGCACCCAAGCATTAATTGAGGCAGAGCATTTTTTTTATCCCGTGGACGATGTTGAAAGACGAAAAAAAATGAAGCTTTTCTCATCGGTCCATATTTTATCTTAGCACCAAGTGTGACCCTAAAAAAACCTGAAAAATTTGCTCACTAATGCTTATTTGTGAGCACATTTTGGCTTCTCGAAACGTCAGCTGCGGCTTGACGTTTCTCGGTGACGTTTGCGGTGTCATGAAAGCCGCGACGCGAACACAGCGGCGGAAGCTTCAGCGCCTACTCTCTCCGCTGAATCCGTTCGCAGGTTCCGCCGTTCCCAAGATACTGTAGAAGTCAAACTCAACGATGGAACTATCGTTCGACTTCGAAATTTTAATATTGTTTTTCTCAGTGATAACATTTTTCGAGCCACTTCTATTCGGATCTTCCGTGTTCAAAATCGAATCGACTTCGCTTCAATCTGAGCGGAATGCTATTTTTATTTTATTTTCAACAAATTTTTCTTTTTGTCCATGAATTTTATTTTTTTCACATGAGCCCTATATTTTTTCCGAAAAGTTCCCGAAAGACTATTCAAAAAGCGCACCTTAACTGATTTGAATTGGTCGCCCAAATAGATTTAAAAATAGGTTACCATCGCCAAATTGTCACTGTGTATTGTAACGGTTCGGCTGTACAGGTAAGCTACCGTCACACAGAATACGATAGTATCAACCCGTTTACGCGATACTTGCGTATTCTGGCCAGCGTTCGGAGCGACCGGCCATGCCGCCGGCCGGGCAGGTCACTTGCGCCAAGAATTGGGGCGAGCCCGCGACACCTCGCAAGGGGCTCCGCCCATCGCGAGGAGCAAGACCACCGCGGACTCGCGGGAGTCCCCGCCTTTAGTAGTACATCTCGCGCATCCTGTGCTTTGACCACTCCTATCATACCAAGAGTGCGACCTAGATTCATCGCGACGCTTCCTCACACCGAATGCGCGCCTAATATCCTAGAGAGGAATAATCGGGTATATTTTGTCCCTCGAAATGGCTATAGTGTGCGAACGTCCTCCAAATCACCGACGCTGTCACCCCACCATCGGAGTGTTCCTCGGCGGCGTGATTCCCTACCTAGTCCTCCAGATCCGCAAGAGAAATGGAATTTCTCCTGAAGGGCCTGAGGCCATATAAGGGCGTGCACGAGTCGGAGCGGCACTCTGTCCCAAATTACTCATCATATTACGTGGAGTCACCGTCATCCGAGACCTCGGATCACAGGATGGGGACCTTGCTGCCGTCGCCCTGGTCCCATCCTAGAACAACCTCAGCTTCGGGTTAGATACTCTATTTCCTTGGGAAGCCCCAGCATTGCGCTGGAAGTCCGACCTCGGAAATAGAGTCGTCGTGGTGATAGCTAGTCAGGGAACTCTATATAACACCCGATCGATTGTCGCTAGGACGATCGATCGCCATACTACGCATCCGACGCACATACACTCGGAGTGTGCAGTCCGAGAAGTGCCGATCGCGCTTCGCTGCACGAGAGGGAAATTCTGAAACCAGCTTCTCTGGTTCTTGGTCCTCCTTGCCTGGCACCGAGGAGGTCAGCCGTCCCTTGCGGACGGCCCCGCTATGCGCTCTCGGAGAGAATAAATCATCTTCGAGCTCGCGCATAATTACAAACGCTATCATCTCTAGCGCGTGAGCGACTCGGCGTGGCACCCGTGCGCTTAGTTGCATTTGGCAACGAGGGCCAACTGGAAATACCGCCATATAAACCGATACCAAGTAAATTCAACGGGCCCTCGCATGCTTCTTCCTGAAGCGATCCCGAAACAGGCGTTACGCGTACCGACGACGCTCGCGGTCTGTGCGAGTGCGAGCGAGAGAGCGAAAGAAAAAGGAGAGACCGCGCCCGTGGAACCGCGTGCGCGCAACACCTCGCATGACTCATCTGATCCTCGTCACTCCTACTAAGGCAGCTTTTCTCGCCGACCTCCCCAGATCCTCGTAAACGTCGCTATACCCGATTAATATCAGTAAACTCATGGAATTAACACACTAACAATTTTCATTGGTTATACAACCCGAAATCAACTCGCAATAATCCGAAATATCAAATGCCAATGATGACGGATTATAATAGGCGTCTCTGAGACCCTCAAAACCACTGAGGCATCTCCAAAGACACCTTAAATCCATCCCATCATTCCTGGCACAGAAATCGTACATCGCCCTCCAGGAGGCTACGGGAACCCCAAAATTTCCGACGGCAATCTATTCGCCGCGTACCCTCGTTTTCCCGGACATCCGTGTGAACGAATCCCCGAAAACGAAAGGAAAGCTTTCGCTAAAATCGCGAAACGTTTCAGTATATACACGGTGAGGCACTAACTGTTGCCACCTTGAATATGTCTGTAATTATCGACGTCTCAAAAAAATCTTTGAAACAAAAGTTGTTCCGTGCGAAAGAGGTCATCAAATGCGACCATTTTTTTTTTATCTCAGTGGACGCGCTGTCGCACAGTAAACGTCACCTCCACTTTTTTAAACGGGACGGTACATTTTTTTCAACTATCTTGTTGATTATCGAAAACTGCATAAAAAACATTCATGGGTCAAAGTCGTTTAAGGTCATTTAAGATGGATTAGTGACATGAACTTTATTTTTATGTGAAATTAAGTGTTTGCCATTGGAATTAATATTGCAATATTGCAATAAATAGTATTGCAATCTCCTCATCACGGATTTCTTATCACTTTGGCACTTATCGCCGAAGTCGTGCCATTCTCTTGTATGGCAACATTGTACAATGTCTCGCCCAAACAAACCCAAGATAATGATAGTAAGAATGGTGAGACTAGTATTAATGGATCAAGCGAATGTAAATGATGTATTCTTTTAAAGAACAAAGTAATATGATTCTAATTTACGGAGAATGTCAGAAAAATGCAGTGAGAGCTAGAGACTTATACGCTGAAAGATTTCCTGAACGTTCTCATCCTACACGCCGTACATTTCAAATTTTGTACACTAAACTAAGGACAACTGGATCCTTAACCTGTCGGGAAAGTAACCGACAAAAGCGAGTTATTCACGAAGAAGCGGAAATTGGTGTTCTTGCCACCGTTCATCGAGACTCTTGTGCGAGTTCTGGTCAAATTATGAGGGAATCTGGCGTAAGCCAAAGAAGTATTCTACGTGTACTACATCGTCATAAATATCATCCTTACCACATCAGTCTCCACCAGGAATTAACTGGAACGGATTTCATGAATCGTACTGAATTCTGCCGATGGGCCCAACGCTAGATTCAGAGAGATGACTCATTTATTAATCGAATTTTGTTTGCTGTTGAGGCAACATTTACGAATCATGGAAATATTAACTTGCATAACATGCATTTGTGGTCAACTGAAAATCCACATTGGCTGCGGCAAGTTGCACACCAATGACCGTGGTCGGTTAATGTATGGTGTGGGAATATTGGGGATAGAATCATGGGCCCTTATTTCATCGAAGGGAATCTTAATGGTAGGAAGTACACCACATTCCTTCAAGAAACATGAGGCTCGTTATTGGAAGAAATACCTTTAGAGACAAGAAACAGAATGTGGTATCACCACGATGGGTGCTCAGCAACTTGAAATGAATTGCAAAAGAGATTTCCAAATCGTTGGATTGGACGCGGAGGAGCTGTATCCTGGTCGGTCCGATCGCCAGACTTGACGCTTCTGGACTTTTTCTTGTGGGGATACTTGAAAGATCTTGTTTATAAAGACCGTCCAACTACGCCGGATGTTATGCGTGAGAATCCTTCGAGCCTGTGATTCGATAAGTGCCGAAGTGGTGTGGAGATTGCAATACTGCATTGATTCCAATGGCAATCACTTTGAACATCTCCTGTGAATAAAGGTAATTTCACATAAAAATAAAGTTCATGTCATTTTTTTATCTTAAATGACCTTGAACGATTTTGCCCCCGAAATGCTTTTTATGCAGTTTTCGATGCTCTACAAGATAGTTGAAAAAAAATGTACCGTCCCATTTAAAAAAGTGGAGGTGACCTTTGCTCAGTGGAGGCGCTGTGCGACAGTGCTTCCACTGAGATAAAAAAAAATGGTCGCATTTGATGACCCCTTTCGTACGGTACAACTTTTGTTTCAAACATTTTTTTGTGACGTCGATAATTACAGAGATATTCAAGGTGGCAACAGTTAGTGCCTCACCCTGTATACAAGGTCCATTATGAAAGTAATGCGCATGATTTTATTGTGACGCGCTTTCCATCACAGCGTGGTGGGACCGGTCGGAAAATGTGGTGGGGGGTCGGCCTGTTCAAACGCGCCCAGTCCCATGTCGCTCCGAGCACTGAGAGCGGAAGGACGTGTCTGCGTGAAGGATGTTTTCTGGCTTTCTAACACGGCCTGATGGAGGGTTCGCTTGAACAGCGGTACGCTATCAAGTTTTGAGTGCGGCTTGAAACGAATGCTACCGAAACATTTCAGATGCTTCAAGAGGCCTTTAGGGACGACTGCATTTCAAAATCACAATCTGGGAGGTGGCACAGGGCCTTCAAGGAAGGCCGGGAGGAGGTACCCCAGCTACACGACCTTCATCGTAACCAACTTACTGGCCCGGGGCAGCACCCTAGTGGTCCCTCAGCCCCCTTACAGTCCCGATTTAGCTCCCTGTGGCTTTTTTTCGTTCCCCTGACTGAAGAGAGCTGAAAGGAAAACATTGGGAGACCGTGGAAAATATCGAAACGCACATTACAACGTTCTTAAAAGGCATTGCTGTGGAGGAGTTTCAGGGTGCCTTCCAGGCGTGGCAGACACATCTCCGCAAGTGCATTGATGCAGGAGAGGACTATTTCGAAGAATTTCAAGCATTTGTACCGATAAGATCAATAAATCTATTTTCCCCAGAAAATCCGCATTACTTTCATAATGGACCCTGCATGTGTGTGTGTGTGTGTGTGTGTGTGTGTGTGTGTGTGTGTGTGTGCGCGCGCGCGTGTGTGTGTGTGTGTGTGTGTGTGTGTGTGTGTGTGCGTGCGTGCGTGCGTGTGTGCGTGCGTGTGTGCGTGCATGCGTGCGTGACTGCGTGCGTGCGTGCGTGCGTGCGTGCGTGCGCGCGTGTCCTGTATATTGTGACGTGTTTTTTTGGATCACGTCACAAGATCACCGACCGACCACGTTCATTGCGTGCATGTGCCCGAGCCGCTGACGTACGTTTGTGTTAGGGCCTTTCTCTAATAGTATTTTTTTTTCGTTGATTCGGCTTCGTTTTCGGTTTGGTTTTAGGTCGGGTCGGTCGAGCGGCGTGCCGCTCAACGTATCGAGTAATTCCGATCGACGGAAGCCCCCAACGGGATCTGTATGGGATTCGGTGCACGCCCGTCTGCGTTGTCGGCGCCCCCACGGAGTGGTGCATCGGTTTGGAGAGTGGGCCGTTTGCGATACGAGCGGAAGCTGGAGCTTTCCGCGCCGCGCTTCTGGGAAGAAGCCTTGCCCGCTCTTGCACAATGACAGGGGGATGCGATCCCAGAAGGTCTCAGGGATACCGATGGAGAAAGATTCCCGTTATGTTACCGATTCGTTTTCGAGGTAAGTCAGGCAAAAAATTACGGCTACCGATGTAGAATATTATTTTGTAATATATCAGCTCTCGAGCTGATATATTACAAGATTCACAAGATTACAAGATAAAGTTCTTGACTCCGATCTAAATCTAAATCTTCCGATTTAGAATATTTTTTTGAAATATATCCGCTCTCGAGCTGATATTATACAAGATAAAGTTCTCGCTTGGACCGGCGATTTTGTATGGTTTGATCTCGCGAGTGGGTTGACATTATTTCTGTCAACGCGCTCTGTCTCGCTCTCGCATAATCCCTCGCGTGCCGGCCTTCGTCGCGCGAGGTCCAGTTGCTAACGAATCTCGCGTGAGACGGTGGTCTCCCGAATCGCGATCGCTCCCGATTTTTCACGGATCGTGACAGGTGATGAGCAGTCGTGCCGCGGCCCTCGCGATGGAGAGACGTGTCATCGTGTCTCTCGCACCCGTGACGTCGCGCTCTCGCTCTGGCGCTTGAGAAATACATCGGGTGTTCTCTCGCTCCCGTGCGTATGACGTTTTCGCTCGCGTTTTCGCGTTTGCAATCAAGTTGTCTACATGCGAAGTTCACGCGTGGTGAGCCTACCAGCTCCCGCACAATAAAGGTCAAATTATTTTATGTTAACGTGATGTTACCGGTGTCGCAAATAGTGACAGATATTGTGAAAGTTAAGCTACTCCCTAGTGAATCCCGACCCCTCTACTGTGTTGCCATAGTGAAATATCATTTCGTACTAGATAGCAGCGCCACCCGTACTAGATTTTGAATGTTTGTGCTAAATTGGCGGTCACTTAGAATCAATTCAGTTCATATTATAAATACATAAGAATTTTAGAGTTTTATTATTTGTAGAAATCTCATACATAAAATTACATAGTTGAACAATCGGGTTTTTATATTTTTTAAATTTATTAATTATTAGTTAAATAATTATGTGTATGATTATTTATATATTTATGTACGAATAAAACACATTCAAACATGTGTTAAACATACTACTCTTTTGGGGGAAGCAGTCTCCATGTCTCTTAAATACAATATTGCTATATATTATAGTTTTTATTCATAAGCCTTTTTCTATAATTAAGCCAGGAGGAGCCACTGAGTATTGAGTTATTTTATTTTATCGATATTCGACGCGTAATTAGGCTTTCGATTTAATCATTTCTCGCTTGATTGCCAGTTATAGCACGTTTTGTCATTAAGAATATGACATTGTCAATAAGAATATGACTTTGGCATGAAGAATACTTTCACAATGGTCGATATGCAATCTATTTCGAGACTTGTTTTTTAAAAGATTGAGTTGTGAAAAAAACTCGCATTGCCGCCGCCGACGAATGAGGCCAACACAATTCCGTCAAATTCGGAATCATTGGATCTCGAATCGTTTTCCATCTCAAAGATATGTGACCAAAAAACTTCCATTGTTTCTTCTTTGTGCATTACAACTTCCGACAAATCTGCCAACAGCCACCATTCAGTGTCCAATTTCTCCACATCGCTTACAAGTTGTGGGAAGAGGTTTGCAGCATCCGTCGCTATCGTTGGAATATCCCCTGAAATCGCAGTATTCGGATTAAATCTGCTGACGAACAGAAGAACTTCATTGTCGAAATTGAAACGCTTCTTTATTTGCTCCGCTAGGGCAACGTAAAATGCGCGAGCGTGCGTACGAAAGTTCAGTACTTTTTTCGCGTCTATGTTTTTTGTGCTTAGAAGCCCGTCTGTTTTCCGCCAAAATAAACATTTTCCAACTTCCGGGAATTCTCTTGATTGCTCGGATCGATTTTTTGTAGAGAAACGCTGTTGATATGGCTGATCTCAATGTAGTTCCGGAGTATTGATCGGTACAAGCCCCGTACTCGACTCAGTAAAAGATGCAATTTAGGTTTTTCAGCTTGAAATTCGATGTTCAATTTGTTCACAAGGACCAACACGTACGAGAGAAATGAGAAGCACACCCTGTAGATAGGAGCTAATTGGCTGATGATATTTCGAGTTAACGGCAAGTTATCTTTGAAGCATTCATGAGTGAAGAAAAGAATCAACGCACTCCAGTTTTCCAGAATCCGATCAACAGCCGTCTATGGTACAAGATCAATTTACTATTAGTCTAAAAGTGTTTAAGAATCGGTTGATTTCTGTATTTATAGAATATCATAAGCTTTTACTTTATTATGAAATAGAATGACTGTTTTGATATATGTATTTTTCAAATTGACTCAATGTATCATTAATATTAATGAGTTAAGATCATTCGAAAGTTAACTCGGAGCAGAAAGGTAAGGGCGCAGTAGCTTATGGGGCTTCAATTCCTCAAAAGCTTGAAATTCTTGCAATCTCGCCTCGATTACTGCTGTGTGGAAAATAATTGTAGATTGCTCGGGTCATCGCTTCCAAGCCTCGAGACAACTTGTGTTCTGCTGCGGAGGAACAAAGATGGAACGAGTGGCATACACAGCCGAGCACAAATAAATTTGGAATCATTTTTTTCAATCGAGCTTAGACTCCAATTAATCCACCCATCATAAGGGAAGCGTTATCAGCTGCAAATCCTATCTTATTCGCTATAGGAACATCGAGATCTTTGTAATAATTGCAGATCGTCTTGAAAAAATCCTCCGCGGTGCACGACTCTACTTTGATGAGTCCAAGAAATGTATCTTTACATTGCCTTTGTTGGTTATCGTAGAACCGCACGGCAATTGCAAGAGATTTTTCAGCACTTATATCCGTCGTTTCATCAATGATAATAGAGAATACTCTGTTTCTTAATTGTTCCGAGATGGTTGAAATTTGCTCTGCTGCGATGCAATCTTTGGTCGAACTTGTGGCTTTGATTCGAGCACATTTTACGACTTTCGCTACTTCCGAATCAGAGCACACACACGAACGCCAGGAATTTTCCAAAATGGTCCATCAGCAGGAAGGGTAAGTTATGCTCAAGTAGAAACATCGTCATTTTGAGCTCAGCTGCTTTCACGAGCTTCTTGTACTTGCTTTCGTGGTTATCCAGATACTGTTGAATCTCGCATGTTTTTTCGGCTGATTTAATTTTGGACTGATGAGCGTTTCTTTTTGCGTGCTGTTCGATGTGCGTTTTATTTCCGATAACCACTTTAAGGCAAGCTTTGCAAAATGCTCGGTTTGATTTCTGCTCAAGCCACGGGAACTCCAATTTCCAATTTTCTCTGAATTTCTGCTTATACTGTTTTTTCTGTTTCTCCCTTCATATTTTAGATGAACTTCGTCGTCAGCAGCTTCAGAGTCGCAGTTGTCGGTTGATGATTCGGCGTCAGATACATCCGTCGCTTCATCCTCACGATTCTTTTTTTCGTTTAGTTCTCGATTGTCTATTAAATTTTCATCGGTTGCCTTGTGTTTCCGACCAGAAGAGAGCGACCGGCCTGCGTATTGTACAACGGTTGTCTCGGTATTCCTATCTCGCGAGAGAAGACCGAATTAATAGGAAAAAATGTAAAAATCGAAATCTCATGAAATATTTTTGAGTTGTGCGTTTCAATAACATATCTCACAGGCAACATTACGATGTGAAATATATTATCACTCGTCACATCATGATATTCCAATTGAAAAATATAGGAAAATGTTCATAACTGGTAAAAAAAAGAAATTCATTTTCTTTTCGGGAAAACAAGATTACACTTTTGCTGATTATGCTGATGCAACAATTCAGAAATATCTGCTGTGCGAGTGCTGTTTAGACTGATTGGACTTACGTGGTATTATTTTCTGCATTTTCTGTTGATTTTGGATCAAAAGAAGCACTTTTCGACGTCGATGGTTTCCATCGATATTGCTCGACTTCACTGCTCGCGTGTTTGTTACTTTCGGCTTAACTATAAGAACCTATAATTTTGAACTATAAATATTTCTGCAACTTTATGACTAAAGAGTAGCCTGTACACACAGGTACAATATTTGACCATCCAATTGTCTCATTTGGGCTTAAAATTAACAAATGATTTTCTATTACTTCAAGAATGCAATAAAAATAACAACTCGTGTCGACATAGTTGGCGGTCGTGTTTTATTTTCTACGAAAATATGTAGGCCTATATTTATATTTCCAATTCGACATAAAGTTTCTACGCTACTTGTATGATGAATAAGCGTTCTTTACCTTTTCATCTCAGTTTTTTTTGTTTTTTCCGTGTTTATTATTTCGGCTTTTCACATTTTTCTATTACTTTTTGGTTATGAAAAAACTGAACGACATTGGGGACTCACAATATCGTCAGAACTCGTTCCTTTGTTCGTTTCAATAAAATTTAGTTTTGCTTCTTGCACGATGGCAGCACTATTCAATGCTACCAACACCAAGCCTTGGACCTATGGAGTCGGGTACTGAAATTGGAAAACGTACCAGATTTATGAAAAGCCTACTGACGATAGCGGAATTGACCCTTCCATCAGCGTCATCTTTTCGAGGAAGAGAAGCGAAAGATGGTCTCCTACTCACTCAAAAAATCGCATGCTAGCCTGGAAGAACCAGTGCGCGAAAAGGTCGAATCAGTCACCCGACAACGTCCTTTGTATTCAGAGCTCAGTCTTCCGTCAACCAACATCGAAGCAACTTCTTCGATCGAGTCGTAATTGAGAAGCCTAATGAATACCTCCAATAAACCTTCGTACCAAAAGTCTTCACTTTTCGAATCAGAAAAGTTTTATTCTACACTTGTATCATTTCTTTCATCGGTCCGGAAACATTAGTCTTAATCTATCGACCTCGCGCACAGGTCGTATTTCTATCCACGCGTAGTGCCGTCGTAGTAAACACATCGAGTATACACACGAACAACGTAAAACTCAGCGAGCGCCGTACCAACGATTATATCAGCGAGCGGTCCGGCCCAAGAGCGAATAAACAAGAAAAGCGCAAATGCGAGTAATTTCGATCATTGTGACATCACCGATGTCAAATTCTAGCTCAATTTGCAAAGTTATCCCTATGGAAATTTGAATCAGGACATTGCTAGGAACCAATATGCGCTTCTTTATCAAATGTATGCAAACTTTCAATATTCATACTACAATAGAGAGCCCGAACCATGCTTGAAAAAATTGGATTTCATAAAGCGTGCTCCGCTCATTGTCATTGATTGCTTAAGGCAGAACAATTCCCTCAAGTCTGACCCTGTTGTCGTACGCATCGAATTCGAATGAAAGACCAACATTCCCGCCAATACTTCCATATACTGTCTCATTCTCCATGATCGTATTGTCGAGTACAATCCGATAGGTGGCGGGGTTAGAAAGTTGATATAAAGGAAGTTGAGATCACGCCCCCCCCCCTCTGTCATCATGGAGTTTATTGTTGATGTGCAAGGCTTCAAGCGGTCGATCAACAAATTCGTCCCGAAAGAAATATCAATTGTCGAGGTGGGGAGCGTTGACAGCAAGTCCTTAACGTTTCTCGTCGAACCACCGTACGCCTGCAATTCTCTGCCGGGAAAGTACAAGAATACGAATATGTGGTTGAAACGCAATTACCATGGTTTGCGATGGGGCGATGGCGACTTTCCACGCAACGCGATCCCCGAGTTCATTCGATCAATCTTACAAGACGCTCGATCGTCTACATCAAGGGATTGGAGAAATCGCTGTGGGTGAAGAACTTCACCGACCTAGCAACGGAGATCATCGAACTGAAGACTCTGGATTGCCCATCGTTGGAGAAGCTTGCACCAAAAGTGCCACGAAACTTCGGATATCCCTACCATGCGACTCTCGACCCAAAATTCAAATGTGCCTATGAAAATGTGAAATGTCTGGAAAGATGGTTGAAAGAGGATGCGAAAGAATAATTTTTTTTCACCAAATTTTTCTTTTTCTTTACAAAAAACCTTTTTTTACAAAATGTGCTCACACACACACACACACACACACACACACGCGCGCGCGCGCGCGCACACACAAAATGTCTCCAAATCGCGATACTGTCATGGCGAGGTTCGCGGATTTCTTCTCACCAGATCTCCGCTAAGTGCTGATGTCAACCTGGAGCACCTTGGTGATCGGAATTTTTTTTTGCCATCGATTCCTTGCCGCGTCGCGAGATTCGTAGAATTGCCGGTCGGAGCAGATCTTCTCTGCCCACATGTCAACGAGCCTCGGTGACGATTTTGATTTGTTTGCCAAGACCTCGGCGACTCGGGGCTTCTTTACCTGGAGAAAAAAACGAAATTTTTTCACTCGCAATTCACTTCGTGAAACAGTCAATCGACATTCGCCTCCTCCTCCTCCTCCTCACCGATCACTGCATTCGCAAGGCTTGGTTGACAGGTTTGTTTTGAATTCCATGCTGTGGAATTTTCCGCCGATGTAAACCATGCAAAGATCTCCATTGTACGCTGACGCCAACATCGTCTGGAATGTCGCCGGATTCGTTTCAAGCACCTTACTGATCCTTCCCCGTAGAAATAAGGTGAACTCGTTGCGAATGTCAATCACGAACTTTTTGCCATATTTTGTGTTCACTTCCCGTATGTTGGTGATGGGATACTCCGACTCGGGGGTCAACTTGCTCAATTTCTTCGCCGGGAGAAAATCGCCGTATTTCCCAATCTTATTGATCGCATCCATTTTTCACTTGCTGTCTGATCGTTCGAAGCCGTCTTCACAAGATTATATACTTGCCCCCTCCACCATCCCTCCCCTACTCTGAATCCTCGACCAATGACGTTTGTCGGTGAGGAGATTTTTCGCGGGCCGTGGCTCCAAATTAATTTTTTTAAATATCATCCTCAGCGAATGAATCTGCGCCCACGGGTCTATGTCTCCCTTTAATTGTTGAATGTCTCGCAACAATCGTTCGACGCACACTTTTGATTCCCGTCTCTTGCACGAATTTTTTTCGTTGCACCGCATGATCGTCTATTTCGTTGCGCAGTCTGCCGCAGCAACTTCTCGACAAGTGCTTATTTTTTCCGTGAATCACCTACAGCTCCGTATCGCCCGGGATGAACATTGTCGTTAAATGCTTCGCTCCCTTTGATCTTTGGAACTTTTGAATGGGTGAAAGGAGCAGCGTTTCGAAATTGATCGTGTGGAAACTTTTAAATTTTGAGAAACGGGATTTTTTGAATCTCTGAAATGATTCATGTTTACGGGGAGGCTATACTGACAGATATTTTTCTAGACACCCTCACTTCTTTCTCATGGCGGCCGAGACACGTTTACCGATTTCGCTTTCGATTGGGGGGGGAGGTCTTTGTGAAGCGCAGCATCTGCAAGATGTGTGTGTGCGTGTGTGTATGTGTTTTTGCAGCGCGCGAAATGTCGCAATGCTCGAGTATAAACAGCGGTCTTTTGATCTGATTATTTCCTCGTATCATCGCCCAGTAATTGGGGGGGGGGGGGGCAAGCGCAGAAAAATCTTGTCCGCCAGAAACCTCACCACCCACAAATGGCAATCTCCATGGGGGGACCCCAAAATCAATGTTTAAATACTCCCCCCTAGGTTTCAAATTCTCAAAAAATAATCATTCAACATCTTAATTCGCTGACAGGTTTCAACACGTCAATGTATAAACAAAACTATCGCATGTCGAGGGGGGTGGGGTGTCAAGCCACAGAAGGCGCCCGAGGACTCACCACCCACAAATTTTTCAAACAATTTCTGAGAAATCAGGCCCCCCTCAATTCTTCTCCCCACCGACTGTTGGAGGGGGGTCTTTATCAAACCACGGAAAGCGCCTAATGGCTCACCACCGACAAATTTTTTAAACGATTTCTAAGAAATCAGCCCCCATCCGCTCTTCCTACCACCACTCCGTTCTTCTGGCGAGAGTGGAAGTCCCTTTTACTAAAAAGCACTTCGACTCCTTGTCAGTCGTTGCGCGGCCTCGCTAGGAGTCGGTCGTGGGTCCCTATGTTAACCCCCCCTCCCCCCAATTCGCGTCGGTGGAGGGGATCATCATCGGTAGGTAAGCAGAAAGCCCCACCATTGGTCGGTAAGCAGGGAAGTCGACAATGCGGTTGATTCTACCGCAAAATCCCTACCGTACCGAATGCTGACTTTTTTGGTCCGATTCACGGCAAAATGTCGGTAACATGTCCGTAGTAGGAATCATGCGTTAGAATCGGTCTGTATACACTACTACTTTCTTTTTTTATCTGCTCTCGCGATTTTGAAAATGAATTTTCGAGGCCCGACTGATTTCTCCCGTTAGTCCGAAAACATTTTGTTTTGTTTCTTTTATTTCTTCTCGGCCGGCTTTCGGGCTCCGATCTCGAACCTCGCGGCGAGACCGGTGCGATCCCACACATCGGGTGTCCCCGAGGTGGCTTTGGAATGGGGGTGCCACGTGTACGCCAACCCTTAAGTGGTCATCCCGGGTACCTCGGTGAGTAACGACACCGCCCCGCCCGAAACGCTGATAGACCAATGTCGACGAGAGGAGGGCTCGTCTATTGGAAGTGGTACGTTTTCGTAGTCACGAGGATCTGACCAATGATCGAGAATGGTACTGCGGGGGCTAGTCTGCCCGCCGTCCTACGGGACGGGACTAGCTGATTTGGCTGGATTCGCGGTGGCAGTGGTTGGCCGCATGCTGGTCACGGTTCCTACGGGCGCCTAGCGTGTGAGTTACGTTGTTATAGACTCGGGCACCAACCTGCAGAGTTGTTAGAGTGTTGGAAAGTCACTCGGAATTACCAGTAGCTGCAGAAGGACCTAGCTTCCGAATGCAAACTGGGAGACGAGCATATGCCTATCGCGGTGGTTGGCGTATGTGACCCCGAGGTCGCGTGGCCCGTGTTGTTTAAGGCCTATGGCCAGGCACAGTACTTTAAAGCACGAGGAATTAAATGTCCCCGAGGTGGCACGCGCTATACGATCTATCGGGAATCCGCGATGTGGCCCGCCTAGTCAAGTAAAACTTGATTATACATCGCGCGTTCCCGTTGTAAGTGGGATTAAAATTTTTTAATGCTTTTTTTTCTTTTTCCCCTTATAGATTTCGAGCAGAGCCAATCGGATCTGTATTTTTTTAAATTAATTTTTTAATATTTTTTTTGCGTTCCTTCTGATTGACTCCAGCCTCATCGAAATTTTCTTTCTGTTGTGCCCCAATATTGAGCGCATAATTTAAGACGCACAGTAACGAGTATATTCGATTTGCGAAATCAAGAGGCCAACGGCCCCTGTGCAACGGCGGCAGTTTCGGCAAGTGAAGCACCTCCAGAGGTGACTTTGGCGATAAAAATCGCTGAATCGCAATCGAACGATTCGAACGTTTTCGAACGATTGATTGCGAAAAACCGAGCTAACAATTAGCCGAAAGGTTCAACCGAAAGGCAGTCTTCGGCCAGGAGCCGAAGCGGTCGTTCTCATGGCATAAAAAAGAATTGTAATTTTGTTGCCTAATTTTAAATAAAGTATAAGTTGTTCAAGTTGCAACATCTCTCGTTGGAGATTTACTCGGAACGGGCAACATCCCACATACCCTCGCCCTCGAGCACCCAACAACCCACCGTGTCAATTTACTCGAGAGCGAAATTCCGTGCTCTCCGCGCATCGTCAGAAGCCGGTGCACAACATTTGTGGCAGCGGTGGGATTCCCGCAACTGGAGATACCGCAACTTTGCATTCCACAACTTGGAAAAAACGGAGGAAATATTCTATCCAACGTACAAAATAAACAGAACGCAGCAAGTGCTGAAAAAGAGGTCAATGGGTCATCCGATCAACGACCGTCGAACCAGACAAATAAAAAGAAAAAGTGCGGCATAAGCAAACGCCCGAGTCAACCGTACGGAGCTGTCCAAAAGCAACCAGATCCCGAGGATTATCGATACCAGACCGACCGAAGGACGAAGACTCACCAAACACTTCCTACAACGGAACAACAATGCGCGCGAGAACAGCAAAACAAAGCAACACGACAACAGGGAACAGAACTGTCAAATTCCTGCCAAACAACAACAAGAACGAGGTCAACAACCTTTGAACAACCGACTACAAGCCATCGATCGACATGAGGCGAATCATCGTTCTGTAAGTGACGGACCATTTATTTAAAGAATACCCTCCAAAGCCAAAACTGAAAATTAATGTCAAACGAAGACGAGCGCCGTCAAATATACCGATTAATGGGTAATAATAAATTATCGCGTTCATTAAATTCCATATTTGACGATCTCATCGCACGAGATCGCTCCGAAACTCAAATAGAAAAAGAAATAGAGGAAGAACTAAAGGAACCTAGGAAGAAACGATTTAGATCCGCGACAAGTTCAGACGAAAGTCCAAATTCACAAAATTCTCAAAATAGGCCGACAGCCGCAAAACGTACCAAGTTTCGGACCGCAGCAGTTCGAACGGTTCATTTCTCTATAAATTCCGATCAATCTCTCGAAAATATAGATGTTAGGCGTGGTCGCGAAATAGAAATACAAGAATTTTCTCTACTTCAAATTAATTCGGAAAATATGGCGACAGAAAATGAATTTATGACTTTATAGGAGGCCGGAGCCTTATACCCCGATTTGACGGCGAAAAACCTGACGAAGCCGACGATATAATAGAAGCATTTGGCTATGCGAACGAAAGCATCGCAGTCGCCGATAGACCGTCTTTATTAAAATCCGTGTTAGCAACAAAAATAGTAGTAAAGGCGCGAAAAGATACGCGATATAAACAAATCGACACATATCAACAATTTAAAGACGAAATGACAGCATTATCTGGAACGCGACGTACAGTAGCCGCGTTACAAGTCGATTTTAACACATGTAAGCAAAAATACAACGAAAGCGTGTTAACATACGGTCAACGACTCGAAGCAGTGATGATGGAATTGATCGAGGCCAGCATAATCGAAGCCCGATCACAAGTAGAAAAAAGAATAATTGAAGCATACGTTAGGCAACTAGCCCTATACAACTTCGAAAGAGGACGTCGAAGGGAGCATCAGATCATCGTAAAGGCCCGAGGATTCAAGGACCTCGGAACAGCCCTTTAAGGAGCAATGGAAGAGGAAAAAGCAATACAGGGTGGTGAATCCATCGACCAACAGACTCATCTGGAAAAACGAGCGATCGTAACGTGCAACAAATGCCACAAGGTTGGAAATTTGGCCAAGGATTGCCGAACCAACACACCTTCCTATGGAAGATACAGTCTCCCAGCTCCATCGAAAAGCGTGCATCAAATAAATATTACTTGCAATTACTGCAAGAAACCAGGACACGCGTATAAGGATTGCCGAAGAAGAAATTGGCAACAAGGACAAGGAAATGGATATCGACAGGCACCGGGAACCGGATATCACCAGATAAGTCAAACGAATTATCAGCAGGGCCAAAGAACCAGCTACTACAACAAGACTGGGCCTCCAGGGCATTCAAATCAGTATGACTGGAAGGCAAATAAGAACAAGCCGAAAGAAGACAGGCCAAGAGAAGAAAACCGCAACGACAGCGAAAAAAGGAAAACAATCGGGTAATTTTCGCTCGAATACAGGTCTGTCCAAAAGAAAAAATACAAAGAAGAAAATAAAGTCCCACTGGATAACGACGATTAATTCTGGATGAGCCGCTAGCGACTTCCACATCGCGTCTCCCCAGGCAAAAGAAAAAATGCTCACCTTAAAAGGAGATACAGGAGCTCAATGTAGTCTCATAAAAAAGAGCGTATTGAAAAAGGACACAGAAATAATAGAAGAAACGATCGAACTCAAAGGAATCGGAGGAAAAAAATTCTACGCATTGTGCAAAATTATGCTCGTGCTCGGAACACCCGCTGTAAAAGTAGAACATGGATTCTACGTAATAGATGACACAGTACCACTAGAAGTAGACGGAATAGTGGGTCTAGATCTCATGAGGGAACACAACGTCGATATTCTAAACGGAAGATACATACAAATATATGGACATTTGATTCCCATGCTGAACAGATCAAAGAAAATTAAATTGCCTCCCAGGACCGAACAGATGTTATACGCAAAAACAAAGACGGCAAAAATAGGTTGTGTCGAAGCAAAAGAAGTACTTCCAGGAGTAAAAATAGGCGGAAGTTACGTCCAGCCATAAGGACATTCTTGCCTCATAATGGTGCGAAACACAAACAATAAAGAAATCGAAATAGAAAGGCCAACGGTGCAAATTGAAGAAATTAAAGAAGAAAAGCCGACAGAAAAAAAAATAAGTGCTGTATCGATCGCAGAACAAATAAAAAGGAGAGAAAAAATATGGGAAGAAATCAAAAGAGATTCGAACTTAAACCGAGAAGAAGAAAAATTCCTACGCGAATTCGCCGACGCATACGCTGACGGCTTCCACTTGGAGGAAGAGCCGCTTGGATGCACCGCTATAGTGGAGCACCGCATAAGCGTACGACAAGGGGCAATGCCAATAAAAATTCGTCCGTTCCGATTACCAGAAGTACACAAGCAAGAAGTGATGGCACAGAATAAAGAGATGCTAAAAAACGCAATAATTCGACCATGTAAGAGCCCATGGAATGCTCCTCTACTCGTCGTTCCAAAAAAGCCTGACGCTAACGGAAACATACGCAAGAGAGTGGTAGTAGACTTCCGAAAACTAAACGATGCAACGGAAGGAGACTCGTATCCATTGCCCAATATTACCGAAATATTCGACCAATTGGGACGAGCTAAATACTTCACGACTCTTGATTTGGCATCGGGATTTCATCAAATCCCTATGGACGAAAAAGATAAGGAGAAAACCGCTTTCTTCACTCCTCTTGGACATTATGAGTACAACCGAATGCCATTTGGATTAAAAAACGCCCCACCAACCTTTCAAAGGCTGGTGGACGCCGTACTTGCTGGATTACAGGGATTAAAATGCTACGTATATCTCGACGATATAGTAGTGTACGGATCATCGTTCGAAGAACATAACAAAAGGCTGACAGAAGTATTCGATCGACTGAGGGAAGCCCAATTAAAGGTTCAACCTAGGAAATGTCGATTTCTGGGAAAGGAAACCCAGTTCTTGGGACACATAACTGAAGTGGGAGTAAAACCCGATCCGGAAAAAATAGAGGCTGTACCACGATTTCCCGCCCCAAAAAACATAAAAGAAGTCCAATCGTTCTTAGGACTAGCTGGATATTATAGAAAATTTATCCAGGATTTTTCAAAAACTGCAAAGCCGATAACGGAACTGATCAAAAAGAAAAACAAATTCGTTTGGAGCGAAACTTGCGAACAAGCGTTCCAAAAATTAAAGGAAACACTCAGCACAGCACCGATTCTGCAATACCCAGATTTTAAGAAACCCTTCGTGGTAACCACAGATGCCTCCGACAAGGCAATTGGTGCGATCTTATCGCAAGGAAAAATTAGAGATCTACCTATCTGTTACGCTAGTCGTACTCTCAACAAGGCACAAATGAATTATTCGACAACGGAAAAGGAAATGCTAGCAATTATTTGGGCAGTAGCGCAATTCCGACCATACATTTACGGAACAAAATTCACCATCGTGACGGATCACAAGCCCCTCACTTGGCTTTTCAACGTAAAAGATCCCGGATCACGACTGATGCGCTGGAGAATAACGATAGAGGAGTTGAACTATACCATCGAGTATAAGGCTGGCAAGAAGAACACGAATGCGGATGCGTTAAGCCGTATGTATGTATTAATGTTGACGCGGCAAGCATCCGAGGCGGTGGTAGGTCACAAGGACACCGAGAAGCGTGGTAGAAGAAGGCCGCGGACGGCTCTCCGCTCCGCGCCCCCGCCGCCAGCGTCGACAGACCCGAGCCATGATGGCCGCGGTCAGCTGGCCCCGCGAGCACGTGGCCGGCCAAGAAAAACATTGCAGCCCACTGGCAAAGAACGCCTACGCGAGGCGACAGAGGTCCGCGCGAGAGAGACCGAAACGTCCCTCCTGCCAAAGAGAGCGAACCACGTGGCAAGCCCGAGCGAAAAAGAGAAGGAAATACAGAACAACTCGAGCGAGAGTGAGACACCAAGCGACAGTGAAACGGAGACGGAAATAGAAGATCAAGTATGCCCGAGTGAGAAGGAGCGAGGTACAATTCTTCGAGAATACCACGACACTTCTCTTGGTGGTCACATGGGAATAAAGAGAATGACAAAGTGAATAAAATTGAAATACAACTGGCCTGGAATAAATCAAGACTAGAGAATTCCGTCAAATCATGCGATAAATGCCAGATAAATAAAATCAGGCGGAATAAAAAGGCGCCTATAGTAATTACCGACACACCGGAGAAACCATTCGACAAATGTGCAGTCGATATAGTAGGTCCCTTACCTGAGACCGAAGCAGGAAATAAATACATCCTTACTTTCCAAGATGCATTAATCAAATGTAGTGCAGCTATACCGTTAAAAAATCAAGAAGCCAAGGAAGTAGCCAAGGGATTTGCAACTCAAGTTGTTTGCAAATACGGCACTCCAAAAGAAGTCTTATCCGACCAGGGAATAAATTTCCTAAGCGAAACATTCAAGGAAATGTGTCAATTGTTCCGCATCAAGAAAATTCAAACGACGGCATATCATCCACAATCAAATGGAGCATTGGAACGTTCACATCGTACACTCGCTGAATACCTGAAATGCTTCATAAAAGAGGATCAAACGAATTGGAATGAATGGCTGCCATACGCAATGTTCACGTATAATACCACTCCACACACAGCTACAGGATTTACACCGTATGAATTAGTGTTTGGAAAGGTAGCCGATTTACCGACGGCGCTTAAAGAAGCACCACGAAAGACGTACTCGTACGACAATTATGTCTCCGAGTTACGCGCACGGCTTCGAGCCACATGGCAGGTGGCAAAAGAACGTTTGGAAAAAGGAAAAGAATGGGTAAAGGATAGGCATGATGCCACTGCTGATACGGTAGAGTACCGCCCCGGCGACCGAGTCCTCCTCCACGACGGTACTATACGCCGAGGCCGATCAGCGAAGCTGTCCCCTAAGTGGACAGGGCCTTACGTCGTACGCAGCAAAGACTCCGACGTGAACTACACTATCGGCCGTGGGCACAAGGCTGTGCGGGTACACGTGGACCGCATCAAGCCCTACATTACCCACTAACCGATGGAGTCGATATTTTATCGCGGGGCCATGGGGCCGACCCGCGGTATACCCCATCACTCGCTTCCGAGCGAGGAGTAGGTGGCGAGCACCGCCATTGGTGCGCGCATGAGCGGCGTTTCACACGCGCACCCCAAAGAAAAAAAATTATATTAATAAAATACGTCATGTCGCAAAGACCTGGAAAAAAAGGGAAAGCGAGCGGGGGAAGATAACAAAAAAAAACATACAAGAATAAAAATAAATAATAAAACGAGTTTATAAAAAACAAAAAAAGAGGAGAATGTTTATAATAAACAATAATAAAAATAATAGAGATGAAAAAAAAGAGCAAATAGAACCAGAAGATACGAAAATATAAAAATGATAAATATATTTTTTTTTAAGTGTATAATTAAAAATGTATATAAAAAAGAGAGTTGAATAAGAATAATAATAATAATAATAATAAAAGGAAAACAATATTTCGTTTTTGTACGTATATTATTACAATTCGAAAGATTTAAGAGACACCACGTAGGCGTCCAATAACGGGTTGTTCACAACCCCTCGAGGGGGTGGAGACTAAAAGGGGATCGAAGCCCCAAAAGGACCCGCTGGAGCCCATGCGAATGCATCCGGCACAGACGGTAAATTCTACTGACCCTGCATTGGGAGACCCGCATGGCCCCTGACCGCGACGCTGTCGAAGCATCGACAAAATTCGCGTATTAGTAGAAAGAGAGTAGAAAGAGAGTAGAAACAGATAGAATAGAGAGAGAGGAAATCGCAAAGTAAGCAAATAACGAGTATTCGAACTCGCAAGAAAAAAAGTATCGCACGTACAAATAGGGAAGCAAGCACAATAAAAAATAAAATTATATGAAAATAATATGGCAAACCTTTTGCAGGTTATTAATCTCAACAGTTAGGACGACAGAAGGGACTAACGAAAGAAAGGAAAATACAGAATTCCACGCAACTCAATTTTCCACGACTCCAGAAATTTATTACGAGGAAATCGGAAAACTACATATGATCAAAGAAATATGGAATCTAGTAATCCGCATGGATCTTCTGCCAATAGCAAATAGAGAAAAGAGTATTAGGGAAAAGCTAGGAACACTATTAGAATTATCTCAAACGATGCCAGAAGACAAGCTATGTGCTCTCGTAACGAATTCCCTCGAAACTATGAAAAGGAAAATAAATTCCGAAATGCAATCCATTTACGATATAACAGGCACAAAAGGTAGAATAAATAAAAGAGGAGTAATAGACGGATTAGGTTCTATCATAAAATCGATAACTGGTAATTTGGATGCACATGATGCAATAAAAATCGAAAGGCAAATCACGGCGATAACGAAAAAACAAGAAACGACAGAAGATGCGTCAAAAGAAAATTTGCAAGTCCAGCAAATTACACTGGAAATGTTCAATCGCACAACGAACCGCCTTGCGGCAAACGAAGAAACATTAGGCTACCTAATAAACGATTTACATCATGGAATGAAAAATCTCGTAATAGATATTTTAACTCGCCAACAATTGAACGAGAAATTAACAGCTATTAGCGTAATAATCGAATTCTTATTAAACGGCATACGTCAACTATCTAACTTTTTAGTAGGCTTGCCAAAAGGAATCGTTAATCCTACAATATTGCCGCCTAGACAACTCTATGCGTATCTAATAGAAGCATTACCAAATCTACCAAAAGGACTGAATTTTCCGACAAAAATACGTCCAGAAAAAATTAACGAATTACTAGAAATTGCCGAATTAGGCACATACAGTATTCAAAATACCCTCACCGTTGTGATAAAAATTCCATTAATCAACAACAACGAGTTATATGTGCATAAAGTATATCCTCTACCCGTGAGAGTAGAAAAAGACATGTTTCGATTCATAGAAACGACCGTCAAAAATATTATAATTGATAGAGAGCGTCGAGGATATTTGTCATTCTCCGAAAACGAATTATCCAAATGTAAACGACTAAATTATCAATATTACTGTCATCCAAAAAACGCGAGACAAATAATACGATCAGGAACGCCATGCGAACTATTGATATTCTTAGGAAAAGACCCCGAAAAAGCGAATTGTACACATCATTTAGTTAAATTAGAAAATTCTTTGGTCGTTGCCTTGGAACAAGAAGGGCAATGGAGCCCCAGAAACAGTAGCTCTCACGATAAACTGTAAAAATTCTGCGATAACTCATGCGACAATTACTGGAACAGGATTATTGGCTTTGGATAGGAAATGTCCCGTCACCTCCATAGATTTTAAGATTAAAAATTTGAAGGAAACTGTACACGAAAAATTCCTACAATTTTTACCGCCATCCAATCTATCCTTTCTGACTACAGAAACCGAAATACCGCAACCTTTAATATTGGAAAATGTTCCTCATACGATAATTAATGATCCATACGAAGTTAACAAAATTGGCGAACAAATCGAAATATTAAAAACAAAGCTAAACAAAAACTACGATCATGTGACGACACGGTCACATCATGGGGAATTATGCCCTCAGCGGAATGATTCCTTTCGCAATAATTATATTATATCTTGGAATTGAAGGGCTGCAATGGCGACGTTTAATGTCACATCGCCGAACGGCAACCTTGCTGACGTAGCTCCGGCCAGACCGCGAGCTGCCAAACACAAAGCAGCAGCTGACTCGCAAAATCCGCGAGTCATATTCACGCGAGATGCACCTCGCACACGCACAACGTGGATGTGTATGAAAGAAAAAAAATAGTCATATACAAAAGGAAGTATATGTTATAATATTAGCAAGGCACTTGTACCTTCGTATTCTATTGTATTGTTGTAAGCCGAGAGACGACCCAGAGACAAAAAAAAACTTACCAACGGCCATGAAAAAAATGTATTATATCGCCGAAATTGGGAATTCCGTCTTCCTAAGGGGGAGGAATGTTCGGCCCCAATATTAAGCGCATAATTTAAGACGCACAGTAACGAGTATATTCGATTTACGAAATCAAGAGGCCAACGGCCCCTGTGCAACGCCGGCAGTTTCGGCAAGTGAAGCACCTCCAGAGGTGACTTTGGCGATAAAAATCGCTGAATCGCAATCGAACGAATCGAATATTCTCGAACGATTGATTGCGAAAACCCGAGCTAACAATTAGCCGAAAGGTTCAACCGAACGGCAGTTTTCGGCCAGCAGCCAAAGCGGTCGTTCTCAAGGCATAAAAAAGCATTGTAATTTTGTTGCCTAATTTTAAATAAAGTATAAGTTGTTCAAGTTGCAACATCCCTAGTTGGAGATTTACTTGGAACGGGCAAGATCCCACATACACTCGCCCTCGAGCACCCGACAACCCGCCGTGTCAGTTTACTCGAGAGCGAAATTCCGTGCTCTCCGCGCATCGTCAGAAGCCGGGGCACAACATTTTGAATTGAGGTTGTTACAAGCTGGATTGTCGTCCGGTTGTAATATTTTTATTTTGTTATTTTGTGCGCGAGCTGAGGACTCCGGCACATGGATCCTTATCTGTCTTAAGCACGTAATTCACCTCACCTTTATTTGCTGACGCTGCTGGAGACGTTCGGCGTTCGAATGTAGGTGAATTACCTGCAATGTAGGTACTAGTTCACCCAGTTCACAGTTCACTTTATTCGTTACTTATAAAAGGTCTTACGCGGAACGTAAATATAATGTTACTTGTATATAGAAATTGAATATAATAGAAAATAGTTGTATAGGAGTTATTAGAGAATAATAGGTTATGCGGCTTCGAAATAACTCGACACGCAATGCGACTAAGGTAATTGTCGCGAACGAATATAACGACGGTGAATGAAGGGCCACTAAGGTAATTCCTTCATTCAATGAGTTCCTGTCACGTCCTGAGGGGACGTGGGCATATATATATATATACATATATATACATATATTTGTGGTATCCCTCTTTCTTGCCTACGCCTAGCGTAATAGCACGGGGTGAGGGTTAAACAGGGGACGTGCTGGTCGAAAGGGTAATTTTAAGGAATTTCGTGGATGATCCAATCGTTGAAAAAATGGTTGTAACACTAGTGTTCGATTGACTTGTAATTTATTAGAATCAGCCGTATGAGTTGATCCTATTATTTTAAAGATACAAATTGAAGACAAAAAGGTGCAAATGTGTTCGCTTACATTGATGCGTCTCCGTGTTGACCCAGTCGCGTGGGTGTCGGGTATGGTCGTAAAACTAAGGGCCCTTCGTCGGTGGCCCGAAAAAGCACGCAGATGGTATGAGTGAGTGTGACGGATACAGATGTTCGGTGACACAGATTCTAATATTCGTGGATTTTGCGGCTCGAGTATGGAAAGTACAATGAAATACTGCGCGAAATACAAATGTTCAGATTCTTACGGTTATCGCGTAACTGTTACAGAGCTATCGAAGTACAAGATTTTTATAAACTCGAGTTGCAAGACAACGTTCGCTCTACAAGAAAGGAATGAATGTTCAACACGATGAATATCGGTTAAGGAACTCTAGGTATGAGCTCGTTGGATTCGGATCGGATACTCGGATTGAGACTATAAAAAGAACTTGATGTGATCGTGGTTGCCGGAAGACTGACTTGGTAATTTTCTTCTTCTAGTATGTAGGAAAAATTGGGATGATAAGGTGGTGGGAGAAGGAACTCTGGAAGAGTGCACTTTCGGTTGTGCACTCTTTTTGGATTGGTGGAAAAGGCATCAAATATAGGCCTCTTCGGATGATTGGCTGAAAATAGAGAGTGGGAGCAGGACGTAGGTGCGTTGTTCTATTTCCAGGAATTGGAGTTGCGCTTCTTTATCTGGGGTGTGGAAATATGCAGAGAGGAAAAAAGCGGCCATGTCGGCGGCAAGAATGCACGCTCGAGATAGGGCTTGTTGACCGAGGCCCGCGAGTCCACGTGGGAAATATCAACGCAGTTTTATGACCGGGTCAAGTGGAGTTTTCCGGAGCCCTTGGTCTATCCTTGGTTCTCATACGGGTAAAAATCGAAACAACGTTAGGGTCTATCTTCAAGTCATCCAGCTCGTAGTTACGTATTTTTTTGCTTTACGACTTTTCGGAGAAATCGGCCCTAGGACCGTGTAGTTTCAAATTTTTATGGCCAAGATCTTCGGCTGTGTTATGCGATACATTCTTCGTGCATGGTCGCAGTGTGTTGGTCTGTCTTGGAATCTTGAACTCTCTGTTTCAATAATTTTTTGTGTAAGGGGAAAGTTCAGCGCGTACATCGCAGGATGTGACATTCTAACGCGATCACGATTGCGATAGTACAAAAGGACAAGACCAATCGGACCCGCGAGAACCTCAGTACGCGAGTAGATTTGCCACTAAGGAGTAAAGGGCCCTCGACCGATCGTTCGGAAAGTCGCAAGGCTGAGGAGTTACGAAGTGGATGACGCCTTGAGGATTTCGGCAAAATGGCTGCGTGTACGTTGTCGTGGGGGTGAATTGCGAAAAATGGATCAGCAATTTTCATGAGGTTTCGCAAAGAGTTCGATTTTTGCCTTCTCTTTTTGCTTGCGCTAATATTTCGAAACCGGCAAGTTCGCTTCTTGAAGAAAGAAAACGAATTTGACGATTTAGGGTTGCGAAATATTGCAAGCGTTCGGTGGTATAGAGGCCGCGGAGGCAATGACACGAGTTGAGCAATACGGAAGTATACGGATACGAAAAATGGTCCGTAACAAGGTTTTTCCACCGTTTTGGGACAGAGAGAAGAAATTTTTTTTTTTTATTTTGATTTTCTTCCCCTATCGTTCTCGATCTCATCGGATTCGTTCGTCGATGGGGAACATTTTTTCCCAATTCCCGGGATCTGAAAATGTATTTCGGATTTTTTTCTTTTCTCTCGCTTTCGCGATTCCGTCGTATTCTTTCGGTGGAGGGGAATTAAAATTCCCCGTTTCCGAAATTCGAAAATTTATTTCGGATCAAGTGAATTTTTAAAATTATTTTGTTTTATTTATTTCTCTCGCGGTCTCGTATCCGTCGGACTCGTTCGACGGACGGAAATTCAAATTTGCCCAGTTCCCGAAATCCGAAAATTTATTTGGGATCGAGAGAATACATTTTTTAATTCTTTTTTTTCCCTTTATTCTCTCGCGCTCTCGTTTCTGTCGGACTCTTTCGAGGGAAGGAAATTCAAATTCCTTCAGTCTAGGAAATCCGAAAATTTATTTCGGATCGAGAGGAATTTTGTGAAGTTTTTTTTTCTCTCTCGCGCTCGCTCGTGATCCTGTTTCAGAGTTCTCGGACGGGGGAAGGAAAGTTCCTCCCGATTTCGCCTTTTTGAAAAATGACTTTTTCCAAACAGACAGAATTATTGTTTAAATTTTTTTTTTCGTTTTGTCTGCCGCTCTCGACCTCGTCGAATTAAATTCGACGGTAATTAGTTACTTTAGTCACTTTTCCGAAATATGAGCGTAACATTTTTTTTGCCATTTTCTCATTGATTGGGTTATAAGTGATGATATTCCGTCGGGGGAAGCTGAATTCCACCTTCCCATAAAAAGTTATGGGGTTTTGAAGTTCGTGGAAATATGTGATAAAATGCGGCGTGAATTTTCGGAAAAATGACTTTAAAATTTTTTCCAGCTATTTTCTTGTTAATTGGGTTGTAAATGATGATGTGTCGTTGGAGGAAGCTGAAATGCACTTTTTTCACGCCATAAAAGTAATAATAAAATAGGAATAGCGATTGTTCTACATTCCGCACACTCGATTTTCGTCTATTTCGTACGTACATTATATATTATACATGTATACAATACAAGAAAATAAAAACATACATTTCTCGTGTACTTGTAAACACAAGTCGTACTTGTAAACACAAGAATACGAATGTAAACACAAGAATACGAATGTAACCACATGAATAGCACATTTCTTCAGTGCGAAAAATGTCTTGCTCAGGGTGTAATATGGAAACCATCGAGGTTGTCGATTTTTTGAAGTTCGAGATCGGAGTGTCGAATTTTTACGTCATGGTGTAGTGTTGGTCAGTGTAAATTGTGCGTCGTGTGGGGAGCCAGCGACATTATCTAAACATGGACAATTATGGCGATGCCAAAAGAAGACGGTAGTGCGGCGTGGAAAAAAAACAACGACCCAGAAATGCAAATTTCAGCACTTGATAAAAAAAAATACGTGGCTGCAACAAGCTCATTTAAAGCCGGAGGATGTGTGTTTATTTATAGCAATATACATATTGAGGAACCCTCCACATCAGGATGATATGTGTAAAGAATTTAATATGTCTTCCAAGACTGTAAGAGATCGGATCAATTTTGTACGTGAAGTTTTGGAACATTGGTGTATGGAGAATTCTTCTGCACAATTGGGTGGCCCTGGAAAAATTGTAGAAATAGACGAAGCCGAATTCCTGTTCCGTCGTCCGTTCGTGAAACTGCGGGATTAAGTGCATGCCATGTTTATGGCAATCGGTGAAATGCATCGCAAATCTATGTAAGTATGTCAAACAAACTCACTATTTTTGTCATATTCAATTCAAATAAAAAAAAAAATGTTAGCGCATTAGCCGTTCCCGAAGCCAACAGCTGTACCGAATCGAATCCAGTCGCTGGACCCTCCACGCTGCGCCCACGATGAGCCACTTCAGAGCCAATCTATTGCGTAGCGAATTTCTGAAATTCTTCAGTGCCGTTTTCAGTGCCGTGATTTTTTCAGAAAATTCACGCCACATTTTATAACATGTTTCCGCGAACTTCAAAACCCCATAACTTTTTATGGGAAGGTGGAATTCAGCTTCCCCCACCTGAATATCATCATTTATAATCCAATCAATGAGAAAATGACAAAGAAAATAATTCAGCTTCATATTTCGGGAAAGTGACTAATGTAAATAATTACCAACTCGACGAATGAAGGGTACAATTCCGCAGCTCTCGATTCGCCCAGGCACACTCCCGTGCTCCGAGTGTCCGGGGGGAATACCCCATGGCGACTGGAGACAGGGGGCCTGAGCTCCCGTCACGGCTCTCGAGACGCTCGTCCGAAGAAGCGCACGACGTTTTACCGATCGCGGACCTGGCACTGGACCCACGGAGCCCGACATCGAGTTAGCCGACCCGACTGGGTCGCGGCCAGGTGGCCGACGCGTGACGCCTAGAGCGGCCATGAAGCTCTCGAGGCATTGGACACCTTGTGTCTACCACGCAACAAGCGGACGTCAACTCCCGAAAGATGATACGTGAGCGCAGCCTCTCGCGGTCTGCGCCGCCACGCCAGTGATTCCCGAGTCCTTTTGTAGGCCAGTTTCGGAGGGACAAGGTGGACAAGAATCCCGACCCCCGCTAACGCCGGCCCGGCGGCTCCGCAGAGGGCTCGAGGGCCAGCGTCGGTAGTCGATCGCCGACCCTCGGGCGGTGGGTCCATTTTTTTCTCTTTTAAGGTAACATACGAGCTTTCGCTCATCGCTACATAAGTGCTAGTAGTAAAAACGCACATTTGCGTGTTCGTATATATGGGAAAAACTATTAAAACTATCATAAGAGGCACTTAGCCACAGGCCTATGGCCCGTCTTTCCGGCACCGCCACGTGGAGGCAGGCTCTGTCCTAATTTCTAGTGAAACCACTTAAGGCACCCCATTTTCTTATATCTGGGGGTTATTTCTGCACTTGAGTGTACAGGGGAGCGCCGTCTGGTGCTACGTAGGCATTCCTGGTCCCAAAGAGGATCCGCGTACTCGCGGAAGCCTCGGAAGGCGTCCTCCGTCCAGACAAGGCCTCCCCACTCCTCGATGTGGCTTGAGTGTTCTGCCGTCCGGAACTCCTCATATGATGGGCACACGAAGAGCATGTGCTCTACTGACTCCTCCTCTATCCTCTTTCTCGCACATTGGGCAGCGACTAACATTCTTGGCTTCTCGCGCGAATAAGATAGAGATGATCGGGCCGTATCCCGTTGTTAAATAGATGAGATTCCTTGTGGGCTTGAACCACGGCCGTTGTTTTTTGAAATTGAACTTGACGTCCTGTATGAATCTGTACGTTGTTCTACCGTGAATGTCAGTATCCCATCTTTCCTGCCAGGTCCGCAGCATCTCCGTCTGGATCGCTCTTTTTTCCTCCTCCAGGTTATTCCTCGCCATCGTCGGCCGGCAGGTACCTGTATCCTTTCCAATTGATTTGAACATTTTTCCTGACCTTGTGCACCAGCGCCCTCTGGACGATCTGCAGGTCCAATGGCAGGACACCCGCGATAACCTGCAGCGCGGCCGTTGACGTTGTCCTGCATGCTCCAGTAAAAACAAGTAAAAACGCTCTTTCAGCAGCCAAGAATTGCCGCGCTACCATCACGAAGTGCACCTTGTCGTATCATCCTGATGCGCCTCACTTGCAGATCAGGATAAACACCGATCCGTATCAGATTTGCAAGGTTCGCCTCTTGACGCCCCATTCTCTGTGAGCCACTCGCCGTACGGCCATTGCGTAATTCACGACATTGGCGCGCAGTTTTTGGGCATGTTCGATAAAGTTTTATTTCTGGTCGATGAGAAGGCACAGATATTTATGCGCGGTGGTATATTGCAAGTTCGTAGGCCGCATCCTTATGATAGGCGGCGGCCCCGCAGTGAAATTTCCTTTCAAGACGCTCACTTTGCTTTTTTTGCAGAAAGCCGCAGCCTGTTTTTAGCACACCAGTCATTAACCGTCCTCATGACTTCGTTTCCAAGGGCCTCAATTCTTCGTCTAGCGTTGGCCCCGATCGAGATCGCAATGTCGTCCGCGTACGCAATAATGCTTGCGTCTGATGGGGCAAAGGCAATTTCTATCGCCGTTAGCAGTTCGCCCAACCCAGTTCCAGGCTAGCGGTCCAATTATAGAGGCTAGAGGGCAGCCTGTCTCGGCCCTTTTCCGAGCATGTTCTCCTGTACCAACTATTATCCCATCGCGCCCCGAAAAGTACGACTTAATTATGTCGATCATTGCCATGCTACACTAGGCGAGGACAAGCCTGTTAAAAATTGCTGGCCACCATAGCCCATCAAATGCTCCTTCGATATCGGCGAATACCACTACGACGTACTTCCTATCAGTATTGGCTACACCTTCCCGGAGATCACAAAGGGCATCGGCCGCCGAGGTGCCTTTCCGGAACCCATATAGTTTTCGACTGGCCAAGTCGCTTGCTTCGTACGTAACCGCGATCCGATCCGTGTTATCTTCTCGAAGATATTGCTAACAACCGGAAGCAAGGCCTATATGATTTGGCCTCCGACGTGTGCAGGGCAGGCTTCTTTAAACTGGGTCCAATATCCGCTATCTTCCAAATCCTCGGGAACCGACGGTCCCTGAGGCACCTTGTATAGACAGATGAGGACCTCTTTCTTCGTCCCCCATAAAAAATTTTAAACGTTCGCGCTCAGCTTATCCAGGCTGGGGCCCTTCCCGTTCTTGCAGCTCTTGACCGCAGAAGCTATCTCGGCCTAAGAGACGTCTTTTTCGATATTTGCGTTCTTGTATGCACCGACGCGTATCCTAATGCTCCGGTGCACCTCTGTCTCTTCCTCCCGGCCACTCATCAGGAAGAACTTTTGCAGGACTGTCTCCGCGGATTCCATCCATGATACAGTGCTACCACTGCAAGGCACATCAGTATTCCTATCATAGCTTTGGCCCTCACTTTGTTATTAACAATCTAATGGAGCAGGCCCCACGGGTCTCTGTTGCCCTCCGTCGCAACAAAGTTGCGCAATGACGCGTCTTTGGCTCTCCGTATCTGCCCGTTGTAGACGTTTCTCGCCGATCTGAACCGCTGCACGCATTCCTCGATGCCATCCAACCGAAGTCTTCTTGCTCTATTCAGTTGTTTTCTGGCACTCCTGACCCTTCTGCGCATGTAATCGAGTTCCGTGGGCTACCATGGAATAGTCCGGGTAGCGATCCGTCTTGTCGGGATAGCATCCGAGCATGCCGCAGTCAAAACTCCGCGGAAAGTACGCGCAGTAGTCTCGGCATTGGAGTTGCGTATCGCGTCCATGGCGCGTTGTTCAAATGTTTCAGTGATTCTTTCCTCCAATTACGCCCAGTCTGCCTTCCTGGTGTTGTATCTGCCCTCGTTGTATTTGCAGTCTGCCTTCCTGGCCTTGACGCCAGTTCTTGAGCCCTTGGTCCCCCGACTGTTTTCAGTTTAAATTCAACCGCGCAGTGATCGCTAGCTCCACACGTGCCAGTGACCCGCCAGGTATGGGCATATGGCGCGGCCGCAGGGGACACAAGCGTTAGGTCTATGTTGGACTGGCCACGCGTCGACATGAATGTGCAGAGCTCGCTTCGATGGTTCAGCACAACAAGATTGTTGGTGGTAATAAAATCTCTCTTCCTTGCGAATCGGACTCCCCGGAATGCCACCAAGGCGACTTCCCATTGGCGTTGACGCATAGAATGACCCTGTCCCCCGCAGGGATCGGAGGCACCGGTCAAGCGGGTCTAAAATTTCCCTTATCGGAACTCAGTATTGACAGTAGGCGCAAATAAAGGAGAAGCTCTCCTCCCGGACCTGCATTTTGGCGTACACGATATGTTCAGACTGCTCCGCAGGTAACTGGAACATTGCAGTTTTATTGGAGTTCACCACTATCGTAGCCCAGGGGTAGCACCGGTACGGCTGCGCAACAGTCAGGGCCGGGCTAGAGTGGCCCATGACCCTGTCACCGCGCGCATATGGTTTCTGTGCACAGATCACGTCACACTTTTCGATCAGGAGTACGCCTTTTAGTTCCGAGGCTGCCGCTATCGAGCGCTGTCCGTTGATGTGTAAAATGTTTACAGCCATTGTATTATACTGCGATATAGTGTCACTTGACGTTGATATTCTGGGCACAGCCTGTTCCTGACCGAATGCTTGTGGTCCGGTCGCTTGTTTCGCTTGCAGGTAACGCAAATGCCTTCTCGCATTTGTCTTTAGCGTGTTCCCCGGAGCCACATTATTTGCACAGTTCGTAGGGCGCAGAGCAGTTCTTAGCAATATGCCCGTACGCCTGGAATTTGTAACATTTAGTCACGTTTATATATTCCGTCACGCGGTACGAGGCCCACTGCATATATACTCTTCCTTTCACTAACACGCCATCAAACTTTGGCGCTGACACTTCGACTATCCAGTTGGTCTTCCCTGTCCTGTTTCTGAAGGAGTGTCGAAAGACCACTCCCTTCGTCCATTCGTTCTTCTCCACTTCGGTGTCCGTTGGGATATTTTTCTCGATGAAGTCTGCTTTGAGTTCTTCGGTTTTGGTTCACTTTCGACGTCATATATAATGACAGCTGGATTGATTTTTGTCGGTTCAGTGGCCCTCAGGCAGACCTCGTTGAGGTTGGCCTCCTTAACCATTTCGGCGAAGTTTCCGGAGGCGACCGTTATAACGAAGCCTTTCTTTCTTGTTTGCCGTATCAAGGTCACGCGGACCCCCGCCTTGACCAATCCCTAGGCCCTATATTAGATCTCTTTTTATTTCATCGCTCCCGCGCAGATCGCTCTCTGTTTCGGGTCAGATGATGATGTCTCTGCTCTCCCTTCGCGTTAAAACGTCTTTCCTTTTTTCGGGTAGGCCTGGGGCGAATCCACCAGGCGTTGAGTTGACGGGTCCTCTTTTCGCCATCGCCGCGTAAGAGGTGCTTGTTTTGGAGGCAAGTACCTCCCCCTGTAGCGGAGCTTGAGCCGGACAAGTTTCATTCTCCATTTTCAGCTGTGCATTTTCCTCCTTGAGCTTTCGCACCTGTAGTTCTATACGCCTCAGTTGCAGGAGAAAGATCCTCGAAGCGGCTTTCTCGACCTTGTTTCCGTCATTGAGGATAAACTTTTCTATGCCCTCTCGGACCTCCCACAGGACCTTTTTAGTTTCATCTGTTGGCACTTCTCTGTCCCGGAAATCGAAGTCCATTGGAGATGTTGATCTCGATCTAGCCTCCTCAAGTGGTCAAGCGAGCCGGCTTGACGACTTGAGGAGTGGGAGAATCCTCACCTCCCTCTAGCTGTCCAGTGGGCAGACAGCTCCATATCCGTGCGTGACCGCCGCCGGGCCCGATCGCCAGTCCTGCTTGAGCTCTCGTTGGCGAAAGTCGGAGTGCTCCTCTCAGAGACTCCGCTGCCGTAGTCGGTCAGCACTTCGATTTCTACAGTCGGCTGCACATCACGCTGAGCCACAGGGTCAGTATGGGGGGCCAGCCGGGTTGTCCTCCACGTTGTCAGGGTTGGCATTAGTTTCATTTCCAGATTGGGTTGGTTTTTGTATGTGTTCATCCATTGGGATTCCCACGAGTAGGTCGGAAAAGACGTCCACCCGTCCAGAGCCGCCATGTCCGGGTAAGGGGATTTGTACTGCCGAGGTTCCCCAGGTGCCTCGGAGTCGGCGGAGCTAGAGACTGGGCCTACCGCCCAGCCAGAACCCTTCGCTGCCCGCCAAAGCTTGAGGTTAGGGACTTTTTATAGAGGTTGTCATCCTCGCGATCTGGGCGATTAAGCAAAGGCCCACGCTCCTCGGAGCGCCACGTACCACCAGCGCCCGACTCATGGTGCTGGTGGTACGTGAGTACGTATGCAGACACCGCTCGCCAGACGCCGACGGGTCGTTGTGATGCCATCCAGGCCTACGGTATGGTTGGTTCAGGCACCCCGGATTCGCAAGTACCCGTACCGCCCGCCACGTAGTGGCGGAACGGCCCCTGAAGAAGTGCGGCGGGCTCGGCTGACAGCGGAGACTCGCTCTCGAACGGGCGTGTTACAGCTGCGGTGAAGTGGGTCACAGTTACAGTAGCTGCCCATGGGGTCCGCCGACCAAAATGTTCTTTCATAGGTGTGAGCGCAAGAGCAAGTCTTTGCCGACGTGCTCGCGCTGCAGCAAGGATTAGCGGCTGGAGGGCCCCTACTTACCGCAATTGGGCCGGAATGTCCTGCGGGAGAAGTTGAGGGTACCTCCATAAAGCTAGCAGAGCAAAGTCCCCAAAATGGATTTAATTGTTATCAAAATTTTGGGCTTTTTATGTGCTAATTTTGTGCTCCATTAAAAATGTTTGTGCTCTTATCGTTCAGTGGGAAATGAGAAATCAAAAGTGCTCTGTCTGCTTAACATCAAGCTCGCAGAACACCTAATGAATTTTGCCATATGTAAGAAAGATACTACGTGATAATTATGTGTTTGTTATGTGCTTTACGAATATCGAACAGCCAAACCTCCATTTTGTTTTTTTCGCCCGATAATGAGAAATTAAAAGTGCTCTGTCTGCTTACAACCAAGCTAGCATAGCACCTAATGATATTGTGCCATATGGAAGAATTAAACTACGTGATATTTATGTGCTTTTTATGTGCTTTACGAATATCGAACAGCCAAACCTCTATTTTGTTTTTCTTTCGCCCTATTTAGATCCGCAAAAAACCCTCCAATAAGAGCATGTACCATTTTTTGTATATTCTGAGAGGAAAATGTACCATATTTATGTGCTTTTTATGTGCTCTACGAACCAGCCCTCCAAGACCCAAGCTACCCGCAAATACGAGAATTGGCTATATTTTGTCACGTCGGGAAGGGACGTGAGCATATATTTTTTGATTACCTCCTTTTTTGCCTACGACAAGCGCAATAGCAGGGGATGAGGGTAAAAAGTGGAAGTGCTTGGAATGAGTTGAAATTAGGAAATCATGCAGTGATTTGGTATCGAGAAATAATCCGACAAATTTGTACAAACTTAGACTAACTAGATAGAGATAGAGATAGAGATAGAGATAGAGATAGAGATAGAGATAGAGATAGAGATAGAGATAGAGATAGAGATAGAGATAGAGATAGAGATAGAGATAGAGATAGAGATAGAGATAGAGATAGAGATAGAGATAGAGATAGAGATAGAGATAGAGATAGAGATAGAGATAGAGATAGAGATAGAGATAGAGATAGAGATAGAGATAGAGAGATAGAGATAGAGATAGAGAGATAGAGATAGAGATAGAGATAGAGAGATAGAGATAGAGAGATAGAGAGATAGAGATAGAGATAGAGAGATAGAGATAGAGAGATAGAGATAGAGAGATAGAGATAGAGAGATAGAGATAGAGAGATAGAGATAGAGAGATAGAGATAGAGAGATAGAGATAGAGAGATAGAGATAGAGAGATAGAGATAGAGAGATAGAGATAGAGAGATAGAGATAGAGAGATAGAGATAGAGAGATAGAGATAGAGAGATAGAGATAGAGAGATAGAGATAGAGAGATAGAGATAGAGAGATAGAGATAGAGAGATAGAGATAGAGAGATAGAGATAGAGAGATAGAGATAGAGAGATAGAGATAGAGAGATAGAGATAGAGAGATAGAGATAGAGAGATAGAGATAGAGAGATAGAGATAGAGAGATAGAGATAGAGAGATAGAGATAGAGAGATAGAGATAGAGAGATAGAGATAGAGAGATAGAGATAGAGAGATAGAGATAGAGAGATAGAGATAGAGAGATAGAGATAGAGAGATAGAGATAGAGAGATAGAGATAGAGAGATAGAGATAGAGAGATAGAGATAGAGAGATAGAGATAGAGAGATAGAGATAGAGAGATAGAGATAGAGAGATAGAGATAGAGAGATAGAGATAGAGAGATAGAGATAGAGAGATAGAGATAGAGAGATAGAGATAGAGAGATAGAGATAGAGAGATAGAGATAGAGA